>BMAW01005804.1:51766-139551 GCA_019974015.1 Nephila pilipes | reverse complement strand
AAAATATATTTATTTATATACAGTAATATTTATCTAACATGTTTTTAAAACTACATTTGAGAGACAAATGAGATGAAAAAAATCTGCATTAACTTTTATGTTTTTAACACATGTAACTGTTATACATTTACTTTTAAATGTTTGCATAATCAGTTTTCGCGTAAACCTTTAGTGTCTTTATCCTTAAATTCACTCTCAGTTTCCATATTAAAAATTATATTTACTTTGAATTCAAAATAATTACGAAAACATAATTAATTTATTTTCGAAGTAAATTTCCTCAACAATCAATTTTAATCTTTAATAATGAATTTCAGTTTTAAAATGTTGAATAAGATTTATAATGATTCCGAAAAATTCAATTTAATTAATAATGAGCGAAATAAATTCTTTTAACTTTTCACTTATCTATAAACAAGGAAATAAATTCTGCATTAACATTTATGTTTTTAAAAGATGTATCTGTTATACATTTACTTTTAAATGTTTGCATAATCAGTTTTAGCATGAACCTAAAGTGTATTTATCCCTAAATTCATTCTCACTTTCAATATTAATAATGAATTTTACTTTGAATTCAAAATAATTACAAAAATATAATTAATTTATTTTCGAAGTAAATTAACAATCAACAATATGTAACACACATACATGTTACATGGATAATTACTCAATTAGTAATAGTTACAAACGAAGTATTCTTTGTTTTTCGTAAAAATGTGCTTTACAATAACAAGTGCTTACTGAACATTTTTTTATTTACAGTTTAAAAAGTTTCTACAGAATTTTGAATAATAATCATGTTCATTATTCATTAAAGTTTCGTTTCGTTTTTAACTGTTAATTGGATTGATAAGTGAAAGAAATGAATCAAAAACAGAGTAAAATGTCTAACTTGTAATAAACAAATGAAATGGTTCTAGTATAAATAACAGCATAATTGCGGGATTTTTTTTTGTATAGAATCGTTCTTTTTCTTGTTACGAAAATGGAAAAAATGCTTTTGAAAAGAAAATAATGTATTTGGCTATTTAAAACAGTTTCAGATCCCCATTTAAGATCTAATTAAGATTAATTAAAAGAACAATTTTTCTTTTACTAATTACAAATTTTACCATACATGGGAATGCTCTTCGTATTGATCTGTTTAAAATACAGTTTAGTTTCTTTTTCATTTAATAAGAAGTTAGATTTACTTAACTTTTGAATAATTTATTTATATTTAAAAATTCAGTTTAAAACATATTAGTGTTGTATGTAATTATTAGTTAAAACAGCTAGAATTTAATTCTTGTAAAGGAGGGACTTTTGATCGTGGAATAATAAAATGCTTAAATAAGTAACAGCCAATCAACAAATACAAATCTAATTTAAAAACTTATCCTATTTTTTTTTAGATTTTAAGTCTGTTTTTGCAAAAATTAGGCAATATATTCATAATATGCCAATGTTTACATAATAATTATAAAATGTTCTCAATTTAATTTTATTCATGTTTTATATGCATGAACGTTGTAAAATAACGCACATTTTTAAATGTATTTCATTTTTCATTATATTAACTCATTATAACTTCAACTTAGGATCCAAAAAACTTAAAAAAAACCCATGAAAAGGGATAGAAAAAATTATTATTTTTATACAGTGCTTCACTCTATTTTTTTTTTTTTTTAATTTTCAAACACTTACAACCAATTTGTAATATTTTAAATTATAATAAACTACAAAATAATATATAGTCACGCTAAAAACCCCAATTATCAGGAAACTTTAGAATGTAATGAATTTTCATGTGTGATTGTGATGCTAGAGTGTGTAAATGATTAGGAAATAAAAGTCGAACAATCTTTCATTGTAGAGAAATGGATAACTAATAAGAGCACTTAGAACTCTTCTGGATCAAACAAGCACTGTCGAAATGGAAATCAGCTACAAAGGCCGCTATATATAGCAACAGTGATTTATCTTTCGCGAGTGGCTTAGATATTTACATAATTCAATCATTATTTTAATAATTTGTAAAACTTCATATGACATACATGACTACTATGTTTCATAGCGATTCAAGTATTCTTCATAGTGTATCATTTTTGAGAATGTACTATGTACGTTTTAAAAAGTTATATAATTATAAATATATCTGTTTTGAAAAAGAAATATATCATTATGCTTATTGCATTCAAGTTGATTAAATTTTAGAACAAATATTATGATGTGACAGTAAAAACTCAGATTTTTATTTCTGCAAACCAAACTTGTAGGCGTTGATAAAATAAACATATTAATGTTTTTTAAAAAAAATGTTTAAATACTTCTTTAAATGAAAATGTTTTTAAAATATTTTAATAAGCGACAAGAAAGCGTTACCTGATGCTAGAATCACGAAAGAATAAAAAAAAATAATACAAATGAAACGGATGAAATGCAAAGCAAAATTATCTTCAAATGTAATAAAAATTTTCAGTTATAGTATGAAAGGAGATTTGTTTAAATGAAATTTCAATTCACACTAAAATTTAATTAGCATAAATATATAGAAATTAACAAAGAAAAATTTTAAGAAAATGAATAAATTCGCAATTGCACAATTTAAATTATTAAGTGTAAAATAATTTCTTAGATGTTTAAAATCACTGAAAAAAAATCACAATTTTATAAATTTACTTTTTTTAATATTATGACCAAGTCCTTTTTAATCTCAAGAAAAGTTGTCTTAATTACGTATATTGTAAACTGAATGTTTGATGTTTTAATTAAATATTTTTTTTTTAAATTTTGTCATCAGTGGTCTCATAATTATGTTTCTTGCCACAAATATGTAGTATAAATTAAATTATTTATTATTTAAAAAATGAGTGTACTGTCAGTGATCCAGATAATAAATTTATAATCTGAAGAGTTGTTAATATTTTTTTTTTTATTTTATTTTATCATTTAACGAAAAATATTCCGAATGAAAGAACATAATTTTTTAAACTTCTTTAAAAACATGAGGTACATTCAAAATTAAAGTAGTAGCAAGGAATGAATTTTTTGCACTGAGCATTTTCTCAAACATATGAATATATTTAACACTGGCGGTACTCATTTGACACCATTCATATACATTTGAAATTGCTAAGGAAAATATATCATAACGATACACTTGGAATTTCTTCATCACTTTAAATAGAAATCATATGCAAATACACCAACAGTTTGCACAAAAAAACTCATTTTTATTGGATAAAATATTAAACATATGAATGTGATCAAAAAATTTATCTCTTTATAAATTTTATATTTCCTCCCATTAATGACTCTTGTTCTAAAAATTAAAAAGGCAGTAGATGTTTTATTTTACTCAAACACTAGAAAATAATAGGGGAATAAATATATTTATCATTGAGGGAAATTGCATATATAGAAAATATTTAAAACCATTTGTAATTTTTTTTCTGTTTGAAAAAAATTCAAATACAACTGGAAAAGATATTTTAAAATGTTTAGAATTATAAAGACAATTAAAGATAATCCTTTATATGAAGTTTCTGATTATTCTTTGAGTTAATATTTTATCGTGTTCCCGTTCATATGAAATATGCCAATAAGTATGAAAATATGCCAACCATTTTGTCTGACATACTTTCAACGCAAGTATTTTCCAATAATCAGGATCAATATGCCCCTCTTATATTGTATGGATATTATTCTCGAGGACTTTATTTGAATTATTCCACCTACTATTTGCTTATAATTTCACTTCAAGATAAGTCCAAAATATTTCTATATTGCTTGAGTATGGAATGTTAATTAGCCATATCAAAATACTGAAGTTTATTTCTAGACAATCTTTTTTGGGTTTTCTAGAAATATGGTCAGAAAAGCACAATTTTTTTGAAAAACAAAATAATTACCTCCTAAAGTGGAAAAATATACTGAGAGGTGAATATATAAGAATATAAAATACTTTCAATTGTTCATAATAGCTAACAGCGGAATAATTAATAAATATTTTTGTCTTTAGATGAAATTTCTTCCCATAACATCAAATATCAGCGTTTAAAATGGATGATGTATCTTATGACTTTCTTTCTCCAAACTTAAATTCAATAACAGTTAAAATCAAATGCTACATGGATAAAAAAAAGTGTTTCATTCGAAAATTAAAAAAAAAATCCAGTTTACTTTGTTTTGAAGAACAAATAAAATAAAACATCTTTAACTAAAAGGCATAATAAGATAAGAACATCGATTCCTTATTTTGTCTTATTTTTCGAAATCATAATCAGTTAAAACAACTGTTATTCTCAACCTCAAAACCTATGTGCTATTTCAGAAAAAGGCATTTTTCTGCTGCAGCATGGTGCAAAACACGTTATCTATCTATTTGAAATATTTTTAATTTTGACATAAATATCTTCTATACGGAACCATTAATTCCAAGTTTAATCACTTTCTCTGCAGTAGATTTGAGCAAATTGTTTTTTTTTATCTACATCGACAAACTGACATTCCATTTCCATGCACAAACCACTCTTTACACGAATTAATTCCAATCAGTTCTTTTCTTTGATGCCGATATCCATTCGAGAAAAATTCAGAAATTATACATGAATCTGGTCAAACCTGCACTTAAAATATTTCCGCATCAATCAGCATTTATTTGCTAGAGAGTCTTTAAAAAAAATTCTGATTTTCCTTTCAATTTCGTACTACTAATTGTGTCACAAAATTCTTTGTAGCTTCATTTTTTATAATTTTTTTAAACTTCAAAAAATTAATAATTCAAAATTTTAGAACTTAGAATTTTAATGTTAGTGAAACAATAAGAATTTATCAACACAATTTATATGAAATGCATATTCTTATTCACATGTATTTTTGTAAGAATAGTTAATATTTATAAAAAAATATTTACTATTCTTATAAATAATAAAATGAGTCAAAGCGTATAATTTTGTTTTTATTCAAAAAAAAAATTATGGATTAAGTATGCGAAACCTAAATTTATAATAAAACCAAAGTTTAATGTGTTTATTAAGTCTTAATATCAACAATGTGAAGATATATTTCAAATTGAGAAGAATTGTATAGCTTAAATGTTATTCATATTAATGCTTTTAAATAACATACACATAAAATGAAACATAAATATTAAAAATAAGTGTTCTAGTATAATTGAGTATTATTATTAATGAATTGTACTTTAATAGAGTAAGAATGCTTTTAATCGAAATAATATTTTAATGAAATGCACAAAAACTGTAATAAAGTGCCGTTCTTAAATTAGTAAAAATATTTTTATCTGTTTTTAATAAATTAAGCTTCTTTCTTTGTCAACAACATATACTACAAAGTTTGTGCAAGCAACTCTGTAATATATATATATTCAGATATTATAACAATATGTTAATAAACATTTTGTAAAAAAAATCACCAACTAAACAAACATAATATATTTGGATATTTATAAGCGTCATCACTGTTCAAAATTCCTAAGATGATACATTAGTATCATAATAGTTTACGACTCTAAGTTCATTAAAGAAATATGATATTATTTCAAAAAAATGCATTTAATACTAAAAGTAACATTTATTCTATTTATACAAAGCATAAAATATTACATTACTGATGATTACATCTTCTCTTTTGTTACAACCTTCCTTTCAAAGAAGAATTGTTCAAAAATGCTCTTAAAGTATTTATAGAATTTTCTTCTTTCTGTGCTTATTTTTAAAACAGATAATCTGCAAGGTCATTCCCTAAATGTGTAGCAATAGACTTAAAAACCACTCAAGTCGATATCAATTAGATGCAAATGAAAGGCTTGTTGAGTTCTGAATTAAGTTTAAAGATTGATTAATCATAATAATTTTTTATTGAACAACAAACGTCCCTGGGTACCACTAAATATCACACAGAGCTTACAGAAGTAAATATAAAATGATATATTACAGTAAACAAAAATAACAATAAAAACGTGACTAAGCAATATACAAACAAAAATTAAGAATGATTACAAATATCTTCAATATATTTGACAAAAAGAACAAAAGAACTTTTACTGGAAATTAAATTACAAAGATTAGGAGGCCAGTAATTGTTTAATTTTTTCAAAGCTAATTTAAGAATATTTATCTTTGAAAAAAATTTTGAACATAGAAATAGAATGTGCTCAATGTCCTCATCACCTCCGTCACTGCAGTTGCAAATTATATTCGAACTTAAATTGAATCTATTCAGATATTTTTTAGAGTTACCGTGACCTCTCTGTAAGAAATTGTGTAATTTTAAAGCTAGTGAAGAAGTGACGGCAAGACATTCTTATTTTGACGCCCGGAAAAAACTTTTCGTGATGCTTGCTGTATTTGATTTAAAATATATTTCGTTCCATGATTTCAGGACAATTTTGATCATAATCTTTTTAAAGTATGATAGATGAATATTAACTTTAAAATGAATTTCCAGCTTCGTGGCAGACTTTTCCAGAAAGTCAGCCCTTTCGATGCCACAAATTCCAGAATGTCCACGTACAAAAGAAAAACAAACAATAATGTTCTGATCTTTGAGGTGTTTGAGATGTTTTTGAATTTCAACAACAATATCATTCGAGGAAGAGATGTTTTTAAATGTTTCCAAAGAGGAAAGTGAATCAGAAGAAATCAGATATTTCGAGGCAACTGCTGTGTTAACTTCATCACAAGTAAAAGGAGATCAAGTGGGGAATTATAATCTGTTTGCATTGACTGGCGTTTCTCCTTTTGCAAAGAGTCAGTCATCATTCTCTACTGGATCCGAAGGGGAAAACTTATGCAGCACCGCATTTATAGTTTCTTCTAAAGTGTTAGCTGTCTTACTAGTGGTTAGTAGAATACCAGTTATTTTTATTTTCTACATAGAATTTCTCATGACACCGTAAGTATAAATTTTTTTCCAAACATTGTGAACGTTAATAGTCGAAGGGAATGCCTTCCAAGAGTCAAATTTAGCGGTCGTACGAATTTGATTAAATTCTTTTTTATATTTCGCATATTTACATTTATATATCTCTCTGAGGATTGGATTTCTAGACCTCTGAAATCTACTCCTGGAAGCAGCACTAAATCTTTTTCTTGTACTTCCAATTTCAAAAAACCACCATGTAACACTATCCATACCATGGTGCTTAATAGATATAGAGGAAAAATATGCGTTGAACAGAATCGAACAAAGTTCTTCAACAATAGAATTAAGGCAAGGACAATCGGTTCAATTTTCAACGGCATTAAGAATATGAGCAATGCGAGGAATGCAAAACTCTCGAAAACGACACTAGCTTGCCTTCTTAGTGCTGAAAAATTTAAAAGGAGCAATTGATAGGTCACGCCAAGCGTCAGAGGCGCATAAATTAAATTCTCTCATCATATGATCAGAATGGAATTCGTTATCAGAAAGACCCCAACATGGTATATCCTGGAGCAGATCTGAACTCAAAACTGTGACATCAAAGTAACTTGATCCATGGGTCCCACAAAAGGTAGGGCAGCAGTCCTCATTAACAACAAATAAATTGCCTGAAGAAATAAAGTCACTAAGTTTGTTTCCACGACCGTTTGAGTAAGGACTGAACCATAATTCATATTTAGCATTTAAATCCATGCATCAGACAAGTCGATTGATATTTTTACGCATGAAGATTTGATTAATTTTATGAAGATCTAAATCAATATTTGTTGAAGGCTCAAAATAGTATGATAAAAAAGTGAACATAGTCGTTCCAAAAGTAACATTCAATTAAAACCATATTATAAGTAACACCCAATGAACCATATTATAAGTAACATCCAATGTAACCGTATTATAATCAGTATTTCTATTGTCTAAAAATGTGGAAAAGTCACGTGATCGTACTATAATGGCCGCTTTAACACAGTCAGAATCAGGAGCCTGATAGAGTCTATAGCTGCTTGGAAAACCTGGGAGAGATCCTTTGTAGCAGTGTGTTCTACAAAGTTCTTAGTGTGTTCCTAGTTCCTGAACCAGAGCATAGTCAATATTTTCCTTCTCCATGTTCAAGATTAATCTGTTGCGTCGCAGATTTTGATTTGTGAAGATTTAATTAAACACATTTCAGATCTTGTTTAGATGACTTAGCCACAAATAATTTGTGATTGACTGTTCATTTTCATAAAAGTATGACTAGGACAGCTCTCTGAGAATTGTCTGTGATCAACTTTCACTTTTTTACGTATATTATTCGTCTTGCGATTGCAACGGATACAATTTACGTAAACCTCAACATTTGTCTTTGAACAATCCTTTACTTTATGTTCTTCGGAACAGTTAAAACAAACCATGGGTTTAACGCATTCAGAAGATTGGTGATTGTACCCCAAACAGTTCAAACATCTATAAATAATCAGAAAATCACCCACTTCACACACAATCCAGTTGAATTTCAACTTATGTAGGAGAAGAATACATTTACGAACCAGGGAATGTATTTCGATAATGACGTGCCTCGTAAATTGAAAGTTCTTGAGAGTGAAACGAACTCTACACATACTCATGTTTTTATCAGATTCCGTTACATCGAGATTTTGATCAAAGGTCATTTATAAATGTTCCTAATTACTGATCTCATTTTGAACATGCTTCACTAGAATAGTTGAATTTCTTCTTTTCGGCAGAAATATATCAATTTCGGCGATTTTGACTTTAATTTTGTTTAAAGTCGATTTCGGTCATTTTCAAACAAACATTTTACTAATATTTTGTTTCTTCCTATATTTTTTAATTATTTATACCCAATTGAGCTTGTGTAGGATTTATGACAACTTTAATCATCTTCCTAACTTCATCAGAACACTTATAAGGCTGCACAACCAGATAAAAATCAGAAGGAATAGGGTTCTTCTCAATAAACCTAGATGGCGCCACGATCTCAGCATAGCTTAGATTACTATGGCTTCCTTCAGATTTTACAGATCACCAAAAAAATTAGCAGCTTTAATTCGTTCAAATTTCTAGTAAGTAGAAGATTTCAACTCACCCAGAGCTTGTCTGGCCTCCTCCCCAATATGTTGATTCATATTACATTTAGATTGAAGAGCTGATTCAATAATCCTGCATTGTTTTTGAAGAGCATCGTAAAACGCGTCATCATCTCTTTCCGCCATGTTGAAAAAAATCAATAATGAGAAATTGAAGTGTCATAAAGGAAATATATTCGAAACATTTTTAAGCAATAAAAGGTTAAGAAAAATATTAGATAGTGCTTTTGAACATTCAGTGTGAATAAAATTACACAAATCACGAATATGAAAAATAATTGATCTTCATTGTTCTAAATTTCATTAATTTTAAATATTTATATAAATATGAATATAATGATGTATATTGATACAGTTTCTCTCTCATTGCATTTGCACAGACATTTAAAATATATATTATGTAAAGATTGTTAGTTTTAATTACCAGTTAGAATGAATGTTCCTAATAATGTTACTAAAATCCCCTTTCTAAGAGTGAAGAAGTATCACAGATAAAAAAAATACAGAAACAAAAAAGAATTCAAAATTTCAAATAAATCATATTTTTATTGAAACAAATCTAAATTCTTATTAATATTGTATAAAGATTTTTATTCGGATTCTATCATCAAAATAGTCTAAAAACTATGTTTATTTTCTAAAATCTGTATTAATTACGTAACTATCATGCTAAATATTGAAAATATTGAAGATTTAAATATTGACTTATATTATATTAATTATTCAAATCCTTTCGATGTTCTCTCGTAGAATAATGAATCTGAAATGTTTTAATTGAGATAGTGAACAATGAAGTAAATTAAGCGAAATGTATAGTTTAAAAACTTTTGTTAAGGTTAATGTGAAAATGTATGAGGAACGAGAAACATTATTTGAAATGTATAATGATGTTATAATAATGTTTTGATAAAATCTAAGTGTGAATAATCATGACAATTGCTTTATTATGAATCTAATCATGATTAGAATTTATTTATTGAAATATTCGTTTAGAAACAATACCTTCACAACACTTTGGAATAAATTAATAGAAAGAAGACAATTACTTAAGATTTTATTACTGGTTTTGAGAAATATATAATATAATTTAATCATTCAAAGAAGTAAACAGAAGTTAAACATTTTGAAGATTAATGAACTTTTTGTCAAAATATTACACGATATCCGAAGGGATATAATCTTATTTTGTACTAATGTTGTTTATCCATATTAATGTTTTCGATAACATTTTTATTCCTCAAAAATCAATTTCAATCTTTAATATTGAATTTCAGTTTTAAAATGTTAAATAAGATTTATAATGATCCTTAAAAAATCAAACTAATTGATATAGAGCGAAATAAATTCTTACGTCTTGCGAAAATATCTGAATTATAAGATGTTATATTACTATAGTTATATTTCAACTCTATTTCAACTCAAAATTTAAAAAAAAAAAAAAAAAAAATTTAATATAATTTTAGTTAAAAAAAACATGAGCATTTATGTAGGTATTCTTATTGTGATAGTTTTTATATGAAAGATTGAGTTAAAAAATAATTACCTAGAAAATAAAATAGATAATTTAACCTTTTTTAATCTTTTTGAATTTACGTACTTTAAACAAGAGATATTTTACTTGAAAAATTTAGAACTGCGATGCTTATTTAAATGGATAAAAAATGAATTAATCTAAAAATACTTAAGAATTAAATAATTTAGAATTTATATATACAAATAATTTTCCTTTACAAGTATTAAAAATTTACTATATCTATACGGACTTTTTTTTATACCTCAAATGTTCAAGTACTAAATAATATTCGTAGAAAAATAATTAAAAAATTATTTCTATGTAAATACTTCACGAATAATTTTAATATCATATATTTTATGGATAAATTTTTCGTTTCTTTGTCTAAATTATTTACTTATATGAACAATAAATTCTTGACAAAATAAATAAAATAAAGAAAATTTTAATAACTGAGTTCAAAATCAATTCACATTGTAAATTAAAAGTTTAAATTCCATTTGAATAGCTTACTCGTTGCAATGCAATTGTTTTGCAGATACACCAGCATCATTAAAGGTTTGCATTACTGTAATTATTTTTCAGATTTCAGATTTTAAACATAATTATAAGAAATTAAAATTTTCATACACAATAAATGAGTAAAATAATACGCCCAACTATAAATCCTTAATGGCACATTATTATATTACCAACAGGATAAAAAACTTTTTTTTTTCCATTCACACTTCATGCAATTTTTTTTTTGCATTAATTTGAATAGTGCTGATAAATTAAAAAAATTATGAAAAAAATATATTAAGTAATTTGGTTAAAAATCAACAAGTTAATTAGTTGTAAATTACTTATATTAGGGAAAAATGAGTCTGATTCCAAAATATAAACTTTGAGCAAGCACAATAACCAACGCTTATGTTGATACTTTTCTTATTAAATGTACATACCAAGCAACAAAGATTGTCTGAAGCCTGTTTAAATTTAAATGTACCCAATTTTCATTAATTATTATCTATGGTGTTCATTTTTGGGAGGAAAACTAACACCAGTTTGGAATCTCTGATCCAAAATATTATTCAAAAAAACATTTACGACTTAAAATGTACAAGAAGCTCTTAATTTCCACTTTCCACATATTTCTGTACATATGGATTATTTAAAAATTACTATTCAAAATTTAAATGTAAAATTTTTCAAATGCAAGATAAGAATATAAAAATTATACATAAAAAATTAGTGACTGAGTGCAATCAATTTTGCAAAGAGTTTACTAAAACTTGAACATTTTTAAGTTATATTTGCTGAAAATTCAACCTTCTAGTGTTTAAACAGTGGAGCTACCTCTATGTTCAACAATGAAAAGTTATTCAACGAATTAAATAAATAAATAAAAAAAACAAATAGCATTAATGTTCAAAATGCTAAGCACTTCAGAACAATTCTTCTCAAGAATTTGTTATGTGTTCCGAAACTAAAATACAACTTAATAGCAACATCTAAAGACACAATGAACAATCAATCTATTATTTTCTCTTAAAAAGATTCAAAAGTAATTGAAGCAAACGGAACTATTCTGACTACAACGATCCGTAAAGGAGATTTATACTATGTGAAACCGAAAATGGAAACGGCATCTATTGTCACCAAATATCAGAAATGGCATAAAAAATTTGGAGATTTAAATGGAAGGTATATAAAACATTAGACTGTGTGTGAAAGAATGGTAAGAGGATTAAATTTTGGTATAAAATATTTTTTCGAGACTGTAAAATCTACATCATGTCAAAACAGACCTATGCCCCTTTTTTCAAAAGAATCTAAATTCAAAAGTAAAATTCTTTTAGAACTGGTACTATCTGACATCTATGGACCTATGAGAGTACCCTCATAAGTGAAAAAAGCCATTATAAACAATAAGGCTGTAGTTAGAAAACAAACAGGGAAGAAAATTAAAATATTTCTTACCGATAAATGAATAAAATATTGCCGATCAGAATTTGAAACTTTGTTTAAAGAACAAGTTATCTGAGGTGTAATATCTACTGTTACGATTTTCAGCCAAACATAGTTGCAGAAAATGCATGTCGTACTATAGTTTATATGACCAGATGTATTTTAAGATATCTGCCTACCTTTAAAACGCGATTTTCGGTCAAAAAGTCGATTTTTTATTTACAATTTATTATTAAAACCTGATTTTTCAGCTTTTTCTAATAGTTTTAATTTTGTTTCTATCTTGCACAGAACTTGAGTTAGAAGCATTTTAATAATAGTCTGTATAATTTTTTTAGAACTGGAAGTAGCGTTCTGTAATCGGAAATTGAACTTTAATGTTTTTACATTGATATTTTACGTAATATTGCCATCAAAATATCTTCCAACATTCAAGATGAATTTCCCAAGAATCAAAATGCAAACGAATCTTTTAATGATGTAATACGATAAATAGTACCAAAGGAAGTTTTTGTTTGTTTGAAAACTGCAGCATTGGGTGCATATAATGCAATTATACAATTTAACGAAGGACATCAAGGCTGCTTAAAAGTCTTAAATAAGATGAGCATTGAAACTCCGGGCTACTTCACTCTAAAGAGATACGAAAAGTTAGATTACAATTGAATCAGGGATTTGAAGCATTATACAACACATGCTGTATGTCAGCGTAGGAAAGTTTTAAAGGCCACCAGGAAGAAAAAGATATCATATTTAAGTAATACAGATAGTGAACTTTACAAATCAGGAGCCTTTTAATGTTAAATATTAATTTAATTAGATAAGTTTCTAAGTTGAAATGTATTTTCAGCTTTTTCTCAAAATCAAGATTTTCATATTTTGCTTCAGCGCAAAACATCGTATTGAAACAGTTATGTATATAATGTTACGAAACTTTCATGGAATACTCTATGAAAGTGAATTGAGGAAGTGAACCTCTCTTATTGTTATAATTCGTTTACTTTGCATTTTATTGATGATAAAAGTCGTAACTTATCACAAATTTTTACGATTTTTCTGTATGTTAAAGTAGGACTTCATATAAATATTTAATTTTCAATGTTATAATTGTGAAAGAGGCACAAACCCTAAATTAGATTCAATTACTTATAATAAAATATACAGAATTGAAATGTTTCTATTTATATTTCAGTTTTGGTGTTTTGCACAGGTGCTATTTAACTGCTATTTTCATGTATTACTTTTTGAGCTTAAATATTAAAATGAAATTTAATTTATGCAAATTTTACATTGTATTTTTAAGTTATTAATCAAATCTTATAGTATAATGCATATAAAAAGTTATTTTTTTCAATTACTTAAAAAAATCCTCTTCGAAGGTAGGCAGATACCTTAATATAATCTGGAATAAATTCTATTTTCTGGGCGGAAGCAATAAATTATTTCATTTACATTCAAACAGTGAATTCCATTTACAATCGTGTTTGCTCGCCTAGCAAGAGCATGAAGAATTCAAAATCAGACGAATTCTTTTTTGGCATAAAAATAATTGTGTCATACTTTAAAATGTTCGGACAAAAAGTATATGCGTTGAATAAGCGATTGAAATCAAATATGAGCCGAGATGGAGGGAACACATCTTCAATGAATATTTAACAGAATCGAAGGTATATCGGCTATATGATAAGGAAACCAGAAAATTAACTGAAGATTCAAATATCTGTGACGTCATGCCTCTAGGTAGAGGCGTTTTTCTAAAAGATCACCCAAGAAGGGAATATGGACAAGGTTTGATAATTACGGATTGTTTTAAAAAAAAAAACACGAATGTTCAAGAAGCTCTTGCTGGACCAAAAGTGTAGCTAAGAAAAATGCAATGAATGAAGAACATGGTGCATTAATTAAGGAAAATGCATTGACCTTAGTTCCAAAACACAAACATAAGAGGTTTATAGGATCCAAATGGGATCTGAAAATAATGTTCAAAGAAGATGGGACTGTTGAAAAATTAAAAGCAAGAATTATTGCGGACGGATGTTTTCAAAAACTAGGAATGGATTTTAACGAGAAATTTTCTCCAGTTGCAAGATTATGCTCAATCCGATCTGTTATTGCTTATGCAGCTGATAATAACCTTATTGGATATCAATTAGACTTTGTGATGGCATATGTAAATGGAGATCTAAATGAAGAAATATTTATGAAGTAACGAGAAGAATTTCCTGTTTCTTCTGATAAAGATCAAGTTTGTTTATTAAATGGTTCTCTTTACGGTCTCAAACAATCAGGGAGACAGTGGTATAATAAACGGGACACTAAACTCAAATCTCTTGGGTTTAAGTCGTTAAATGCTGATAAATTTATTTATTATAAGAAATCATTATCTGATGAAGCAATATCCATTGTATGTTTTGATCATTTAATGGTGTTTACAAGCTGCAAAATCGTTTATGAAAATATTTGTGGTGAGTGAGCAAAAGCTTTCAAAATGAAAGACTTGGTACTATTTTGCATTATTGATTAGTAATTGAATTCAAACAAGATAAAAACAGTTCAATAATATATTACTAATATTATAAGAAGTACATTGGTGATATCTTGAGCAAGTACAAAACGCAAAAGGCAAATACTGCTGCAACTCCCATGAATAATAGCATTAAATTAACCAAACAGATTTCTCACCAGAATGAAGAAGAAAAATTGGATATGCAAAATTAACAGTCCGATTTTTCATTGCATTTCTATTTGTCTGCCACCAAAAGACCAGACATTACTTACGTTGTCAATTTTCTTAGTCAGTTTAGAAACAATCCATGAAAATCACTCATTAAATGGCAGCAAAAAAGAAACTTGAGATGCTTCATAGGAACAAAAATCAAGGATTAATATACAAACAACCTGCATGAACATTACAGAATATATCAGGAATAACGACAGGAAATCTTGTGCAGGATATGTCTTCAAGTTTACTGAAGGAACGAATTCTTGGGGTAAGAGAAAGCAACGAACTGTTGCATTAACAACCAGACACAAAATATATGGGCCTCCTCAAAACAACAAAAAAGCATCTATACCTACAAAGATTTTTCATTGAATTTTCATAACAAAAGACAAATACATTGAAATCTGTGAGGTTTACGGACAATCAATCATCTCTGAAACTTGTGAAAAATCCTGTATATCATTGGAGCTCAAAACATATTGACATCCGTCATCAATTTGTAGGAAAAATATATAAAAAATGTTCTGCTTAATTTAAAATATTTACCATTGAATGAAATGCTTGCTCATATGTTAAATAATGTTTAAATAGTAAAAATAGATTGCGCCGGATCGTGTAAGCTATCGCTGCGTATATGCATCTCAGATGGCTCAATCTCCACTTCCGATGAATCTCCAAGTGCGAAGCTTTGCCTGCCACGCTGTCTTATATATATATATATATATATATATATTTAGCTATAAATTAACTTGCTACAGTAATTTTGCCATGGTTATCAATGTGTTAACTTTCAACAGTGATGTTTCTTGTTAAAGTGCTTAAACAATTTCCATTTACTGCTGTTCTGGTCAGAAAAAATGTAAATAAATAAGATTTAGGTTTGCATTTGCACATTATTTAACATTACAGTATATTTTTATAATTGTATGCAATGTAGTATTTTATTTAGTGCTAACCTTCTCAGTAAATGTTCTGTTGCAATATTAAAACTGTAAAGTACTTTACTATTTGATTAATTTGGCAGTTAGTACTGTACACCAATTTTTTTCCAAATATGTATTTAAATTTCTTGGTTAAAATATATTTAATTTACTACATTATGTTTGTTTTATTTTTCTTATAAAAAAATAAGTCAATTCACTGATGAATCCCGAAATCACATAGATGACTTAAAATAAAATCTTTACTACATTCTATTTACATTTTGTTAGTTTTGATTTCATCAAAAATTTACTTTCAAAATAGGTTCCTAAATTTTGCTTTATTTCACTTTCCTAAGTGTTTAATTTAATGCTTTTTCTTAGAAAAAATATTTCTAATTTATACTATTAATTGTACTTAAATAAATTGTTCGTCTTTTTTTTTTTTTTTTAGGAAAACATTCTTCTAAATTTTAATAAGTAATTTGCATAAAATTTTAAGTAATTAAATAAAAGAATCATCCTAAAATGTAATATACAAAACGTTTACTTAGATAAATAATGGCTTTGTTTTAAAAAATTAAAAATTAATATGCCACAAGAAAGAGAAAACATTAACTGAATATAAAAGAAGAAAATTCCAATTTTTTTAAAGTTGAGAAAAATTTATATGTTTAAGTATATATTTCATTTTTAATGAAGATATTGTTTTCCTATAAATTCGTTTACAATTTTGTAGAAGTTATCCAAGATTGTATTTTTGTCTAATTATAATTTTTGAATAATTAATTATTTTCTTCATGCTACTTCAGGGATTAAGAGAATTTTTTTTTATCTAAGTGGAATATTTTTAAATATGTTATACTATAAATATTATAAATCATATTATAATTCTTATCATTTTTGAACAAGAGCTAGCTCCATTTAAAATCAACATTTTTTTTTGGATAATGTTGTGACGGCAAACTATTCCTGTTCGCCTCTTGTGCCATAGCTAAACTCAATGAATAACACTAAAAGTAAATAAGTCAATCAAAGAGACGTTAGACAGTTGAACACTGTATTTATTTACTAATTGATAATATAACGACAATTATAACAGGCTCTTCCCAAATAATACCTAACTATATTAACTCGATCATCTAACAATAAACTAACTGATTCTTACCACTAATGTCACACTGAGGCTGTCTTGACTTCTAACTGTCACGAAACAGACGATAACTTAATAATTCTCGGCTCCGATTTCGATTCCGAAACAATTGCCAAACGCTAGAACCACTCGACCTCTCCTGTGTCATTCAAGCTCAGTTTATATATTTCCTACCTCTCCTGCTTCACGTCATTTCTACCTGCTTGTGATTTGTAAATTCACGTTTCATTTTTGGTTGGACGAAGGTTGTTAAGCAAAAGCAATCAATCTTAATTAAAAGTCCCCAAGGTTAGTGAAGAGGAAACCGTGAATAGCCCAACGTCACAATGTTTCCTTATTTTTAAACATAGTGAGCAGAGTTTGTTAAAAATATTACACTGTTGAACTGAATTAGCTCTATTAAATTAGAATGTATACCAACTACAAGTAGTTTGAAAAATTACGAGTATCAGAAAACATATTTTTAAGTGACGTATGCATTTTAAAGTAACGTTTCAGTAAAATAATGAAAATATGTCTAAAAATATAGTTTATAAACTTAATTAAGGACAATTTGTCTTCTCACTTTATTGTAGTAATAATAGTTATATCTATTCATGGATATAACTCGTTATAAATGGTTTCTAATAATGTTCCTTTTGGAAGCATGGATTTCTTTAATTACTGTTAAATAACTTTCTCGAAAAAATAAAAAAAAAAAAGTAAGCATGTGTGTTATTTAACTGGAAAAAATAATTTGTTGCATTTTAGAAAAGTACAAAATTTATCAAAAATTTCCCGAATATTCTTTTGGAAAATCTGCTATTCTTATATAATTTCGAATAACATTCGATTTTTTTTCCTATTTTAAAATAAATCTCAATTTCATGGTGAATAATCAAAATTGAATTTTATTCGTAATATTATTATTTCAGTACCAAAATATAATTATTTGAGAAGTATTATTCCAAAAAAGTTAACATTTATGTTTCTGAATTTGTAAAGCATGTAACATTCAAATATTTTAAATAACTCTGAAATGCTTACAATTTTCAATTTTAAACATTGGTACTTCTTGTCCTTTTGAGAATATTTATACTATTCAGGTAGACTGTGTGAGATTTTAAGAAGTCTTATATTTAATTTAAGAATATAGC
Organism: Nephila pilipes; assembly: GCA_019974015.1. Taxonomy (NCBI): domain Eukaryota; kingdom Metazoa; phylum Arthropoda; class Arachnida; order Araneae; family Nephilidae; genus Nephila; species Nephila pilipes. The sequence goes on along the minus strand of BMAW01005804.1, from coordinate 121,140 downwards.
TCATATGATTTACCATTATTCATAGAAATACTTATACTTATACTTATTGATTTTTTACTTTAATAACATAAACCTCAGAAGCAACACGTGGGATATTTGCGATAGAGCTCGAAATTGTGACCCTTTGTGAAGCCAAATTCTACGTGCATTAACCCCTCTTCGAGGCGGGATTTCTGACATCAGAACTAGAATCCACTACTGGCAGAAGGAAATGCCGGCAGTGACTATGACTACTACGCTATTGTGGCCATTACTTCAGTGTTTATTAGATAAACTGAAAAACGGAGTACGTTAAAAATATAGCTCTTTATATAAAAAATAATTCGAGATAAAAAACGTTTTTATATAATGACAAAGTATATTAATTATCATACATTAAATTCGAAACAAACTCGTGATAAACACATAAAAAAATTTAATTATAATTTCAATTTAATCAATCATTTATTGAATATTTTTTTACTGAAAATTTTACAGCACATACAAGCCTTTCCTTCTTAGTTTTCAAATATTTTTGTATTACCAGATCTAACAGCGTGGAGGTGAGGTGAGGTTAATTTGAGTATGATTGGCTAAGTGTAAATAAATCTACAAGCATTATACGTCATACTCTTGTAAACCCCAAAACGTGGAAAAAACACAAAAGAACTTTACTAAAAAATTACAAATGGAGCAAATCAAAGTTAAGCATCTAATAATTTTTACTAATTTATGATTTAGAGTGGACATGCCAATCATTTAAATTCTACTTTCTTAGTACTTCTGAAATGCTGTGCATCAAATTCTAGAAAACATAATTTTTAAATTTAAAATTTAATTAAAAAGACACATTGAATTGCAAACGTAAACGGAATTGTGAAAGTATTAAAAAAATTCGTAATATAAAATCAAAACAGGTATTTGGAAGCTTGTAAGTCATTCTACTAACCAGAATTCAGAAAAAATTATTGTGATATGACATGACACCAAATATTGGAAACTTTCTTTCTTGTGAATGATAACTGACTAAAAGTCAGCAACCCTTACTATCTCGGAAATTGTAAAGGGGAGATAGTATCCCCCTTTGTGAGTACAAAAGTTTTACGATACCTCATGCGGCGTATGGGGGGAATTCCCGACGTTCCCCGAGGGGGAAAGAAACTTTTTCCTAAAAGCGCCGAGTGGAAGGGATATTTTGACCTATTAAAATTATTCAAATATTAGTTAAAACTTGTCTCAAATGTCTAAATATTGCATTGTTAGGCAAGTAAGAACGATTCACAAAATTTTAAAGTTCTAGCTTGATGGGAAGTTTTTCAACTTCCCATCAAGCTAGAACTTTAAAATTTTGTGAATCGTTCTTACTTGCCTAACAATCGAAAATTTGATGACACACACACTCACACACACACATCAAGTGAAATTCAGAAAAACGTTTTAATGAACCTCTTCAGCTGAAAGAAAATCAATTCCCTTTAAATTATAAAAAAAAGAATGATATATTTTTATTAAATATCTCTTACTCTTAATGTTTAAATATTTAATTAACATAAAACCTTTTTTTATAAAATTTATTTCGCTCTTATTAGAAATTACTTATTCATTTGTGCCTTACAGTCATTAAAATTGTTTAAGTTATTCTAAAAATCTTCAAAATTCCATGTTATGACAACAAGCTTAAATTGATTGAAGAAAGATTTTTAACACAGACTTCTGAATCTCTAATAACTTGATAGCTAAAGTAGTGAGCATTGAGCAGCGTATAGTTCACAAGTCAAGGCAGCAAATTTAGTCCTGATTTTCCCAATTTTATGAAATATTGTTAGAGCTATATACGTACGCAAAAGCAAATATTTTTCTGAAGTCCTCGTGTTATGGTTATTCTGGTGAACAAAATCTCTAGTACGACGTTATTGTTCCACTATTCAATTAATTAGAAAATAAATTTATAGTATGAAACAAAATAAAAATATATATAAGAAAATGAATACTTGAAAAAAGAAAATAATTTTAAATACGGAAAAGATATTTCAAATTAGAATTTCATAAGATATACGCAAAATTAGATGTCACTTTAAGTTCCTCTTCTGAAGAAAATCAACGATTTGCTTATGAATATTAAAATGTCTGACAGAATTATAAAGTATTTTCCTTATAAAAATAACTTTAAGTTTTTTGAAGTCTTAATTACAAAAATTAATTTAAAATTGCAATTTAAATAAGGACTGCAATGAATAAGTTTACTTATATTAAATTAGTATTATTTTTTTTTAAATTTAGAACAATGCTAAAATGTTCAAATTTCATTACTAACTTTTGAATTTATATGTTTTGTGATAAATAGAAAAAAATAAGCTTAAACTCATATCTCACTGAAATTAAGAAGTTTGGATAAGTCTTTCAAATACTTTTGAATGACGTCAAATTATATTTATTTGATGACGTTTAGATAGATTTGCCTCATAAAATTATGAAATACTCAATGATAATTTATCAAAATTGGAATTAGGTTTCCTATTTTGCCTATATATTTAATACTACTGAAAGTTATAAAATACTTTCAAAAATGGGAATCGAAAATTGAAGTAAAGGAACGAAAATGTGTTCTTAATGTTTTATCTTTCCCTGAAGTATTTTAATACCGGTATAATATAACAAGATTCAAATGATAATTTCTCTTGAAATAGTTCTTTGCAAAGAGTAATTTAAAAAGTAGTTTATAAGAATCGCAATGACTGATCTCATCGAAGTTAAACAAACAGAAAAATGGAATCCTTAAAAAGAATCAGAAACATATTTTAATATCATATTTATGCAAATGCGAGTCTGAATAGCTGAAATTTATTTAGTTTTGCATTTCGTTTTCAGTCTAAATCGACTATTAATGAATAGAATATTTTCTCGGTGGGTGAGTACTACTTTTCATTATCTTTTGTTATTCTTTCTTCACTGATTGCGATTTTTTCATTGTTAAAGGTGCATAAAATTCAAAACAAAGGTAGAAGTTATAAATCGAGTTTTAATGTAGATATAGATTTTAAAAAATATAGTTGTTTTTAAATGAAACATTTAATATAATTACATTTAGAATTCAAATTTGACTTTCGAGTTATTTAGAAAGCTTATTGAAATTTTATATCTGAGTAAGTGCTTAAAAATTAAAAGTGTAAACCTTTTAAGCGAATTATTGCTTGCAAAAATCTTTGAAGGTTAATAAGGCACTGAAAGTAGTTATTTATTTTGGTTTTGTTTCCATTAGTTTAGTTTAGATTTTATTAACGTCGCACTAGAAGCAACACGAGGGCTATTGGCGACGGACCTCGTAATTTTGAACCATGGTCAAGTGACGAGGACGACACCTGAGCTGGCACCCCCCTCTCCTAACATCCACACCACGCCAACGGGAGGACTTTGGACCCCGAACAGATTTAACGTGCATCAGCCCCGGCTACACGGCGGGTCTTTGGCGGCCAAGGATCGAACCCGCGACTGAGCGAAAAGCGCCGGCCGCTAGTCCACGACCTTGACCACTAGGCTACCGCGGCCCCTTTGTTTCCATTAACATAGATAGTTAATATTTAATTTCTGTTCCTTCAACAACATTATTAACGTCTGCTGGTTGATTTTGTTGATTAAGTATATTAGTAATTTGTCTTTGTTTCACTATATATTGTAAAATATATTACTTAATGATTAAACACTATAAAATAATTCTTTAACTTCAACATTCAGGCACAGTAGGTAAATAAATGTATTCTCAATATATTTCCTTTATTGAAGTTCCTAATATAATGTATATTTATAACAAAATATTTTTTTATGCAATTTGAAGTTAGTTTTAGGTTAGTTCGCAATACGGTCGAGCAAACTAAATTTGATCATTCGGTGGCATCATTGGACCTTGAAACTCTTTCGCATGCTTAAGATATATTGTGTGAAGCGCCCTCGTGTCCATATACAGTGCTAAAAAACTGAGTACTAGAGCAGTTTGAAGTATCACAGAACCGGAAAGTTATTACTCTAATTGAGGCTTTGGAATTAGGCAATAGATCCCCTTCTTTATTGCTTAGAAAAATGCGAGAGTTTAGTGAAAACCAGGTAGACGAATCATTTCCTAAGAACTGGGTGAGGCGTTTACCATCGCAAGTTCAAGCCGTTTTAGCTGTTAGTTCAAAGAGCCTTAACAAGTTTGCGGAAATGGCTGGCAAAATCAATGGGTTATCGCAGGGCAGTATAAAATTTGTTTCTGATGGTAATTCGAGTACTTGTCACGTTAATCGTCAAGATGAGCAATCGTTTAAGATGTAATAACAGTTAGATGAACTCCTTAGATTGGTCAGGTCGGGTTCAAGACATTCATTTCCGAAAACACAACGTAAGCGAAGTACATTAGTATCTAGAGCTAGTGCTAAGAAACGGGAAGGTTGGCATTGCTTTTACATATCAGGAAAAGGCAAAACGTTGCATACCTCCTTGTGCATTTGAACAAAAAACTCGAATCACTCACAGGATCTTTTGCGTAAATTTAAAGAGATTACACAGTTGAACGTTTCCCCTAAGAATTCAATTAAGCACGATACTGTACATTTCATCCCTAATATTGGACTTCCCCCCCCGTTAGTGTAAAAGCTCGTCAGTTAAATCCGGCTGAATTGAAAATCGCAAAACAAGAATTCAAGTATATGATGGAGAGAGGAATTTACAGGCCATCTAAAAGTAATTGGTCAAGTCCCTTGCATATGGTTCTCAAAGGATCATCAGAATGGAGACCTACTGGAGATTACAGGGCTTTAAATCGTATCACAATACCCGATTAATACCCTATTCCTCACATTCAAGATTGTATGTATATGTTAAAAGGAAAGAAGATATTTTCAAAAATAGATTTGGTACGTGCTTATCACCAAATACCTGTGCAACCTCCAGATATTCCTAAGACTACCATTATTACCCCTTTCGGACTTTTTGAATTTCCATTTTTAAACTTTGGTCTTTGTTCTGCCGCGCAGACTTTCTAAAATTTCATTAATGAGGTTTTGAGAGGACTCTATTATTGTTTCCCTTACTTGGATGACATCCTAATTGCCAGTGAAAACCATATCGAGCACAAAATGCATTTGAAAGAAGTTTTCACGCGATTTAAAAATTATGGTATTGTGTTGAACGAGTCCAAAGGTGACTTTGGTAAAAACACAATAGATTTTCTTGGCCATACAATTAATGACAAAGGATGTACTCCTCTTAGTGAAAATGTTCAAGCAATTATAAATTTCTCAAAACCAGTTACTATTTCTGACTTGCGTTGGTTTTTAGGTATGGTAAATTATTACCATAGGTTTATTCCAAATATTGAATCTATTTTGTCACCATTGAATCAGCTGTTAATCGGTATCGGTGCAAAAAAACGCGACAAAAGGGAATTTCAGTGGAATCCGGAAAGGGAGAAAAGCTTTGAGGAGATTAAAACAGCTATGGCGAATGCAACGCTTTTATGCCATCCTTCAATGGATGCAAAATTAGCGTTGGTTACAGATTGCAGTGATTTTGCTATGGGAGGAGTCCTCCAAGAAATTTCTTCTGATGGTCCTAGACCTCTTGGATTCTTTTCGAAGAAGTTATCATCTGCACAGTGAAAATATTCCACTTACGACCGATAATTATTGGCAGCATATAGTGCTATACAGCACTTTCGACATTTATTGGAAGCTCGTATTTTTACTTAGTATGTAGACCATAAATCTTTAATCTTCGCGTTTTCACTGAAACATGAAAAGGCCCCTCCCAGACGATTGAGACAACTAGATTTTATTTTGCAAATCACTACAGACATTCGGTACTTACCAGGTAAGGGTAATGTTGTAGCTGACTCTCTGTCAAGGGTTAATGAAATACAGTTTTCCTCACTGTCTGATTTGGAGTTATGGTCGAAGTTTCAAGAAAAAGACGAGGAGTTGAAATCAATTTTAGAAGGTAGCATGGAATTCGGTGGTAAGTTGATAAGACTAGAAATGTCTTATGGAACTAAATCGCTATTTGCGGATTGCTCTACAGGCGTAAACATGTTCTATGTTCCTCATCAGTTAAGACGTACAGTTTTTAATGAATCGCATAGTTTGTCGCACTCAGGGATGCGCGCTTCTAAGCACCTCATAGGAAATCGAAATATGTTTGGCCGGATATGAATAAGGATATAGGCGTATAGTGGAAAACTTGCATCGAGTGTCAGCAATCTAAAGTACAATTGCATACCTAGACCCCCTTTGGCGCAATTTCTTGTTCCTGAAGAGAGGTTCTCGCACGTCCATCTGGACATAATTAAGTTACCTCTTGTGCGTGGATATAGGTATTGCCTCACTATGATTGATAGATTTACAAGGTGGCCCGAAGCATCTCATATGACTGATATGGAAGCGGAGACTGTAGCTAGAGTGTTTGTAAACACTTGGGTTTCTCAATTCGGCACGCCTCAGAGGTTGACTTGAAATAGGGGTGGATAAATTGAACTGGGTCTTTTTGAGTGTTCATCAAAACTTCTTGATATTCACCTAACACGTTCTGCTTCTTATACCTCATAGTGCAAAGGAATGATAAAACGCCTCTATCGACCATTGAAACAAACTTTGACGTGCCATCAAGGAGATTGGTTGGATGCACTACCTCTTATCCTGTTGGGTCTCCGGACAGTCTTGAGGGAAGATCTTAACGCCTCGACTGCTGAGTTAGTCAACGGATCAAGTCTTCGACTTCCTGGTCAACTGTACGTGAGAAAAAATATTGATAGATGTCCTGACTACATAGCAAGGTTACAACGGCTGATCAGATCAATAAGTCCTGCCCTTCCTCTACGTCACGGCCCTCAACGAATGTACGTTCCTAAAGATTTGCAAACATGTAATCATGTCTTCGTCCGCCGGCCTCCATTCAAGAAACCATTACAGATGCCATATGAAGGTCCATTCAAGGTTGTTCGTCGCCTGCCAAAGTATTTCATCGTCCTTATTAAGGGACAAGAGTGGCTCAATGCTATGGATCGTTTGAAACCAGCATTCATTTTGGAGCCATCAAATGAACCGTTGGAACAGGAACAAACGGCTTATCATACAAGATCAGGCAGGAGGGTAAAATTTCGTCTCCCTTCGTGAGACTGGAGGGGGGGTCATGTGGTGGCTTCCTACGTTATTTCTTGAGGTCATTTTTGACTGCGGAGCTGTAAGCAGACTTAAAGAAAAGGAGGAAACGATCTTTTTTCCGAACACTTGCTTCGCAAATTCCAGACCTGTGAAGGTCGAGTTTTAAAGTTGAATGTTAAAGTTATTATTGTTAAGTCTAAAATAAAAGAATAGTTCTTATCATCTGTCTCTCGTACTTTTGTCTATTACAGTTGTTTATCTAGCCTACACCTTATGATAGGAAATAATGGGGAACTGATGGTTTTATTAACTCTCCCCTCCCCATATATGTGTGTGTGATTTTACCTAATTTCAGCTAGTGTAAAGTGGTTTTATCTGGCCTATAGTTTTTTCAGATCCTATGGTATTCACGGATTGTCTTACAACACAAAATGTTTCTAACATTATAACATATCTTAGGATTGCTTGGCCTGTAAAACCTGTTTAACATGTCAGAAACCATATTCGGAATATATAAATGTTTTATTTCATTTTTAATAATATATTCAAACTAAATATAAAATTTATTAGCAGTTTCATATATATTTCTTTAGTTTTACAATTGCTGTCGTCAGTCAAATATACACCTACTCTGCTTCTAGCGTCATTACATGACTTAAATATGCAATATTTCCCCCCTTCATCTAGAGCACATTGAGGTACAAAAAATATTTTGGGCACTTAAAATTTTAATGGGTGCTCAAATACAAAAGTTTTTTTAACATGATTACTTAAATATAGTTTATTGATATACATATTAACTCATTTGTTAAGCATTTAAAATTATTTTAATGTTTTAGAGATAAAAATCTGTAACTAGATAAATTATTTCATTTATTTTCTTAATACAAAGAAATAAATCCAAGAGAAGGTTATATCCTATATTTTACCTTTATTTCTTATATAATTAATGTCTCACCTATTGTGAAGACAGCTTAGAGAAGTTTCTGAAAAAAAATATCATGGGAGTTCTATTAAATAAAAATGAAAAACATTGCATTTACTTCTTCTAAAATTAAAGGTGAAATGATCATTTATGTATAATTTCAATTAATTACATCTCAGACTTTCATATTAATTTATGATCAAACAAAACATGTTAATAAAATGTTAGTTCTTTATTGTCTCAAATACATTTGTAACATTTGAGTAATCGTTTAAACGTTATGCCAAGAAAAGATTTTATGAGAAGCAAGTCATCAAAGGTGAAACATTTATTATATACGAATAATTCTAAATACATTTATTTATTCAAATTGTCGACAACCTTTCAGTTCAGAAAAAAAATGATAAAAAATTTCTGTATTTTGTTTTAAAAATAAGCAAAGGTTTTAGGAACTGATAAATGGAACTAAATAAAATTAAAAATAAAGCTAAAAGTTAAAAAGTAATATTTAAATAATAAAATAAAATAAAAAGATTCATTCAGCAACATTCAATCTACTTTTCTAGAAATATACTTTATCGGAAATAATTGTGGTTGAGTATTATTTATTCAAATTCATTCTTAGATTAAAACATGGCTGTTAACGAAACTTATGCGGTAAGAATCAATTCTCAAAACTCATAAATGAACCTATCATAACTTCCTTAACATCGACATGTACGTACCCATAAAAAATACTTTTCTACAAAATCTTTGTGCGATGATAACTTAGGACACTAATGAATTAATTATTAGTTTAAGTTATGTTTGTTTATATATTTTACAAGGTATAGTGTATATCTGTAATATTTTAGTTTTTTAGAAACTATGTATAAGTTTTAAATTTTGTTTAAAGACTATAATTTGTTAAAATACACTGATTACAATCAAAATAAAGTATGTTCCGATTAATGTTAATTATACATTCACACACACAGAACAAACACACATACAAACACACACTGAAACAAACACCGTAGGAGCGCACGCGCTGGATGTGTGTGATTGTGTATATTGGCAATGCTCCTGTATTATGTAATAATAATATTGTCTGTATAATAATATATTATCATTAATAATAATATGTGTCAATATGTAATAATAATATTCCTTTCTCTAATATCTTCGTGCCAGCCAATATGTAATAATAATATAATAATAACTATATAATAATAATATCAATGTATCTATTAATAGCCATGCAATAATGTGTATCGTTTGCGTTCATATTTGTTTTCGTGGGTTTCGTTCGTCGGATCGTTTCCTTGTTGATTGATTTGGAGTTTCCGATGTTTGCAGTAATATGTGCGTACAGACGTAATATGTATGCGTGCGTAATAACGTAATAATAATAATAATAATAACCAATATGTATATGTATATGTATAATAATAATATCAATATGTGTAATATAATAATAATAATAATAATACGTATGCGTATGCATCAATATGTAGCAACAATATAATAATAATGTATGCGGCAATACGTAATGCATCGTAATGTGTATGTAATAATAATGTAATAAGTAATAATATGTATCAATAACAATAATATGTATAATAAATATGCAATAAGTACGTACGTAATGTGTAATAATATGTGTATATTAATAATATTAATAATATCTCAACTCATATATGTCTCAATAACCATGCGAAACGTACGTATAATAGTAATATTAATGTAATATGCGTAATAATGTCTGTGCATTGCATGCATGCGTAACTAGCAACATGTATGTAATGCATTACGTATGTGTATGTGTGCTCTTTCAATAATAATGTGTATGTGTAATAAATGCAATGCGTACATGCATGCATGCGTATACATGTGTAATGTATGCATGCATGCGTACATGCATGCATTGCGGCTGTACGTAGCATGTATGTAATACCAATATGCATTGCGTACGGCCATGCGTACATTGCGGCCACGTACTGCATTGTGCGTGCGTATGTATCTTCTTCGGATAGGTTTTTGTATGTGTTCTGGGCGTTTCGGGTTGTTCTTTCTTTGGCAGGAATCAGTGGCATAGCCAATTATAAATAGATGTGGATCATTGTGTGCGTGTTTTGGGTTAAGGGATAGTTTTGTATGGTTTTAGTGGTTTTTCGGTTTTTGTGTGATTTGTAGTTATCGTCTTGGTTTATTATATAATTATTTTTTTTGTTTTGAATTTATCAGTGAATCTTGTCTTTTGGCATGAGTTTTGTTTTTCTCCCTAATGTTTTCTATACATTTTGATTAAAGATAATGCGTAGTCAGCAGATTTCGAGTTCTCTAACACATAGTATATTGCGTCATATTTTGTGAGAAGAGAATAGTTTTTATTTTTTTTATATTTTCTTTTTCGTTTGTTTAGTATATATGTTTCATTTATTTTTCCTATGTTTAGTGTAATCTTGACTTTTTACATACTTTTAAGAAATTATAGTTATCGATCCAGAAACTTTTGTATTATTTTTGTTTAGTAATTTAACTTTCTATTACTGTACTTTGAATTCATTTTCTAATTATCATAATTAATTGCATCTTATTATTTTTAGAATTTTGCCCATTTTCTTAACAATTCCTTATTTTTCTCCCTTAAACATTTACTAATAATTTTATTGCCTATGTATATATATTTATTTATATATATATATATATATACGTGTGTGTGTGTAATGATTTAACGGAACTTGTATTAGTTTTTCACAATTATTATTTAATTTTTAATTTTTCTCATTCTCTTCTTTAAATGAAAGTGTTCGTTCTTATTTCCTCATACGATTCCTTTTAAACTTTAATTTATGCAATCATGTGTTCATAAAATCTGCAAAGTTGGCTTTTTCCCACGCTCCGGACTTGTAGGGATGATCCAGACTTTCGGTCCGCACTTAGATTTCCTCGAAATCCCTCCATTCACCCCACATGATTTATGATGTATATAGTGAAATTCCCCTATTATATAAACAAAGTCACAGCGAATAACGGTATCTTGCTTACTCCTACTTTTACACTCATGCTCACATAATGTTTCCAACGGCGGAGTTGTGTAAAACCCGCCATGTGGAAATGGTCGCTTTCTCCTCTACTGTAAAACAATTCTATGAAAATGAAATTGGTTCCCACTGTTTTATAAAAAATTACTTAAATAGTACTGTCTAATAGAAAGTATTTACATTTCAGCCGTAGGATGAGTGTGCCTGCCAGGATAGACATTAAATTAAAATTGTGTTAGAGAGAGACCGTACAGAGCAATTCTCCTTGTATTTCTTCGCCTGACTAATCCCCGCTTGAAGGCCGCTAACTGAAATCCACATCAAGACCATCGTCTCCTGAGGACCATCGGTGCTGCTACAATGCTGAGAGTGATGGAATATCTCTGTCAATTTTCCAGGATTTTCTTTTACTACCTACCTTCTGAGAGGCGCCAATATATTCACCTTATCTCATTTGTAATAGAACTAAAGAGGGTTCAAATAATTCTTGCGAATTTAGGAATAGCATTATGACAGAAGTGCAGTATTCTTGCAGAAAGTTTCAAATTTGGGAACAGCAAAATAAGTCTCATGAAATGAAGATCGACCAAAAACACTAACTATAGGAAGTACTGCTTTCTTAATCCAAATGGGACTGTCACTCTAGAAATGAAACTTCAGGATCATGTTTCTTGTTCCGGAAACTCTAGCAAACATTTGTTCAAGTTGTTTCATCTTTAGTGCAGTAGTTAAGTGTTCCATATATATTTTTTTTAACGAATAACTCAAGAAATATATTACATTTCGCACTTATGCTAATTTTTGAATTCCTTCCAGTTTAAAACTTAATTCTATGAAAGTGAAAAATATTTTATTTTGATGCATATAATAAAATAAAAAAAAGTGTGCAGATAACAAAAATATTTCAGAATTCTTTAATATAGCATTTTTTTGCTGTAGAAATTGAAATCATACTAATGTAATACCAAGTAAGCAAAATTAACCAACAAGAGATATGATAATGTACGCATTATTTTATGAAAGTTATTATATATATATATATTACTCTCAATGAACATCATTTATCTTTTGGGTTCTTTTCATTTAGTTTTATGAGGACTTAGTATGACTTTAACATCTCGCAAAACAATAGAAAGATATTTAAGTAAAAACCTTAAATTATCCCTTACGATTTAACAAAAGACTATAAAGATAATTTTATATCATTGAGTATTAATATAATTGTATGTTAAATATTTGTATTCTAAATCGAAGACACAGTAAAAAAGCTATTTTTTGAAGGTGTTTTTAAAATTTGTTGTAAAATAACGTTGGAAATTCTTTCCATTCAAGGTGTGGTATCAAATTAACGATTTTTAAAGGAAGTAAGAGTGGTTTAAGGTTTATTTTTGAGTTTTTTTTATCCAATATTAAATAATTAGTATTGAAAGAACTGTCAGATAAATTTATTTAAGAAAACGAAAAATATAATACTTTAAATTATATTTTAGATTTAGTGACATTAATTAAATAATTTGATATTACTAAAATGTTAAATTAGAAAGTGTAAAGTATTTTATATTTTATTAAATATGCATTATTTTCAAATAATGTAGTATTATCATTGGAACATAACATAATTAATCTATCACATTACCAAAAAGAAATAAATGACGTACGTGTAATTAATTTGCTTCAATAAAAAAAAAGTACTTTGGATTTCACTCGATAGATTTCAAGAAAATAGAAATCAACAAGCATTCAGTTTTTTTTTTATGATGGTTTGCATATTCCACAGTATAATTCTGAAAAACGTTATTTCAAAAAAATTATGCAAAAAATTTCAAGAAAAAGATAAAATCATTGCTTTATGTATGAGATACTGCTTCAACTAATGCATTTTCGATAATCCAGTGATTTGGTAAGATATTTTTTATGATAATTCTTTGAAAATAAAACTGAAATCCTTTCGTTTCTTCCTTTTTTATTCTTCAGAAAGAGAAATAAAGTAAAAACTTAAGGATAAAAATTTCTATTTGTTACATACATTATTATATATGTTATTGAACAAATAATCTTTATTAGATTGTTCTAAGGCAATACAATAGCTTAACTCAAATATTTATTAATGATGAACCATTGTACACATCGTATCACCAAAATATTAGGAATTCGTAGAACTGAAAAAAATGTGAGTATTATTGTTGAATTCGTTGTTATTGCCAATACCGATATCTGGCAATAACAGCGCAATGCCACAGTTGAATCAAAAAAAAAAATTGTTCAGCTTCATAACTGCTACCAGATTAAGAGTTTCTTGATAAACTGTTTACACGAAACTCAATCATGTTATTCTTTAGATCAGACGACCAGCATTTTCTAATCCGCTCACATCTATTCACAAACGCGTTCGTTTGAGTTGGAGTTTGGAACATCAGTACTGGTTTTGGGAATGAGTCAATGCGATTTTCAGGGACTAATCTCACTTTAGTCTGAACACTGATTCGCATTAGCTTTATTTTCTTATTAGATTCTTATATGAAGAGGGGGGGACTTGTTTTTAACAGGAAAACTTCATGGAAAGATATCATTTCCCATCACGGAGAGTCATGGTGTAATTACAGTAGACCATCTGTATCCAAAGGCAGAGTAGTGTAATTCCCTCTGTATAGGAAATGGTCCCTCTCGCTCCTACAATAAAATAATTCTATGAAAATGAAATTGGCTCGTTGACTGTTTTATAAAATATAATTAAATAGTACTATCTAAAAGAAAGTTCTTACACACACACACACACACACACACATATATATATATATATATGAGTGTGTGTGTTTCTAATTGTGATAATACACTCCATTGTCGTTTACCTGCTTTGCAGTATTTTTCCCTCAATATTTGAAGTATACATCTGATAGTTTACTTTAAATGGTAAAAGCTTCAAAAACGGTATTTTACAAATTGTGTCTTAAAGATGTAGAAGACATCGCCAACTGTTAAATTCATCCAATAATTCCCTTTCTTATATGCTAAGAATATACGACCGTGGCCTGCTGTGGCAAATCTGTTATGTGTACAGCAAATAGTATTCAGAGTTGGATGCATTAGATAATGAGTTCCATTCATTCGAAGAACTAATTCAGCTATAACTAAAATGTTCAAATTAGCCAGTATTAAAGTTAATGAGGGAGTAAGGAGTTACTGGCTATCTCGCATGAAAGATTAATTTTTTAACCGAGCTGATGCGATGATGCAAATATTCATATGGATGAATATTTCACATTTCCAATAGTGCGATGATGTTTCTGAATGTTTCGTGTACATTTTTGTATGAAACCGTAACTGAACACTTGTACGTTTTTATTGAAATACGTGCACCCGATAAATACACTCTGATATTTTTGTCAATTTTTGTCCTTTCATTTTATCTCTGCAACGGAATGTATTTTTAGTGTAACCATTTTATTTTATCTATTGAAAGCATAAGAAAAATAATAAATAGTAAGCTAGTTATATTTAAGTATATGTAAACAAATTTAAACGGAGTTTTTAAACAAAATTAAAGATTTTTGAGAGAAAAATTATTAAAAGTCATTAAATGTAAGGATTTATAAAGCATTTTGTGGGTATCTTTAACAATAATGCTGTATTAGAATTACAGTAGAAATACATTACAATTTTGCAGCATTATCTAATTCATTTGGCATATGCATAAATGTCTGTTAATAGAAAACCTCTATTGAGAAAATTAATGAATTTAATATTATCTCTGAGTCATCCAGAGTATTTTCAATGCTACAAAAACATATTTATAGACATTAAGGGGTCTCAGGGGTGTTAAATTTTCCTCGACAGCTGAAAATGTATACAATTTTCGACTAAGTATAACTAATTTAAATTTATATTAAATAATTTGATATTTCTACACATGCTTTACAAATGTATGAGGTTTAAAATATATGTAAAATACATAAAATATATTATTACTTTTTTATATTATGAGGCCACAAAAACAATCAAAATTTCTTTCAGAAATTTTGACTAAGTTCCACTACGCTCAAGATATTTTCAACACAATTAGTTCTAAGTACTTGCAAAAAGTTGATTTTCAAAGTCAAATATGCCCTCTTAAATGTCAACCCATTCAAAATTAAATAAATATTTAAACGTATTTTTAAAAAAATTAAATATTTAAAAATTTTAAACATTTTTATAAAAACTAAATATTTTCCAACTTTTATAAAAATAATAAATATATGACAATAAATTTAGGCTGAATTGAAAGAGTTTATTATACTTATTATACATACAAACTTTTAAGTGTTTAAGTATTATATGTTTTGAAATATCCTGCGCGTAAGTGAAAAAAACTCAAACTGAGAAAAATGCATTTAAAGTTATAAAATTCAATTATAAAATTAAATTTTGAAACTTACATATTAAAATGCTCCTGGATCATAAACTGTGCCTTCCTTTTGCTCTAACAACTCTCTTTCTTTAGTTTTCTGCATTCGTTTGGCTTTGCGTGCCTCAAAAGATGATGCCAAACTCCGTTTTTTCGAAATCTTGATTCTTCGTTTGTCACGTTCAGCCAGTGATAAGCAAATATTCTTGTCCATTTTTAAGCCAAACTTTTCTATTACGGAAATAAGTATTTAGCTACCATCATTGAAAATGCTGGTGGCCAGATTTGTAGCAATCTCTGCAACTTGGAGACCAGAACCAATTGTCTTCGGGCAAAATTTCCATATCAATGAATTCAGACATTCATTTGGATTCTGCGTCTTGCCACCTAAGCATTTTCTCAGTAGTGTTGGATGAGATAAATCTGCAAACACTGGCTTTATAACATCACGTACTGCTTTAGCAATGAGATTTTTATGGCTGTAGTTTGCCTGAGTATTGTTATTAATTGCAGCGTTATATCTACACCATGTATCTGGAGTTGTTGGACAAAACCAATGCATGGGTTCATCATTTGTGCTACATGAGTGACCCCAAACTGCCCAAATAGCTTTCCTCATGTCTTTCACACTTGTAGAATTGCTTAGAATAGCATTTCCATAGTAATGGGTAAGTTTATCAATCAAACTGTCAGTCAGCCTTCCTTTACCGCCAATAGTTTTACCGTCAGACAATTTCTTTTTCCCATGTATTGATTTAAGCTTCCTAAGTCTTGTGCCCATCCGCTTTTGCACGTGACCAACACATTCAACCTTCTGAATTAGATGATCATTCCCATATGGTTTGCTTTCAGAAAGAGCACTGAAAGTTTTAGCATCACCGTCTCCTATATAGTTGGAATATTTCAAATCGTGAAGCTTTTCGGAACGATTGAATATTCTCAGCATTCCATCTACCTCCATCTTACCCGCAGATCCAGAATAGTTTCTTCTGCATGAGATCCTGTGGTCTCTCTGCCATTTCTTGTACTTTGGACCAAATTTAATGCCTTTGTAATGATCACACCCTTTACAAAAAGACGATAGTACTTCCCTATCTAAAACTTTACCCGTTTCTGCACCTATTACAGAGCACACTCCAATTAATGACGAGTGTCCTCTCGTCTTCCAAGTCCCATCACCGCTGATTGTAAGGATGTTATCAGGAGACGAAGATTTTTCTTCTTCCGCTGCTCTCTTTATACTTGCTTCTGCTACTTCTTTCGTAACATGCAAGAGTTGGTTGTTGATAGCATCATAAGATTTTTGCTCGACAGGATCAGGAAGATTCATCATAGTGCAGAATGTTTTTAAGTCTTCTAAGCCTCTGCCAATACATCTCATTGCCAAAACAGATCTTCTATTTATTTCAGGAGCATTTTTTTATTGCCAGTCATTTCACAGCTTCTAAAAGAGCTGACAATCCCACAGTTTTTACATTCTATCTGAAAACAAGAAGACAAACCCCGCCTTGATTTCTCAATTATTTTCATTGGTCCATGGCATTTAGTGCAACTTGACACAGACAAAATAGTATTAAAAACTAACATGTGATCTAGTATTCTATACCCTTTAAAATTTTCACTTACCGCAGAAAAATTATCTTCCAAAGAAGACTGAACACAAGACAACTTCCTGCTGGAAGCAGATTTTGTCTTTACATCAATCGTTGGTACAACTCTCTCAAATGATAAATTATTTTTACCTTTTGTAATGAATTGGTTCCCATAGAATCTCCTTTTCTTTGGACGCTTTCCAGATGGTCTTTTCGATGAAACATTATCCATATCTCAAGTGTAGATTGGGTAACGAATATGCTTATATTTATGCACAAAATTGTGTTCAAACAACGTGCGAAAATTAGCAAAACGAAATAAAGCAAGTATAAACATTGTGCTGAGTTGCAGACCTCCTTCTGATAAGTCTCAGCGATTAAAATATTTTAATGAGGCTGACTTAGAAATAAAATAAAGAAATGTAAACAGAAACTAAAATTTTGTGGGCGTGGCATCTGTCCATTTAAACACTGATCTTACCAAAACATACTTCGGATTTTTTCAAATAACTTTTGAAGTTTTTTGAGTATCGTCAAATGGATGGTATCAAAACGTTCAGCTTGAAATGAAGAACAACATATATTTTTTTCAAAAAATCGAAAAATTTGAAGTTTAACACCCCTGAGACCCCTTAAATGTATTTAATAACAATTATTTGATTCTGAAAATAGATATAGAATTAAATTTAATCAATCATAATTAGATGAAAGAAAATAGCATCCGGAAGTATTAAATAAAAGATTAAATTAAAAACAAATGATTATTTTCTCTCTCAGTTTGAGACTTAATAGGATATTAACATAAATAAGTATTGCACTGCAAATAACTTACAACTGTAATCTCAAAATATAATTATTTTTCCTAAAAATCACACAAATAATGTTGTTTAGAACTAAATTGAAATGATCTTCGAAAATTGCTAAATTCATAGGAAATTTTGTTCAAAATTAATTCTCATTAAAATTAATGTAATCCATGCTCATGTTATTATTCACAATTCCTTGAGGCGGAAACTCAAATTATGTTGCACTTGAAATAAAATTGAGATGTAAAGACGTCAACTACTTCATAAACTCTAAGAACCTAAAGCCTTGAGCAAATATATTGAGAAAAATTTCTTAAATCATTATAAAAAATAAATCTTTAAGAAGAAATAAGAAGATAAATGCATATTCTGAAAAAAAAAAATGAATGCTTTGGATTTACCTGCAATAAAGTGACTATAATCTATCACTTTTTTACTTTCGAAATACGAAATTTCTAGTAAGAATACATTCTATTATAGAAACTTATAATGCAATACTTAAAAGTATATATTCATTTCCTTTTTAACTCTTTTTGTGTGATGGTTATTAAAATCACTAAGAAGTAACAATCATTTCTGTACTTTATTATTTTTTTAATTCTTTATAAATTCTAATTCGACATAAATTCACATTCCAAAAAAACACTTTTTATTGCTATTTTTCAAATAAAAACACAATCAAGATACTATTTTTCAACAAATATTTTCTGCATTTTGAATAAATACATAAGGTACATGAATATCAAAAAAATAATATCGTCTACATTTTATAGAAATAATAAATCTATATTTTTCATAAATATAAGGTAAAACACATTTTTTAAAAATGTAAAATATAATATTTAATTTTATAAATATAAAACATAATTTTTATAATGTAAAATTTAATTTATTATTAATATAAAATATAATATTTTATTAATATAAAATATAATTTTTATCTTTTTAAATTTTACGGTCATAAAAGTTTTAATTGTCATGCCAAAATTAAAATTGTTTTCTTCAAGAAAACTGTATTGATTTACTTTGTTTAAATCTGCGGGTTGGAGGAAATTATTAAAACTGCAATCTAATATACGAACAGTCAACATCAAGTGGTGCTAAAAAATTTGAAAATCTGCTGTAAGAATTCTTAAAGTCTATTATGCATACAATTTTAAGTTCGTGAATGTGGCCTCATTGTTACTAAATGTGCTTTTCTTCCTACACATGCAAGTTTGTGAATAACTTTGTAAGATATATATTATATATATATATATATATGTTATATATATATAAACATAAATTTGAATTTGTTCTCGTAGGTAATAATGAATTTTTAACATAAAAAATATTTTTCCTTCCAGTTGAGTTACATTAATAGAAATCTAGTTACATACATCAACATTAACATTAAGCTCGATATAAATATTTGGGACCTTCTTAAGATGTTTTAAAAATCTTTCGTTTGAAAGTATTGTCTTAGTTAGGCTTAAGACTT
This sequence comes from Nephila pilipes, assembly GCA_019974015.1. Classification (NCBI taxonomy): domain Eukaryota; kingdom Metazoa; phylum Arthropoda; class Arachnida; order Araneae; family Nephilidae; genus Nephila; species Nephila pilipes. The sequence goes on along the minus strand of BMAW01005804.1, from coordinate 101,818 downwards.
TAACATTCTTTTATGTTCATTTACTTAAAACCTTAAAGTTCAACATGAATTAACGTTTTTACTTCAGTTGCTGGTTTATATTATGCACGTACTAACACAATTTGTTTAAATAAATATTATGTATAATTTTGCTTTGGCATGCCTTCAAAATTTATGAATGTCGCAAAAGCGTGAATTATCGTGGATAAGATATAAATTAGAAGAATTAAGTAAAAATATATATAATTTTTTTTTCATGGTGTTAATACCTGTTATTAATGCTAAGTCACATTTTGCCTATGATAGATATAAGAACGTTCCAAGTCATTTTTTTACTCATTTTGAAATGAAAGTATACTATATTTTTAAATCGAAAGTTCTGGATAATATTGACTTATAGCATTCTTAGGTTTACCAAACAATATTTACTTAATTACTAATGCACTATTCATAAATTAAAGACATAAATATACATTTTGTAAATTTATGAGATTGAATTATTTTGTATCCTGATACATGAATTTATTTTAAGAATATTTTAAATATGGAGATATAATATTTCACTGAATTTTTTTTCAGCTTTTATTTCACTTTTTTTGAAATTTGATGTTCATTATAAATATTAGAATGAATTATCTAGCTTAAAAACTATTATTATGTTTTTCGAAATATAATAAACTATTACAAATAGTAAAATAACTTCTAAGAAGACCAACTTAGTTCGAAACAAGATTTCAGATCAAAATTTACAATTTTTCATTCTGTAACGTGTTAAAACTCAAATAGTTAGATTTCCAGGATTACTATTTTAAGTGTTCGATATATAAAAAACAAGTTATAATAAATTAAAAAAATACGCCATAGATATCAAACAAACTATAATTAAAATAGCTTCAAAATGTTTGGATACCAAGTGACTATTCACAATGTTAGTAAATTATGTAATACAAAGTATACCTTTATTCTGATTTTTTCTGATTTATTCCTTTATTATTATACTTTCCTAAGAGTCTGTTATGAAAATATTTAAAAAAATATAACGTGAAATTCTGTACAAGGGATTGGCAAATGAGCAAATATAACATGTTTCTTACATCTCTCTTTTAGAAAATAAGTTGTTCATTTATATTTTTTATTTTATGAAATCATTTTAAACGCGATAACATTTTTATAAAGTATTTTTTTTTCTAAAATATTATTAGATATTTTCTATCTTTGTACTTTAAAATTAGAAGAAGTGCTTGCTATGTGCTAGGGAATGAATTTTCCATTGGAAATTTTTTAATATATATAACTACCTGAGATATAAATGATAACTTTACAATAAATGCGACAGAATAACAGAGAAATGTAAAAAAAAATATACAATGGTCGCTAAGAACATATTTTGACTTCAAAGGAGGTAACTTCTTAAAATTTATTAATTTACTTAATTACTTTCTAGAACTGTAGCAAGCGACCAAATTTTGAAGTGGACAAAAGTATTCTTTACCGATATTAAAATTGCAACAAAAGATATGTTATTAATTTAAATGTATTTTAAGCTAGCTGTATAAATTTTATTTGTATTGCTATTAAATGAAAATAAACTAAATTTTTACTTATTGTCTTCTTCTCTTAACCCTAATACTTAAATGAGGTGAAACTGTTATTAATGTGTAAGAAGAAATCACTTAGATTAATCAAGTCATGTACATTTGACACATGGTTTACCTTAAAGTGGTTAGGCACGATATTTTACAGTTGTACAAAAACAAAAGTCTGTTTGGGATAAGAAATTATCCGTGTTTCGCAAAAATTGTTCATTTGCTAAAGTTTGGTATGATTTGCATTTAAGCATTAGTAATTCATTTGTTTGGTAAAAATGTACTTTCAGAAATTCCTTTAAATATGTACAGGGATTAAATAAAACAAAAAATTATGATTTTGGAGATGAATATCATTATAAAGGTGTAAATGTGTTGTTGCATATTAATTGAATTAATACAAGTAACACATCAATCAATAACTCCCGAGTTTAAAATTGAAAACAACATTTTTTTTGCAAAATTTTTTTTTTATTCATCAACATAACACCTTTTGTTAATCACCTTTTAGGGTGATACAATCGTTCCAACGCTTTTCCAAATCTTTTTTTTCGCAAGAAATCTTTTTTGTTGCGAGTAAATAGCGATAAACTGCTTTCTGAATCATCGACTCGTTGCTGTTTTTGTTCCATCGAAAGCAATCGCGGCAACCACTTGGAAAAAACCTTTTTCACTTCACTTCAAAAAACCTTTTTCCTGGTCCGATCGACTTAAAACTTTGACACGTTTCAAGCAAAGGTTAGTACTCTAGAAAGACCTGGTTACTGGTTTACTACGAGCGCCATCTCTGGGTTAGTCTCGGGAGTTATTGATCGATGTGTTATTGATATAATCATGGAAAAATTCAGCTTAATTCTCCCTTTATTTTCCAATTTTTACATCTTAGAGTATGCAGAATATATATTAATGCACACTTGAATAAATTTATAAAAGCTATCATCCTATCATAATCTTTATACATACAAGCTATCATAATCTTTACTTCTCTGGTGACAGATAAAGTGATAAATTTCTAAGAAAAATATGATTATTTGATGGAAGATAGTTACAACAAATGTGTCCTAAAATATAATCCCATTTCCCGTTACCTCAAACTCAAGGGTGAAAAGTCTCCTGATTTTAATGAAAATTAAATGCAAATAACATCAATTTCTTGAAAATATAATAAATTTAATCGTTTTGAGTTATTTACTAAGAAATGATAAGTTTAAAAGTAGTTTAGAAATAAATTATAAAATTGTTTAAATTAAGTGATTTAAACTATCTTGTTTAAAATGTATGTAAAAAATACTTTAGAAACACAAAAGAACAGTAAAGGAAATAATACTACAGCGTGGGAAAAAAAACTTTTACCAAGAAATAAGCCCTTTTTAAATATATCTTTTGAATAATAATATAGCTGATATCTTTAATGTATTTTTTTTCATAACAACTAAGCTTTTTCTCCCATATCACTGAATGAAAACGGTTTTTATTTAAAACACGAATAATTTTCCAAGGCTTAAAGGGTAGTATTAATGTTCGTTATCAAAATAATTTAATTTTATTTAATTTCAAATGTATTTCTCCAAACATATCCTGTCAACCTTTCTACGATATTTGATTTTCTTTTTCTGTAAAAAGACATTGGAAATAAATTGGAAATAACTGTTATAAAACATTAATTGAAAGATTACAAAACGTGAATAAGGCATATAAAATACAAATAAAACTATTTTCTCTCAATACATAAAGACGTTGAAGGTATAAATATTCATTCAGAGAAGCAAGAAAATGCACTTTGTTTCATAAATGGTTTTCAAACGTTTGAATCATTTTAACCCATGGGGCAAATATAATTAATATAATACGACAGTCCCCATTTTATTCACATTCTATGCTAGAGTTTTTCTAAAAACATTTCAAGCCTATAAACTTTGACAGTTAATGTGTAAACTTATTCATCATTCCTGAAATTACATTTATGTTTAATTTCCTGAATAAATTTTCTTTTTTTTTAACATTGGGATTTAGCTGTCATAGTTTATTGGTAAGTATAAAAACCCATAATTTGATTCGAAAAAATGCATATAAAGATTTTCAAGTTAGAAAATTTTGGAGCTGTATACAATCTTATTTTTCTTATAAATATTATTTTTAGGAGTTTTTTTAAACATGTTCAATCGATATGAATCTTGATATCTAAAGATATATCAAAAGGTAGTAAAAATTTTGTTTGATTTTTTTTATAGAATAGGTGTAATTAATTATGTATTTCCTTTCATCTCAGATCATTCATGAAAAAAGATGTGTTCTATTTTAGAAAATTAAGAATTCTTCTCTTTATATATATATATATATATAACAGGTCAATCGAAACGTCCCCGGCCTACCATAGTAAAACTCATTTTATTGGCAAAATTAGTTTTTTTTATCCAACATAATTTATTCCCTATACATTTATTCCCTTCAAGAGTGATACACTTATTATAGCAACCCTCCAACTTTTCGATACCATTTTTGTAGTACGATTTGTCCTTTGCTTCAAAATAGGCATCAGTTTCGGCGATCACCTCTTCATTCGACTAACATTTCTTCCCAGCGAGCATTCTTTGAGATCTGAGAACAGGAAATAGTCACTGGGGGACAGATAAGAAGAATACGGTGGATCAGGAAGCAATTTGAAGCCCAATTCATGGAGATTTTTGCCATCGTTTTCACTGACTTGTGACACGGTGCATTGTCTTGGTGAAGGAGCACTTTCTTTTTCTTCAAATGTGGCCGTTTTTTTGCGATTTCGTCCTTCAAACGGTCCAATAACGCTACGTAATAGTTGCTGTTGATGGTCCTTCCTTTTTCAAGGTAGTCAATGAAAATTATTCCATGCGCATCACAAAATACAGACGCCATAACCTTACCAGCCGACTGTTGCGTTTTCCTACGCTTTGGAGCGGGTTCATCGTATGCAGTCCACTCGGATGACTTTCGATTGGACTTCGGAGTGAAATGATGGAGCCATGTTTCATCCATTGTCACATATCGACGCAAAAACTCGGGTTTATTACGCTTGATCACCTTCAAACACTGCACCGAATCATCAACTCGTCGTTGTTTTGGGTCAAAAGTGAGCTCGCGCGGCACCCACTTTGCACAGAGCTTTCTCATACCCAAATATTCGTGAATGATATGATGTACACGTTCAGTTGATATCTTTAGAGTGTCTGCTATTTCATTCAATTTCAATTTACGGTCATTCAGAATCATTTTTTAATGTTTTCGTCGGTAACAACCTCTTTTGGGCGTCCAATGCGTTCACCTTCTTGGGTGCTTATTCCGCCACGTTTAAACTTAGCATAACAATCCTTGATGGTTGATTTTCCTGGGGCAGTGTCCGGAAATTCAGCATCAAGCCAAGTGTTTGCTTCAACTGTATTTGTTCCCTTCAAAAATCAATATTTTATCAACACGCGGAATTCATTTTTATCCATTTTTTTCACAATAACAAAAGTTTTCACTCAAAATGCTATAATTCACTATCTAATGATCCGACTGCTGAAAAATTTATGCACGCATCTTTTGAGGGTTAGTGCCAACTAAAAAACATATGGATTTAATTCTAGTAGCGCCATCTATGTGTCAGACCGAGGACTTTTCAATTGACCTGTTATATATATATATATATATATATAGCTATAAAAGTTTGTTCATTAAGTGTTTTTGGAAATTCTATATATATAGAAACAACTTTGCTGTAAGTGATTAAAATCAAAGCAAATTAATCATTTATTGTAGGAAAAATTAAAAACTAATGGAAATTTTAATACCCTGTTGGACAACATCTAGCATGAATACATGATGTGATACGATCTTGTATTGAGACATATAAGTTCTGTATGATGTCCTGAGACATCTCATTCTGTTGTTGTTGAAAATGCGTTTTTAATTCAACTAAATTTGTACGCTGTCTAACTTGCCGTCCTACATGATCCCAGATATTCTCGTTTGGGGATAAATATGGGATCGAGTAGGCCAAGGAAGAGTGGAAATGCTGTGGAGGTAATCCTGTGAAACTCTTGCTGTGTATGGGTGAGCATTGATCAATTGAAAAATGGCTCCTGCGAGCCCTGGCATGAGTAGCCACACATGTGTTCTGAAAAATATATTGAATGAACCTCTGGGCTATCATGATGTCGTAGATTATTATTAAGGGTGACAGTGGGTCAGATGCGAATGTACCCCATGCCGTTTCACCAGTTGTAGGAGCAATGTGACACTTTGCAGTGAAGGCAGGAATGAGAATTTTGCCACGGAGCCTCCACACTCGTACACTATTGTCATCAATGTCCATATTAAACCTGGATTCATCGCCTCTTACAGTCAAGTCAGAATGACATAAGTAGCGAGATAGTCACGGAACTGACCACCCAGTTTCTATCATCCCAATGATTATTCCCCTCTCGGAAGGTGAGAGCTGCTCATATTGTCTCAGAAAACATCGCAATGGCATAACTTGTTAAAAAGCATTTCTCTGAAACAGAATAAAAACATGCGAACAAGCATCTGCTTACCTGTTTTATAAACCAACGAAAACGATTTTCAATGCCCTCTGGTGGCATTAAGGAATGCGCAATCACGCTAAATTTCTAATCGGTTACATAACTGTTTGACATGTCCCCTCAAATGCCAACTTATGTAACAATTTCATTCTTGTTTTTTGCACAGATTTTTATTTCAATGAATATATATATATACTCCCTACAAAAATGTACATAAATGAATAGACTTCATGTCAAAAATCAGTATTTTAGGAAGCCTTCACTCGCTGCATAAATCGAGGTGACACCGAATCAAACATATATTAAATCTTAGAAGATAATTCTATATTGCTTCTAGCTAGTCCCAAAAGTCATCCGCTTTAATCGTTGGATTAGCCTTACGAGTAAGAAGCTGACCGACGAAATCCCAGACATGTGCAATACGCGAAATATTGGGCAAGTATATAGGCGAAAGAAAAAACTGCATGTGTTGGACTGAAAATAAGTCTTGATCAAGCCCAGAAAAGCGTAGATGGACAATTGCTGTACCAATACTGTTTCAGGAATGCTTTGAAGGAAATGTAGGACTACTGGTTTCACAACGTCCCTAATGTATAAGCGGTGGTCGAGATTACATATATTTCTTATGAACTGTAAAAATCCATGATACTCAATGTCACATCGTATTACAATGCTCGGCATTCATCCAGTTTGGTGTTCTAAAATGCTTTCTAGAAGATACCTTCACCAGAATAGCATCTAATGGGGAAGAGACAGTCCTTTTAACTCAAACTGAAGAGAAATTCATCCAAAAATAAGATTCGTATTAGTCAAAATGCCAGATTTCGTTTATGAATCCTTTATAGCTTCAAATACTAAAGGTTTTGCTTCAGAGGAAACCTATACAAAGCAACTATTGCAAGCTGACCAAGGTACAACAGGCACCGAAATAATTTTCGATCAAATAATGCCTGTAGTAATAGTTCACGTCTAGCTAGTTGTTTGGTGTTATGATTAATCGATAATAAGTTATTTGTTGCAGATGTACTTTTGACTCAACGATAACATTAACAACGATAACTCACAACATTAACTTTAGTGGCATCCATGCCCAAATCGTAAAGCAGGCCTTTTTGATACTTTGCAGTGAGTGAGCTGTAGCACATTTATAATTATTAAATTGTTTCTGAGAAGTGTTTTTAAGTATTTAATATTATAAGTTTTTCAAATATTTTAATTTTATTTTAATATTAATATATTTATTTTATTATTATTTTTAATGTAATTTTTATATTTTTCACTATTTATGCACATATTACTTTTAAGTTGTAAAATTTCAATTTTCCTCTATATTTTTTTTTATTTTAAAATTTTTTTTTTTTTTTTTTTTTTTTGGTTTTTTCGAACAAAAGAATCTGACAACTTTTAAAGGAAACAATGTTATGGATGAAAACGTTGTGGGGAACAGATTGATGTATATATGATCACAATGCGAAGTTTCTGTATGAAAGGATCTCAAATCTTAAAAAAAAACTGAATCATACTTTGGAGAAACTGAATGATTCATCTTTCTGTTGACGAGTTGTAATATTTCATGTGGCTTCTGAAAGTTGTAAGATGAAGGAGCTGCAACTTCGTTAAAAATTGATGAACTTTTCTGTATATCAGAAGTATTTTTATCTGTTTCTTCCCTAAATTCAAGACAAAAGTTATTATTTTGTGCAATACTGCACGTCACTAGAATTTCCAAATAAATTATTATTATTATTATTTTGAATATCACTTATGTAGTGAAATAGTCTTTATATTATTTCCCACGAAAATTAATGAAAGCTTAGTGTTTATGCAAATAACATAGTTTTAGTATATAATAGAGAAGTATTTTAGGCTAATATTTAATTCTTAAATATAATTGCTTAGAAACTCGATATTTCTTTCAAAACCAGTTAAAATATTTAATAAATAAATTGATAAAAAGTGCAATTTTTCAAATACGCTAATGTTAATGAGTTGTGTGGTATTACATAATAATATAGAATTTAACTATTATTTTTTCTTATTACCATTGACTCTCTAAACTAAAACTGATCATAAACTTAAAATTTAAATTTTAAAAATTTTTCTTGATACACCATAATAATTATATCTGACACGGTACTTTTCAAACTGATAGTTTCTTGTGGCTTTAAATTTATGGTAGGGAAATACATTGAAAATTAACACCATTGAATGATTCAAACATCTGCTTCAATTATTAATAATATAGCACATTTATTATAATTATATTAATTTAAACCAACATGATATTCTATCAGATACAATTGCAATTAAACGCCAAATAACGTGATAATTTTGAATTAAGCATGAATTTTCTGAATGCCAAGTAGCAGCTTTGATGAGCTGTATCGTTGTCTTTTATGTTAGTGAAAACAAATAATTGGATAAAATTTAATAATCCTCTCACTAAATTTCTTTAGGCAAATATAAGAAAAAAACATTATAAGAAACTGATAGATTTATGATTAATAGAAATCTTTATTTAATTACTTAAGAAACGGAAGAAAAATCATTTACATCTATGTAAACTACATTATATTTCTTAAAATAGCTATAAAATAATTATATCGGTTCCATAAGTATATTAGACGATTCATTCAGTACTTAACATTATTTTTTTTGAAACCATTGTTTTAAACTTTACTTTATATGTGCGAATCTAATGCTTGTTTCTTTCAGGAATACTTTTTATTTTTTTTTTGCAAAAATGAGTTACAGAAAAAAAAATATATGTTTCATCTGAATTTTAAATTATTTTATTTTGACCTGTGAAAATCAAATACTCGAAAATTATTGCATAATTATTTATTTCAAAAACCCTTTAGAGTAAAATTTGTAATTTTCTCTGCCCAAAATTTTGATATTATTGTATTATTTAATAATTGTCTACACGTTACTGATACATTGTTTTGCATTTTTTACTCTTGGGATGTCTATTTATTATATCTATTTTTTTCAAATATGAGTTATTTTGTAAACAAATCAATTACAAATCTCTACTTCATTGACATATATAAATAGACCCTCCTATTTTTTTGACTACTTAAAATATAATTTAAAGTTTGAAATGTCTTTGTCATTCTTTTTAAAAAATAAGTACTTAAATAATAAACTTTAGTTTTTTACTACACATAACCAAATGGAATATGGAACTCTTTATGATATAAATGGTTTTCATCCTTCGGAAAAGAAAAAAAAACCCTATTCAGTAGTTTGATTTTACATAGAATAAAGTTACGACAATGGAAAAGGTGTCTTTAACAATGGAAGTAAAATAATATTATCTAGTGTTTCAATATATACTATATATATTAAGTAACAAAATATTTGATTGTCAGCGTGTTGGTATATACATAATCTCTAACTTTTCAACCAGCCTTTTTCTCCACTTTAAGGTAATTTGAGACGATATATCTAGATATACAATGTCATTAAATATATTCTTGTTGCATATGTAACAATACTCATTGCTGAAAAGCGATTAAATGAGCCCTATTCCAAAACTCATCGCGAAATTATAAGCCTTATATTTTGATATGAAACTTAAAACCCATTTGTTTCATTTCATCACTCTCAGTACACGTTGGTACAAAAAATCAATAAATAAATATTATGCTACAAATTACCACCGATATATATCCTGCAGCTCATGCAAATCTTTAAAAAAAGGTCAACATTCTTTTTTTTTTTAAATAAACGGTTACTTAATATAGAATTTTAATAGGCCTACATTTTTATTAAAAAAAAATATAAGATATGACTCAAAATTAAGATATGAATCAAAAGTATTTTGTGACATGGAAATAAGATATTGATTTCGAATTATTCCTTTGAAACAGAATATTAAATGCATTATTTAAATTAGGATTAAATACACAATTACTGTTTGAATAAAATATTTGAGATTATGAGAAAAAGATAAATGCGGGTTCGTAAAATTTGATATATTTTTTTTATAAAATATATGTATTTGAATTTATTAAAAGTTTTGTATGATGATTTAATAATAGGATATTCTGCATCCAATTTTCCGAAGGTATTTAAAATCACAAGCACATTTCTCTTACATGGAATGTTAATTTTAAATTAAGTAATCATTTTTTAAAATTTTTGTTACATATATCATTAAGATTTAGATTTTTGTAAAGTATATCATTAAGATTTAAGATTTTTGTAAAGTATATCACTAAGATTTAAGATTTTTGTAAAGTATATCATTAAGATTTTAAATTTTATTTGAAACAACTATCATTAATATTTATTTCAATTTACTTTGATCCTTGTATTTCAATAAATATGTTGTGAACAATTTTATCAATATTTTATTCTATTCCTCATAAATATATTATCCATCTTGAAATATAATAAATCCAAAGATTTAATGTGTTTTCTTGATCTTTTTTCTCGTTATTACAGTGACTCAACATTTCAAACATCAAAAATCATTTTACACTGAATGTCTTACATTAATTGTATGTTATAACTTATGAATTGATAAATTAGTGTTTCTAATTAATATTTTTGTCTCGAAATATTATTTTCATGAGATGTAAAGAATGGTAGATTTTTCAAAATTAATGTATTCGTGTAGGAAATTTGATAATAGAAAACAGACTTTGAAGATTAAAAACAAGAAATATTGTATTAATTTTTTCAGTACATGTTTCATACGGGGTTGGTTCATATTTTCATTGTAATGATAAAAAGATACAAGTTATTTTATGGATATGTTAAAATAAATGTGATTAATCTGCTAATTTTACACAAATCCCAGGAATTGCTTAAAAGCACTAAATTTTGTAAATTATTGATTATTCATCAAATTAAACAGTTTGTTTATATATTCGCTGCAATATTATGGCAAATGTGACCAAAGCCCATACATTTATGAAATTTAGTCCAGTTAGAGCAACTGCTTGGATACTGCCATGACCAGTGACATTGATAGTCAGTTTTGCCAACGCATAAATAACACTCATCCTGTTGTTTATTTTTAATCTCTGTCTATCTCATGTAACAAGAGATTCATTACAAATATAGACCAAATTATTAATGTTTAAGTTTATGGGGTATAACAAGTCTTACGTTTATGTCATACGAATGAAATATAATGATATCCAGAGGGAAAATATATTTGCTTCGAAGCGTACGTTATTAAAAGAACTCAGAACAACGATAGTTTTAATTTTTTTCCCTCTCACTTGACTCATCTTACTTCTGCTACCTTCTATTCTACTTCAGGAGAAATTTTGATAGCCGTTATTGCTTTCAAAACCAATCTAAGCTGATTTTCAGAAATTCTCTATCTGATTGAAGAATTATTCCCTTTCTTAAGGAAATACAGACAAATACTTCCAAACATAGAAATTATAATACATACAAGTTCTGGAATGTTTTTAAACCTGTCTGGTAAGTATTTGTAAAATTTCTGGTTCGTCAACTTCTCTGAATTGCACATGTAACTCTGAATCATATTGCATTTCAATTTTGCTTCCATTTTTCCATCTCATTCTGTACTTATTCTACATCTACTGAATAAATTTAAGAGAATAAACAAACCTTGATTTTCAGTTACTTAGAGATAGATATCATTAATTTATTTCATTTTCATTTCAATATAATATATAATATTTTTCTTCGTCTTTTATAAACATTGTGATTTCATCTAAAATTGTTGCTCATTTTCGAAGTCAAAAATGCTTTAATTTTTTTCACATTGTAAGCTTACATCTGAATGTTTTAACTTGATCGCACATGTTTTTAATGATCTGGAATTTTACTTTCATTTATAATTTAATTCATATAACCTCATCAGTTTAGAATAATCAAATATGATATTCACGCTTCTGATATTCTTATAGAAGCCCATTTGTAGGAAATCAGCACAGAACGGTTGTATCACATGTGATATAGTTCAAAGTATTGTCTCTATTTATTTGTTCATCAATAGAGGACAGCACTAGTTTTTTTTATGTTTTATCAAGCCATCTATAGCAGTAAATATAAGTTCTACATGCCAAACAAGGAAGTATTCTATAATCATTTGTTTGCAAATTGTAATTCATTTTAAGAATTTAGATTTTATATAGGAATATTTAGTCATATATGATAGATATATAGACCTTAATTTATCATAAACAGGAAACGATGAGGAAAATGTAAATAATAAATCTTTGGTTTTCAGTAGGGATGAAGTCACTTTTGGTTTTACATTTTTCAATTATTTGTTCTCACTCTATTTGTAACATCTACAAATAGAAATAAATACGGTACATAATTCTTCGGAATTACGGTTAGTTATTTTGTTCAATAAAGAAATTTTTGTAATAGGAACACTTAATGAAAAATAAAGTTCCAAATTTAGCATAATTACAAACATATCGTGAGATGAAAAGAAATGGCCATGACTCCTTTGATCCAATAGTACAATGTGACCAAAAAACCAGTTACATAGTCAATTGGTTTGATAACGGAGGTAAATTCTTTTAATAATAAAAGGGGTAAACTTCTTGTGAAAAATGTCATTAATGGTCTAATAAAAGGAAAAAAAAAACATAAAAATTGATTGTCCAGCGTAAAAAATTGCTATAATTTATGAGGTGCATACCAATTAGATCGTTGGACATGGACAGTAAGAGTAAACTTACATATGATTCACTTTACAATGAGTAACGCTTGGACAAGATGTCTTCACAAAATGGAAGCTATCAGAGTACACAAATTGGATATCTTCGATCACTGTTTCTTCAGATTAATTGCTGCCATAACTTTGATCTGTGGGATGAATGGGGTGAAATAATCACTAATTCGAATTTCCTCTATCACCCCATCGATTGAATCGATTGAGGACAACGAACCTTCAGGTAAATGAAGGATATCAGTTTGTGTACTACACGATTCTGCAGGTAAAAAAGATATAAGATACATCACCAAATTGATGGGCGATAGGTGTAACAGGAGCATATGTAGAATGCCAAAATTGTAACATACGGAGGAATATTCGAGCTGCAAAACAGTTCCGTGTTTCAATGGCTCAAGAAACTGCTTCAAAAAATTCCATGAAACATAGAAATTATATTCATGTTTAATTATTTGACTAACTTTTAAGAATAAAATGTATTTTGAATATAATTCTCTATTATATAACTTTTATTTATTTTGCAGTAATTTAAACCTGAAGTAACACATGCGATACTTACCCCACCCCCAAGCCCCCCGCAACAAAGAAAAAGGAGACTAACAATTTTTATCATATGTTGTAAAAAAAATTATAATTATTTTTGAAGAAAAATATTTGCTCTTTTTGTGTTGGATCTGAGGAGGAAAATTGTGTTGTATTGCCCATGACAGATAAATCTTATAACCATGTTGTGTAAAAAAAATAAATAAAAGGTTTGTATTTTGATCCATACTATTTAGGAAAAAATGTATTTCTTCTTTCAAACCCCATAATTGCTTAAGTGCCTTATAGCAAGAAAGCTAACATGCCTCAATATAGAATGATAAATAGGAGAAGTCAGTGTTAGATATACTTAAGAATGCAAAGAACTGTCACTGATTTAAACTTCAAAATTTTATAAAATCAATGATTTTTATAGGCCAATATTACGAGTTAAATGGGTTAATTACTTTCCCATATAATACTTCTGGATGTATAATGCAATATGTATCATGAATCTTCAATCAACTATAAGTTTCATTTTTTAATTTATTTATGCAGTAATGCAAAGAAACCAATGTTTCTCCGATCATCGAAAGAGATTTATCTGTAGCTGCAGACGTTAATTATGTCAAATGTAAAATTCATATTTTCAAAAGGTAATATATATATATATATATATATATATATATATATATATATATATATATATATGTGTGTGTGTTGTCTTCCTAATGTGCCATGCATCGGTACAAGTTATAAAAGTTCCTCACAAATCTTGAAATCAGTCTCGTATGCACGTACAAATACAAGTAATTGCAATACATCCTCTATAACCATACTCTCGTTACAGACACTGGTGAAAACATTAGAAATTAGTTAAATTTGCTTTAAGGCGATATCTTAAGCTTTCGGCTAAATCAATATCCAGTTCCCGCAACTGTGTTTTGAAGAAAATTAATAGCTCTAAATATCTTCATATTCCTTGGACAAACCAATGTTGCCGGTTGATTAGATATTCTTTTATAAATTCATCTGTTTGCAGATGAATTCTATATAGAGGTAGATTATATACTAAACCACTTCATTTTATTTTGTTATTTTAGAAATCATAAGCTGTTGTTTCTCAGTCCCAACCTGAGCTCTTTCAATTTTTCTTGTCTCATTAATCTCTCGTAATTGTCATTGTTTTATTTTGTACCTACTGATGATTAATGCTGAACTGATTTGTTATATATACAATAATAACATTAAGACTTGTCAAACACATTACTGTATTACTTATTTCTCAGAAAAAATACATTTTTTCCAGCGTTTTTTGGAAAATATCGATGTTCGTTTGTAATGATTCGTTTATTTGTACTAACACTTCGATTTTTGATACAAACTTTCTGAATATGAAAGCCTGAATGATGTTTATAATTGTTATACTTTTTCATTAATTCAACATATATTAAATATTTAAATTCTTATTAAATATTTAATATATATCTTAATTAAATGATTTCCAAAAATAGAATAATGACTTAATTCTAAGACTTTATCCCATTAACTCTCGTGGAAAATATAGTCTGATGAGTTTTAATAAACATATAATTTCTTTGTGAAACAATAAATTATCTCACAGGGAAAAAAAAAGGCTTTTGCCAAAAATATCATCCTAGAAAGATTGGTTTGACGTTTGGCGCAACTTCTCAATAATGTGAAATTTATTGCTTTTCGAAAATTCATCCGTGTTACTATGTTTATCGTTCCAAAAGACAAAATTTACATAACAAATTGTAAAACCTTTATTAATTATTCACAATATAATGACACATATTAAGTTCAAATTCAAGCTTAATATACCTGTCCTTTCAGGAAATGGGGGGGGGGGAAATCTGATGAATTATGTTTATATATCTCAAAAATTTATTTTGAAAGTTGTCAAAAGACTGATTGCTTATATTTCATGTAGTGAAATATAAATCGACGATTTAATGTTTGTGGTGAGGAATACATAATAGTTTAGTTAGTTGTAAAATGCGTGTGGCAGAAATATTCGTTGCGGTCCACATGCGGCCTGATGTTTGATAACTTGTATTATGTACTAGTCTCTATGCTAGCACTAAACTCACTGAACCATGATTTCTGTAATATTTCTAATATATCGCGATTATTAGGCGGTTTTCACTACCCTGTCATGTTTTATAAAATACTAAGTAATAGCTAGTACATTTAAACGTTATAATTCTATGTTCATGTATATTTTGGACACAAAGAATGAAAATAGTGGTTTTCAGAAGAAAGAAAGATACGATGATTTATTAAAAAGAGTGAGCAATTATAAAAACAAAAATAATGGGAAAAAAAACTGGAAAATTACCAAATATTCAAAGAAAACTGCATAAAAATAGATAATATGGAAAAATGTATATTTCCTGTGATTAAAGACAAATCCATTGTTAGATTTTACACGTAATTTGGAGGATGTCTTACCATAGTTCCTGAGGAACATTTATCAAAAGTCCATGGTGATAAATATAAGAAAACACATAAAGTTTTAAAAATACAAAAATATTTCTAGATAATATTTTTTTTTCTAACAGCATTTTTGATGTAATAACTGTTTCATAATTTTCTGTAACTTACAACTTTCTTTTTAACTGTTTACTGAAATTTTGTGTGTAAACTTCAGACAAAGGACATACTTGGCTGTACAACAAGATCAGCATAGTTTTTCAATGAAATAACTACGAAAATTGCTAACGTACAAAAATAATTTAGTTAACTTTATAATTCTAAAAGCAATAACAGTATAATATGTCTAAATAAATAAAATATTTCATAAATTGAGGCTGTAAAAATTGTTATTTGAAACTTCTTAATCTCTAAAATATATGATTAGTTTTTTTATGATATGTAACAGTTTTCTATGAATACTAATAATTATTTTCCCTATATAGTTCTTCTATTTGACAAGATATACGAATTTTTTTATTAGCAGTATAATCTAACAACATTTATGGGACTTAAAATAAACATTTATTGATGTTTTAATTTCGAATTATAAAATATTGTTATTCACACCATCTCACTCATTAGTGTTTTACGAATTAATATACATATGAATGGTAACTATATATATATATATATATATATATATATATATATATATATATATATGAGTATATACATTTTTGACCTGCTGTAGCGGGGTAAATACGCATTAAATCTGCTGAGATCTCAAATTCTCACATTGGCATGATGTGTAGATTTAAAGAGTGCGGTACCAGCTAAAGTGTCATCCTTGTCACTTGACCGATTCACAGGACTGTGTGGTATGTCACCAATAGCTTTCATGCTGTTTCTCAGTATGACTTTTATAAGCAGACGAATCCATCAATCGGCCCTAATTGCCGATTTATTTGCCCGAATTTATATTTCAGTCGCCCAAACGTGGGTTGCAATAGGATCGATACAAATTGATTTTTTTTTTCATATTAAAAGAAACTATCTGAATTTATTTTTTGTGTTAGAATACACTTTTAGACAACTTTATCAATTACTCTTCAGATAGTTATAAAGATTTAAATGATTAAAAACAACAAAAGTTTTATATAACATTAAATTATTTAATTTATATTAATTTTAAAAGAATAACTTGGATAATTATTTTAATATTTCCTTTAAAAGTAATTAGTATTTAAATGTAGCTTTTATTAATCTATTACTTTCAGAGCAGTTATGAATTAATTACTAAGGTATGTATAATAAAATATGCATAATCCGGAAAATTGAACTTATCGAAGTATCTGATTAATACTGGTAACACTACGTTATCTTTTCTTTACAATATTTTTAATAAAAAGAAAATAATATTATTTACAAATTTGTATTTCTCATGATTAATAAATTTGTGGGGAGTGACATTCAACAAGACTATATTCCATTTTAATTACCAACTTTTTTATACGAGGCTATAGAAGAAAAATTATGAAAAGAATATTTACACTTGGATAAAAATTTTATAACCACGAAAACTATTCAAATATACAAATATTGTTAAAATATTATCAGAGATAATTTAAGCAACCATTACATATACCGAACGTTAATATTTAGCTAAACCTCATCACAAAAATCACAATAATTAAAATTTAGTTTTTTACAGTGAAACACATATTAAATGTATGCTTTCAAGTGATAAATAATTATACTAATATACATCTAAATACTTTTAAATAAATAATATTAATAATATAAATCCAAAATACACAATGAAACACTCTCTGTAAGATATTAAAAGTAATCAAATACTACATGAAAAATATATTCATTCTCAGAATTCATTAATCTAACATAATTTGTAAAGATGACTTATGTAAAAACTTAAAGACGTGATTAACTCTAGACTTAATAGCATAAGGAGACATTACAAATTTAAAAGCGTTAATATAAAACATTTAATCAAGTTGTAAGAGAGATATATTTGAGCATAGCAATTAATATTTAAGTCCCAGAAGAACGCTTCGTTTCCATAACCTAATAAAAAGAAATATTCTTTGAGGAAAAAAAATACCTTTAGAAGAAAAGTCACTATTTTTTTCTGGAAAAAGAAGTCTTAAGAGCACCTATTAGTTCATTCTGTGAAATTAATTGCAATTTCTAGAGTCATAATTAATGAAGTCCTAGTTAATTAGTAAACGGCTCGTTTGTGTGCGTTTATGATAGGAGTTTTTGAGAGTTTGTACATCACCACAAAAATTCCTATTCATCGGTCTGAATAAAATTCGATTTTGGAGTGTAAATGACTTGCTAATTATTATAAAGCTAAACTTCTTTCTCCTTACTTCATCTTCTACATCATATTTTAGGTAATCTAATTAACTTACCTAATTACTAAATCTGGTTCACTGGGATATCAAACGTTCGCATTATTTTTCATTTTGCAAAAGAAATAAAAATGGTGTTGATGTAAAATTTAATGAAATAAAATAATTCATAACGACAAAATGTGTATAAACGGGATTTTTTAATTCTTTTTCAGAATTGTTTACATTGATATAATGTTTCTAAAATATAATGATGCAATGTAGTTTGCATCGTCCAATTTTTTTATGAAATTACTTAAACTCGTTAAATCCATATTTAATGAAAAATACTTATATTGACTGCTGAAATTAAAATATTTAAATTTTCAAAATGAGATATTTATGTTTACGAAGTAAAGTATTTTGCTTTAAGAGCTGCCTATTTTATATGTTACATTTTATTCTTGTTACTTATTTATAATTGATTTATTTAATTAGAATGAAATATTTGTATACAATAAAACATTAATTTCCCGAACAAAATTTTTATTATTGAAGAATTTTGTTCTGATATAAACTAACACATTTTCTACACATTTTGCTTCATATTTATATGTTGTAATTGTAATATAGAAGAGTTAATAAAGTTATTCCTCATAAATGTTGATAAGTTATAGAATAGGTTTCAGCTTTCAAATCTTTAGGTCATTTTTTATAAATTTAGTTAACACATGTAGCTTATTTTATATAAATATATTGCATGTGTTTGTTGCAATCTAAAGAAAAGTCCACTCTTTATATAAATAGTGACTTAATAGCAATAAACTGGAAATAATTTTTAATTTGCGATCCTACAGATGTGCATGGAATAAATGTGATAAAGTGATAACATAAAAAAGCAATTATTGGGTAACTGAAACACTGTCTTTTGTGCATTTTATTTAGTAAGTGCTAAAAATAATAATAAAAATTTGATTCTGGAATACGATTATATATTAGCTGATTACGTCTTCACTTGCTTCAAGTTATATCTCACTACAAAAGAGTTTTAAATTAAAAAAAAAAAAAAAAAAAAACTTTTAGTCTCATTGATATTTACTTTTATTCCAGTATATGGTATTAGCCCGTTCTTTCAGTTGAAGGTTCAGTAATAATAACCTTATGTAAAATATATGGTTCAATTAGCTGTAAATTAAAAATTAAATCTTCATTATTCATGTTTTTTTTTTCTTTTTCATTTTTAAAACTTATTTTATTACGTGGTATATTAAACACTACAAAGGGATTTTAGTTCGTTTTATGAGATGTAGAGTATCAAAGGCTGTTCACTAATTTCACCGAAAAGTGAAATTAGTCAGCAGAACATCATAGAAATTTATCTCGCAAACCAAGTTTTTTTCTTCCGCAAATTCCTATTTCAAAACTAATGCTCTCTTTCAATAGCTCTTGACGGAGGTTCAAAATTATGATGTCCGTTGCCAATAGCCATAATTTTCCTTCTTAATACATTGTTAAAATACATTCAATCAATCGACTCGGGTAAGTCTTGAAAGAAGGAAATGTATCTAGCAGTTGGATATCTATATTACTGTCATTTCAATACAAATTATTATTTTGTAGTAACATCAAACTAGTGCTTAAAACGAGATGTTGGTGATGTACCTTCCAATATATATAATGATCCGAAACTTAGCTCACTAATCTTAATTTTGTACTATCTGTAAATAAATGGAGCAAAAATTAACGATTCATGCCCCATTTAGCAGTTCTGTGAATTTGGCGAAAGGTGTGGATTCTCCTGTAAAGAAAAGTGCAGCTGTTATAACAGCAACAACAAACAGAGGAAAATACTTACTCTGATTACAAGCTGATTCCCCCTAAAAGACTCTTATTCTAATTATTGAATAACGACTAAGAACTCAGGTTGCCAGATCATAATAGATTAGTATATCAGTTAAGAAATAAGGGAGCACGTTTTAATTTCACCAAATATCATAACACGCCCAAGTTCCATCTCTGTTGAAAATCATTACCATTCCTTCAATAAAGAAACGTGGGTTTTTACATATTCAGATATTTCACAGTAAATAAGCAGACTCTAGTTCTAATAAGTTAACAATTGGTCAGACATAAGACCTCCTTATTTATCTGAGTGCTCAAATCTTATTTCATTGACCGTTGTCACTTTCACATAAATTAACGTACCACTATACGATCGCAATATTTAAATTGATAAAAATGATAACATTTATTCCATAACCTTAGTAGAAACTAAGAAAGGATAATGTTTCAAAAACTAAGTTCAAATGTTCAGGAGAATAGCTGATAATGTACCCTATGTATTCTTCCAGTATCTTAAGCATAGTCATTACCACACGACAATTATTACCATGTCGTAAAACATATTAAAACTTAAATGTTAGCTTAAAAATTATTCCTTTGACGAAATTTCTTTTAAGTCAATCTCAAATGTTTCTTTGAAGAGACATATTTTATTAATCTATTTTCAATATTTTTGGAACTTTTACTCATTTTTATGCAAATAACAATCTATGAGTAATTTCGTAACAATGTGGTTCCCATTGCTTGTTTATCTAAGAGAATTTTAAGATTGTGATATGAGTTCTTTCTATTCCTTAGGTATGGATGGAATACTTATATTAGTTATTCACTGAAGAAAATGAAGTTACGAAATTCTGGGACATACACAAGGAAACTCTAAAAATAATTAATATCAGAATTTTTCAGATTTAGATTCATTTGATTTCCAATTAAATTTTCCATAAATGAAAAATTTGGGATGATTATTAGTCGAAAGAATTTGTTTTCTTCTTCTTAGAAAGATTTCTAATTTGTTATTTAATTCTGAAATGAATTTGAACATTTTACAAAATACAATTTTCCTAAAACCGTATTTTAATGATTTAACATCCTTACATTGAAATGAATAACACTCTCTTAAAAAATGTTTGTTTAACAAAATAGTTCCCTAAAATATGTTTTATGTCATAGTACTTGCTTAAAAAACAAAACATATTTTGAAATGATAGCATGTAATTTGATATTCTATTTTCTTCATTTTTTCAAATAATTAACACAATATGAAACAAATATTATGAAATACATAAGGGGAAAATGTACCATCATAAGAAAATAAAGTTAAATACGAAAAATATTATTTTCTTATACACTTCTATAATTTTCTTTCAAATAAACACTATATCAAAGTGTAGAAAATAACGCTAATGCACTATTACATCTAAAATTAAATTTTAAAGACATGTGTTGTATAAAATGTCTTCCATTTTCCTCCCTCCCAAATCCTAATGAATTAATTTATAATATCTTGATTGTAGTCCGGACTTCATATATTATTTGACACTTCATATATTATTATTGAACGTTAAAAGAAGTTAATTTTGCATTTCGTAAGAAATTATTATAATAACCTTTCTTTAGAATTTATTTTTAATGCCATCTGAAAGTCTATTTAAGTAATCAAATAATTTGAAACTCCAATTGAAGTTACATAAGAGAAGGGCAACACACTTTATTATCAATTAAATAATATGCAAGGTCATTTCTCTCGTATCACACTAAACAAAATTAATCCTAGTTTATATTCAAATAATAAAGTCCTAGCTTATCAAATTACTCATTCAAGTTTTATGCACTTCTGTATTTCAGCAGATTTCTTATCCTTTTATTCTAATAAGAAGTCAATTCCAACTACTTTCAAATTAAAGGATGAATTTTGATAATTCACACCAATTTACAACATCTATAAGTTTGTCGTTATCTTCTATCTATCTTCTCCTTCCTTTAAATTCTATTTCACATTTATAATATATATTATCTTTAAGTTTTACATTTAAAAATCCATATTTGAGAGTTCCTTAGTTGTAAGAATAAAGTCCACAAGTTTTGTAAATAATTTTTTCTTCAAATATTGTAGTTCATTAAGAGAGAGGCAATACCTATGTCAGCCACTGTGGCCGACTCGAAATTAGCATTCGACAATAACAGAAGAGGGAAGCAGATGAGAAGGAATTTTCGCTTATATTGAATTTATTTTAGGGATTTTCCGGGCACATTTTTTTAGTCATATGATCTCGAAAAATTCGGGCTGTTGGGATTCTTAGGGATTTTAGGTGCAGACAGAAAATCCGGTAGGGATTATTTCTGACATATTTATAACCATCGTAAAGCGGATTAAGCAAATTTGATGAGATCATGATCTAACTTATAAAGAGGTCGAGATAGCCTAGTGGTTAAGGTATCGGACTCGCTGTTGGCGGTTTCCATTGAGTTGTAGTTCCGAGATCCGCCATATAGCCGGAGCTGATGCACGTTAAATTTTTCGGGGCCCAACATTTTCTCTTTGGTGTGGAAATTCGGAGAGGGAGGTATCTGCTCAGGTATCGTCCTCCTCATTTGATAGAGGCTAAAAATTACGAGAAAATTATAAATTAAATTTAAGTCATTTCACACACACACACACACACACACACACATATATATATATATATACTTCAATCTTTAATAAAATTTATTATCTTCCTTTTATTTGCTTAATCACGTTTCAATAAATTGACCAGTAATTGTGACTTCATGCATTTTGAATTAAGAAAATCATTAGGTTTCGGAAGAGAAAATGGCGAATAGTGAAACGTCACAACCAAATTTGGTGAAATATAGGAAAATATATAATAATTTCTATTTAATTTTATATATTTCTTTAATTGTATTCAAAATTCTTGCAACTGAAAAGGAATTTATTTCATTTATTTTCCCATAGTGTAACTTAATGGTTTTCTGAAAGAATCAGGAAAAATTATCTCAACGTTAGCAGCACAAATTTTTCTAATTTAACATTTTCAGTAATTAAAATTAAGCATCTGTATTTTTAATTATACGCCTACAACTCTTTCAAAGTAATTATATTTGCAAATGGTCCAATTCCGTAATATTTGGCCAGTAGCAAATTTATGTGACTATTTCAAAAATTTCAGTCATCTCCCTAGAGCAATTATCAGTAGTATAAAAGCGACTATTTTCTAAACTCTCAGTTAATTTCAGAAATAAAGAAATGGAGCTTGGTATCATCATCCACCGGAGAAAGACCCGGTGGCAGGAAAATTTAGATAATGCGTGTCCTACTTTTGATATATTTTACTCTTTCTGAATCTTTAAACAAGATATATTTTACGCATTTGCCTGTCCTGAAATTTCCAGGGATCAGAATGAAAAATAGTCAAGGCCCTTTGGTAAACATATCTCACATAAATCTAACATCAGATTGTTAAATTTATACTATCCCAAAAATTAAATGAAACTGAATCGAAATGAATTGTTAAGGATATATTCAGAAACGAATGTCTTTTTTATAATGAAAGGTACTGTCATGGGAAAATTGACGAATATCCCCCCCCCCTTTTTTATTAAATTTAACAAAATGATTATAAGTATACGTAATTTTCATTGAAAAGTTAAAACATTGAAACATTGAATGTTTCAATATATGTGAATAATATGAAGAGTTGTAATATTGAAAGGTATAAGAATACTTCTTTCAGAAAAGGAAAAAGTTTGTAAATTAAACATTAAACTTAATCCACTATAATATGGAGTTTGATACGATTATTTTTTTTGCCAAGCATGAGGGGAAAAAACAAAATAATATCAAACATAATGGTTAAAAGATTACATATCTATAGACACAATGCTAAAATTTTGATATTCCTTAATAGTTTTCATAACCTCTCTTATTCATTCCTCTTCTGGTTTCTTATTAATTATTTTTTCAGTTTTAGACCTTAAACATATTTCTGTAAGCCATCATTTTATTATATTTAAATTTTTCAACAGCATTAATCTTTGTAATTTTCGCGAATTTCCTCAGGCTTTTGAATTAAATCCATGGTCATTTTAAGGCATTATAAAAAATAAAAATGAGAAGAAAACATGGAAGAAAACAGGTGAATATTTGCTGTATAGCAGTATATTCTAACTTTTAAAATTAAGAAACGCTAGCTTATTACTATACTTTGAGTAAAATGATGCAGCCGTACATTTATATTGGATTATTTTAAATAATTCAGTATTTTGTAAAATCGTTAATTTATCTAGATAAGTATACACAATTTCAAGTAATAAAATAGTCTTACTAATTTGGTTCTGAGAAAAAGTCGTATACTTTTTAGATTGTTTATTTACTATCGTATTTCTTAGAACCAATACAATGGCTATTGGTGAAGGATATCGTAATTCTGAATCTCGGTCAAGTAACGAGAACAACACCTCAGCTTAAACGATGGGAAGACTTGGTGCACGGAATTTTAAATGTGCATCATCACCGCTACAATGTGAGACATCAGTGGTATCAGAATCAGAAACCACCACTAAACGGAAAGTACTCGGGTCCGAAGTCCAAGACCATGACCACTGGCTACCAATTCCACAAAAATTAAGAAACACAAGATATAAATTTCATTTTTAATACATTTAATCTTTATATTATTAATTCTTTCTTCAGTTTTATACCAAAATTGTTAAATAAGGTTTTAACACTATTCTTAAATATGAAAATAGATAAAGCTTGCAATTATGCAGCGTCGAGCGCTAATTGCAAGTGATACCCAGAGAGTTATCCTACAAAGTAGGATAAGCGAACCGCTAAAGTGTGAACAAACACTTGTAATAAAGAAACCAAAGTCCTTCAGTTTCTTACTTTGGTCCTCTTGTTCTTTACTTATAATCCAGTCAGTATAATTAAAAAACCGAAACCAACATCAAAACATGGAAAAAAAATATCTACTCGTTAACCAGTTCTTTTTATACTTCTGCTACAACATAATCATAAAGGATAATAATGTTCTGTTACAATATAATTATAAATAATCTTCTGTTACAATATAATTATAATTATGCCTTATTTTAGTAAGGGGTTAATATCGCTGATTTTGGAAATATATATACATTCAGTCTATGTTCACTTGGACTGGTGTGTGTTTGTTTTGTCCAAGAAATGCAACGCTAAGGTTCAAGCGACATTTATGCTGAAATTATCGAAAATGTGACTCCCTATTTTTAACCATAAATTTTTAAGGGGGTCACTTCACGCAGCTTTTTCCCTATCTCTGTAATGTTAAAAATAACCAAATTTAAGGAACATTTTTAAAAAATTGACTTGTTGTAGAGTTACCAATTTTTTTGTGTTCATTTATTGAATAGTTGTTATTATTTTAATGAGAGCTTTTTATGAAATTTTGATTAGTTTTTTTTTAAAAATTATTATGTGTTTTTACACGTGAAAAGTTAAAAAACAAAGAAAATTTGTGTACATTTCAACCTCTAAAATTTTTTTGAAAACTTTTTTTCACAAAAGCTCTCATTAAAATATTTCTTTATGTACTAGTAATACATGCACCAAATTTCAAAGCTATAAGATGAGTAGGTTTTTTAAAAATGTTCCTTTTGTGTTGAAATTTACAGTTTTGAGATAATGCAATTTAAAGTACAAACTTACCATTCACTAATATGTATCAATACCAAAGCTTGAATTGCTTAGGTCATCTGCTAGATCATCGTTTTGTCTACATTTTCATAGTCTGTTTTTAATTCCAGCTTTATTGGTTCTTTGTAAAACTGCCTTTTTTGCTTTCTTTATGTGAACATGATCTGCTTCTTGTAATGCTCGACATGTATAAAATCCAGGTTGAACATTTAATAAACTTAAAACTTTTAATTTTGTAATGAATCCTTGATTAAATAGAGATATTGTTTCATACTTTCCAGTTTTTAAAGTTCATAATTCCATATATATTTATTGGGATTATGTACCAGATGATGATATTTAAATTTTGAATTTTGCCATGTAGGCATCTAGAAAGTAGTTCAGGACTTGAAAAATCTCTAACTATTGTTTAATACAATTTATAATAACATCAGGTAAGTTATGTTTGTGTTTGTATTGTTTTCCTTTAATTATGGACCTATTATATGCACACCACTTGTCGTCACCAGTGGGGCAAAGACTGAAATACTGAGTATATCGCAGCTTGTGCAATGACTCTGAGTGATTGAAGATCCAGAGTGCCCCTTCAACTTCCAGTTCTCCACTATTTCCAAAGTAATTTGCGAAATACTTCTCTCTGTGTGCATTTCCATTCCTCAAATTGCACGAATATCTGGAAAATACTTTGACATCAACAATCTTTCCAGTTTCGACACTAACTGTTGTCACGACACCATTTAGTGAAACAAGCCCTCCTTTTGCCA
Organism: Nephila pilipes; assembly: GCA_019974015.1. NCBI lineage: Eukaryota > Metazoa > Arthropoda > Arachnida > Araneae > Nephilidae > Nephila > Nephila pilipes. The sequence goes on along the minus strand of BMAW01005804.1, from coordinate 75,450 downwards.
GGTGCCATCAGTAGTCCCAGGTACATTTGGACTTCCATCATTTTTAAATATTTTGTTAGCAGCTATTGCCATAGAAGCTTTTGTGACTTCCTCTATCGCATCATTTAATAAGTGGGATAACTCATAAAAGCGCTTAGTAATGGGAGGTAAATTCATCACTCCGCAAAACCATTTCGCAGCAGCATACCCTTTCCCAATTGATCTCATAGCATATGAAAGTTTCGTATTAACTTCATGCACATTAGTATATCCTTTATTAGTTACACTCTAAGTGACTCTAATATTCAGAACTGGTTGTTCGAAACCACAACTGTCACAACATATAAATAGTTCTGTAGCCAAACCTTGGATTTGACGACCAAGATTAATATGGATACCATGTTTTTTACATTTTATGCATAACATACATAATTTTAAGCAATAAGAAAACAGAGAAATGTCAATTATTTCCTTAAATTTATCAGAAGAATTTAAAAAAAGCTTCATACTCACCAGAATACTTACTTAACGTTGATACTTACCATACCAGCATACTTACCATATTTATAAACATTTTATTTATATGAAGCTTATATATCTTCAAAAGAACTTTTATTTAATAAGAAAACATCTCTCTCAAATTTCTATTTCTTAAATGTTTGAGCATTAAACCGAGACATAAAGAAAAATATAAATGAAAAAAGTTTTCGAAAATAACAATTTGTCTACATTAGGCGAGTCTAAAATAGCACGTTGCATTCGATAACAAACGTTGAAATGTAAACAAACTGCTATTACTATTCACTTCAATTCTTTCCTCAACAAGTTGCTGATCGACGAAAATTGTTTTCATGAATTTAAAATAATTTGATAAGGCTGGAAAGAAGCATGTATAATATGTTTTGGTTTAAAAGTGGGCGTGTCAATCAGCTGTTTTGGGTCTTGACACATGTAAACAACTTTTTAAAAAAAATATTTAAAATACTTCTAATTTACTTAGAACAAAAATTTAAATTGCATTTGACGCAGAAAGATTTGTAGTTTCTTTTTCAAAAAAAATTGAAAAATCGATTTTTTGACCGATTCGTGTGAAGTGACCCCCTTAATAATGATTTAACTATACACTAGACTGAATATTCAATTATCTTTAACTTAAATATTAGTCAATAACTGATTAAAAAATTATTGGTTTGATAGTTTGAATTAATAATGCATTTAAAACGAGGACTATTAGCAATTGAAACTTATTATTATGAATCAAGATAAACAGACAAGGCAGTACTTTAAACTAGTCCTAAAACCCTTAACAGCAACCTAACTCCACTTTAGAGGCTACGATAAAGATTGTTGTTCGGAATCTTTTGAGATTGAACAAATAAAATGACATTCTTAATACTCAGATTCGTAACCAGAAACAAAGCAGAGAGAGATAGAAGATATAAATAACTTCCTAATAAATAATTCTGAACAGTTATATCTTCTACGACTTACACTTAAATAAATGTATCGAAAAATTTTATAGCATTAAAAGAATTTCGATCAGAAAATATACTTAATTAGATGTTTAATATTTACTAAAAATTAAATCTTTCTTATGATACAAGTTAAAATAAATTATTGTCTTATCCGATTTTGTATTTACATGATTATTTAAGCAAAGTTTTACTGTAAATTTTATTAACACTACCACAGTCATTCAAAGTAAGAAAAAAAGAATCTGCCAAAATCACTTAAATTCACCTTAATGTTTTTACTTCATAGAGTTGCATTGCAATATCTTCCGAAAATAAATTTTCTTATGCTACTCAAAAATAAAAAGGGTCTATTAAATACTTCCTTAAAAATAAATAATGAACATTGGTTCCATTAAAAAAGAAACATTTCAAAACACAGCTAAAAAAACTCATTTTTTTCTTCAAGGAACCTTGATTAGAACACACCGCTCTTTAGATTTCTGTCGGCAAATTAAACCTGTTTTGCCCCAAGCGTAATCATTCACCAAGAAAGACAAGAAAATCCACTTTGTTTCATTAAACATAAACATTTCCTCATCTTAGTTCAGCCGAACTTCCGAGATTTATCACAGGAAAAAGAAACAGAAAGGATTTATTCACGGAAAGTCAGTTTTAGTTACACCAATACTTCCCGTTTATCTACATGAATGTAAATGTATATATATATATATATATATATATATATATATATATATATATATCCTTTGAGTATTTAAGATTTTATAAAAATTAAATCGGTTCTAACTGCATTAATCCAGCAACTTTTTTGGTGATTGTAAAAAAAGTTGCTATTAGAGGTTGTATATTGTTTACTAGTAATTTATACTTTCTTTTTCTGAATTATTATTTTTTACTTTTAACTTTCCAAATTTCTACAAAAAAGTAAAAAATAAAAAATAATTGTAAAACAAAAAACAGATGTAAAATAATAAGAATGAAGTTAGGTTTCAAGATATTTTTGAGAACCTTAACCAATTTACTTATATCTATCTCATAGAAAGAAGGCTTGCATTTTCGCCATGCAGCCGGTGGCCGTACCAAGCGGTATTAAAAAGCGGCTTTGCTTTGCAATGCAACAAAAATGGGCGCAGCAGGCAAAGCGCCGCGGCAAGTAGTTTTTGCCAAGTAGCCGGTGCGTACGGCAGCTAGCAGCATAAGTTTTACCAAGCGGTATACGGTTTTGCGCAGCGTTTTGCAGCGTATTTTGCCAGCGTACGGCATGTGTATACAGGAAAATGAGTTGCCGCTTACCTCTTTCCAGTATCAACATAATGATATGAAAATGAAAATTCTGGAAAACATATCTGTGGATAATGACACTCTTTCTAGACATCACGGCAATTCACATGCATTGTATTTCTATTGCATCACGCGTTCTACTGTGAATTGCTTCCCTTTTATATCATCGGATGCCTCTATTGTGTTGTTGAGTCAATTTGATGCAGCTATAGCTGGTACATTATTGGGATTCACATGAAACTATTTTAGTTAGACACAATAAAGGCAAGTATTTTGTTTCATGGTCATATACAATCAGTAGTTCTAGATGTAATGCTATCTAGAGTTCAAATATTGAGTAAACTGATTTAAGCGGAAGCCGTCTTTCCTAGCCATATCAGTGATGCTTTTAACATCTTTGAGGGAGAGATTGGTTGAACTTGAGTGTGGGTGGCCCTTCAAAAACCTTCAATCTGTGGGTCAAAAGAAGAACTTCCCAATCGTTTTAAGGGTCATCATATAAATCAGACAGAACTGGATTCTCATTGGGATAGTTATTAATTAGTTTTACTCATCAACGTCATTGAAGTGTCCAACCGCAAATATCGGTAAAGGTATAAAGCAGATTGAATATAATAGCAATTATTTTATTTAATTTTATAAATTTACTACAGCTGAATTTAATCTAAAAATAATGAAATGAATTTTTTACAAAATCGCTGCTTTTCAGCAAGTTGATTCATTCAAATTCCTATAATTTTCATTAATTTTAATATCATTATTAGCTACATTTTATTTTATAACTGATATTTACGTCAATTTGTGCGTATCATTAATTGTCTAGTATCGCATTATATCTAAATATTTCTTAATTAATAGAATAAAAGTACGAAACATTACTTCATATCCAGTATTTAAGAGACTTGTTTAAAGAAATAGAGCAAGATATACATATATATATATATATGTGTGTGTGTGCATGGATATGTATATGTTCAAAGAATAATTCATACAAATGTTGAGTAAAATCTCAAAATAAAATCAAGAATAAGATTTTGCCAGAATAAATAAATAATTGTTTTTTCAATCGTCAACCCAATAATAGAAAGTTTCACTGTTCGTTCCACTTTTCCAAAACATGTTAAGCTTTTTCCTGGAAACTGTTTTAATGATCCTAGCTCTGCTGAAATAACGTCTGGATTTGTACAAGTTTCGCCAATGGAGATTCTCCTTCAACATCAGGAAACTTCCAGATATCGCATAAGTATGATCTGACTATAAGGGAGATATGTGTATAATTTTAATATTATATTTACTAAGATATAAAGTAGAATAAACAGCGCTATGAGTCTAGAATCCTAGTTGTGATATAATGTGCTATTTTCATCAGTTATTGACGCTTTCTCGATATTTGTTACCGCAAAATTTTCAATTGAAAACATAATATCCATCAAAGTCATAGTAGTTGTAGAAGGCTCAATATGATGATATACATCATACCTTTATGAGAAAAGAAAAATAATCATCATTTGTCCGATTTTTGTCAAATTTTTTCCAGGATAATCAGATGTTAGTCAGCACGTGGATCAAAATAATGATCAAAATTTCACATGTTATTATAGTCTTAAAGGAATTGTTTTGATATTAAAGCATTTATTTCCACTACAAATATAGCTGAATTCTAGTTTGCATTTGGTTTTTTAGTAGGTGATGAGACGCATCTTAGAACAAATATGGCGAAGCTGCTAATTCATTTTTCCGTAGAATGCAAGATATGATTTTTTTTTCGAAAATGATAGCGATGTCATATCCTCATGATGTCCACAGATTTTCTAAGTGCTAAGATTTTGATCATCTGCTACCATTTTCTGGTCGAGCAGGCTAAAAAATCGATCTGAAGACAAACAACTTTTTTTTTTGAAATCCCAAGCAATTTTAACACATCGTAGACACTAGAAGCATTTGTCTTTGTAAATATCTTTCATCAAAATGAAATGTGTTTCATTCTAAAAAACAATAGAAAACTTTACACAAAACGCATTTGTTTTTTTAAATCTGACCACCACTTCTACTTCCTGTTTAAATACAAAACCGAAATTAGTACATGAAGATGATAGTGCAAGATATTGAAAAGAAAAGTAAATAAAAGATGATCACAAAAAATCTTGAAAAAGTGTGCAATTGATAAAGAGAAACATATAAATAAAATTATATTTAATAGTATACATTTAATTCTACAACTGAGCTTATTTCACTTTACTGGCATTGCCTATTCTCATACAATAATATAACATTTAAAAATTATTAAAGAATCATGAAATAGGCGGTGGTGTGCCACAAAAATGCCAGCAAAGAAAAAAAAAAAAAAAAATGCGGCAGCTTTAAATACATTCCTGTAAATACTAACACATTAAGCCTGATAGTTTCATATGGATCATGAAGGAAGTATTATGAGTTTTCATAAAAGTTATCATAAGTTTTATAACTCCTAATCTTTAAACCAACATTTTAAAACTCAGAATCTATGATATAATCTTTTAGTCCACAATAATTTGTAAGCTGATATAAACCATATATTTAATTTCGAAATTTATACTGAACTTTTGTACATTTGTATCTACAATACATAGTATATGTTTAATTTATTCAACCCATCTATTCATAAATTCAAAATAAATATTTCATATATTATAACATATATTTACATTATAAATACATATATTTCATGTATTATACATATATATTTCATATATTATTTAAAACTCTCTGCTATATAGTAACTAGGAATGACTATGAGAATAACTCTTACATTTTTAATCCATGTTTATTGAAAATAAAAATGTATGTAATTTCAATTATTGTACTATTTTAGCATGTATCTTCAAAATTGACATTATCTCCAAAATTGAATGCAATTCCAAAATACAAATTGCTTGAACAATCCATAATTTTTTTTTTCATAATTTATATTGTATTAATTAATGAACACAATATAACTATTTTATTCATAGGCTTATTTTTGAAAAACGACACATAGCAACTATTATACAATATTTGTTTATATTTTCACATAATTCTAAGTTTCCTTCTAATATTTTACTGTATATCTAGAATATAATATCTGTTCTCACTAATAACTTAAATTTCATTTTACAGTTAACTATTTCAATTTTTATGAAACAATAATGTAGTCAGAATTTAAACACAACCATTCTTATTCACAAACATCTTCAAATCACTAAAGAAAAAAAGAGTACCATTAACAAATACTTTCTTCGAAATAAATTTATTAATTAATTTTTAAGTTAACATCTATTAAAACTGCATTAATGCGTTCATTAGCCTCGTGTCGCAACATATGACAAAAAAATATCTTTAATACTTCCATTTTAAAATTCTTTGATTAGAACAATACCTTGTTTAGGCTTCTGATTAGGAACTAGGCGTTTTTTACCAAACGCGATCATTCACCCAGAGAAACAAGAGAATCCACTTTGCTTCATTAAATGTTTTGTCACCTTGATCTCTGTTGAATTCTCAAGAGTTATCCCATGCATGGCCAAACGGCTTGCTTTCGCAGCATGCTTTTAAGCGGGCGCAGCGGGCAAGTACTAAGCAGCGCTTCGCCCGCGAAGCAGGTATGGCGAAAAATACGTGCAAAAGTATGTACTGGCAGTATTTGCAGCAAAAGCGAAGGTCACGGTATGGCGTTTCTGTACGGCTGCGGCGTAAGCAGCGGCGAAGGTACAAAGGCATTTACGGCGGAACCAGCGTGAAGTACAGTGCAGTACAGTAGCTTACCGTGCTATTGCTTTTTCGCTACGGTACCAGCCAAGTATTTGCCAGTAGCGGTAAGGCGTTTTAGCTGTGAGCAGGCAAAGGCATGGTAAATACTCACGGCCTTGCAAAGCTTGCCCTGCGCTGCCGGTACTTTGCGCAGATGGCAAGTATTTGCAGGCGCGGGTACAGCGAAGGGCAGCAGCGTTTTGGTACCGTTATACTGCAGCCAAGCGGCGAGCTTTTGGCATGTGCTGACAGCGGCTAAGCTGGCTCTAAGGCTACTTTGCAAGCGCTGCTACGCAGCAGCAAGGCGCGCGGTGGCAGCCATGCGCCTACGGCTTATTTACTGGCTTCGGCTGCCTGTATTACCATGTTCATTTAAGCAAAAGCAGGCGCTGTTTCGGCAGAAGTGCATAAGCGTAGCATTTTACTAGAGACTCCGGAACTACGCTCTCAATGTTCATACGGTAAATAGATAAGTTACTCTCTTACCGCCTTTACCCAGTGAGGCTTCATTTTGGACAAGCTAAGCTGTAATTGTTCTGCTGACATTTTAAAATATTTTTTTTCAAATATATGAAAGATTATTTAATTTTTAGATATCTTTATTTATGTTAGATAAGTCGTCCATGTTGTACTTGCAAGCAATATTGTATGAATGGATTAGCCAAATGATCACCGCTGTAATACCTAATTATACTGAACATTTGCATCTATTTATCTGAATAATTTTGAACTCCAATTTGGATGTATTTGGTTTTGGATAAATTGGTTTGAGGTGAATAAACCGTGGACATGAATATTATTATTATATTTGATTAATAGTTAAAAAATTTAGTGAACAAATCAGAAAGAAATTCTTATCTCTAAATATATATTGGGTTATTTTTAACACAAGTAAATTCAATACTTGAATTGATTTTTGCAATTATATGGGCGTGTGCAATGATATTTAAATGGAGTTTTACATTTTTAGACATACATCTATAAACTATTATTTGATTGTTCAATCTTAGTCCTAATTTGCTAAAGTAAGTACAATTACATGATTCACTAATGTTAATTATATAATCATTCATATTCTTTCAAAAATCCTGACTGACTTTCTTCAAAGGAAATAAATAATTCAACTCTCTAATTTGAGAGTTGTAAAAGCAGGAAACAGCAGAGGACGTGTTATGATAGTGATAGCAATTCGTAATAATATTTAAGAAATAATAATTTGATCTGAAAAATTCATTTTATTATTTTTACTTCTTTTATATTCCTTTGAACTTTGAATTTAAAAAATTATGCTTTCATTACATTTTATAATTGAAATAAATCTTTTCCTGAAAAATGTATTTTCATAACCTTAGATCTTTTGATGTAAATCATGCTGCTGTACATTTATATAACAATAATAAAAGCTAGAGTATGATATGTATTAATTAATGTGTTTTATTTATTTAACATTTGTGCCAAATCTAATTCAGAAACCTAATATATACAATAAATGTAAAAATTGTGACAGTACCTGAACTATTAATATTTCAAAGATTTTCATAGTCAAACAATTAAATCCATTTTTCTTTTGTGCATTTATTGCATAACTCGTTCTTTCCAAAGAAAACAGTGCATTGGTAAGATAAATATAAAGTGAATACATTAGTACTGGTCCATGTCATGGACTCTGGTTATTTTTCAAAAATCATTTTCCCTGCCTGTATGACTTAACTATTTAAGGACTCTAAGCTCAAAGGGCAGGATGTTAGACTGTATATTTTAAAATATGTAAAACTCTGGCAAAAGTGAAGGGATACCTTTTTGTATTAGAACTGACAACCTTAAGTTAAGGCATTTCCAGAAATTCCCATTATGCAGTTAGAAGGGCTTTTAACATCTAGTTTTGAGGGACTTAGTGATCATTTGAACTTGAATTCTAAAGAAGGTAATTCCCTTGCTACATCCCGAATTTGGCTCAGAGGAATCACACACAGAAGAAATTGAGGCTTCTAGATTTAAATCAATAAGCCAAAATCTCCTTCCACCATCTTCTTTTCACTGTGTGAGGTGAACTTGCCGCTACCTGCTGTGTCTATTCTAATTTCAACTTGCACGTGACAAAATACGGATACAGAGATATGATTTGGTGTCACAAATGTAGGAAGTTAGAAAGTTGATCATTCACAGGACTAAACATGTAGTAAATATACAGGAGGAACATGTTAACGGTAGGTTTTGAGACGCAAATGTCTCAGATATGGTTTAGTAAAATAAAATGTTGAAGTGGTGACAGTATCAGACTTTACTTTATATGTTGCCAAAGATATTTTTACGGTGATTCAGATGGTGTATTAATAATATACTAACATACTTTTTAAGCAGTATTACAATACATTTTATCATAGTTTTTTGGCGTAAACAATTTTATTTATGTAAGGTGCCGCATTTTTTTTAAGTATTGCCAGCAAACAAAAAAATACGGCATGGTGAGTTTAAGAATGGGTTATATACTACGATAGATTAGTTCATACCAACGTCTCCCAAAACTTTAAATGGAAACATTTTGTTACCGCTTATACTAAATACTAGAATTAAACTTCCTGCCATTGTATGTAATAAAACAGAATCTCTGATACTAAATGGTAATTTCAAGAACTTATTATAGTACTGTTGTGAAGCAAACCTTCTCATTTCTAATCTAATGTATATAATTGAAAGTATGTGTTTGTCTTGGTTTTAGCTGTAAATGAAAATTTATTCCGGTGAAATGTCTCCAAACAGATTTCGGCCTTTGAAAAGGAAAGGAATATTTGTTTCATTTTACACAGTAATATTTTCTTTAACCTTTTCAATCTCTGGTGGTTCTCAAAATTTGGGTGTTTGCAAGGCACTATATCTTTTAAATTATTTGAAACCCAATTGTGTGCGCTACAAAAGGTACTGGCGAAGCGGCTCTACGGCAATGGCAATCATGATATTGAAAGAAAAATACCTATCAAAAAATCCAGAAAGACGGATCTATATAATTTGTTTTGTGTGTGTTGAAGAAATATATGTTTTCTGTCTTTGAATAATTTTATTATGAAATAACTGAATACAATTTATGAATTATATACAGCAATTCAATCCTTTTTGTTTCTTTCTTGTTGTAATGCTTGAGGGACTCATGTAACATACAATAATGTCAATAGAAACTGTAATTTAAAATATACAGATTTAGATATTAAATTAATACAATTTATTAAAATATAGCATTTTTATTTTTAATCGAATTTCATCTAAAAAAACATATTTTTGTTTTTTACCATTGATTAATGATCATATTTATTCTGTAGCAGCCTCTTTTTTTAAGCCTGAAAGGCCACAAAATTGTACGTTATAAACTGGAAGGATTGTTGCCCGAAAGTCCTAAATTTAATTTTACACAAAGAATAATGGTAAATCATTTCAAGCTTGCACTCCTTTCCATTTTAAGTGGGTGAGTTGTGTCGGCGAAATGGGTGACATATACCTTTATTATGCATATCCAATTCAATATATTAAGTATTTGAACCATTCAAATCCTTTTCTCTTTTAACATTTAGAATTTAATTATAATTCTATATTATGATAGCTAATAATTCTTAAAATATGAAAATAACATGTCAAAAAAATCTTGAAACTTATTGTACTTGAGAATTAAAATCTTAAGTTTTTAAAAAAACATTTTTGCAGTTTTTGGGGCATTCCAAGGTTTTAAATATGCATATTTTTTTACAAAAAATATTTTTCCAAAATACATAGTTTTATTTACATAACACTATGAATGTAAACAAATTTTGAATTATTTAATTTTATTTTGTATTGTTCAGCATTTAAAAAATCTCAAAAATAAAATAATCTTGATTAAATTATAAATTTGCAAAAATTTTTCATTATATATCTTAGACCTATTCCATTCATATTTTACAAAACTTGATATTTGTGAAAATTAACACACAGCCTTTCACTTCCCTTGCTGCTCAAATAGTAAAAAATATATTAGAATTTTTGATATAACACAAATGAAATACAGTATGGAGAAATATCAAATCAGTTAGTAGAGGAAAATGACAACAGTACTGTTTACTATTTTAAAACAACTCAGAAAAAATAATGATATATATCAGTAATTCTTATATGGTATTTAGAATTATCCAGGAATCTCATATATATGAGTCAATAAAGAAAACATAGGACATTTTTTTTAATTTTTCAGCCACACTGCCTTTAATCAAGGAAGGAAATATAATAGTTGAAACTACAGATTACAAAAGTTGAAGCGTACACTAACTGTTTGAACCATTCTTGCAAATGGAAAAAAACATAATTACGTTATAGCTTAAGATTTATTTTCAAATAATTCCTTGCAAACAGAGTTATATATATTCACAATAGATTAATTAATTAAGGTTTCTAAGAATAATTCCAAATTGAATTTCTGTTAATTATTTTGAACATACAAAAATGATAAAAAGAACCTATAACATCTCAGTTAACCTGGCTATAAAGGGCACCACGAAGGCTAAACAAATTATTTTATGTTAGTGTAATATAAATAAATAAAAGAAAGAGACAATTACAGCGGCATGCGCGCGGCGCTCAAGCAGGCGGGCGCGTACGGTACAAAGCGCCAGTAGCGGCGGCGCGGAAAGCGCGCGCGTCGGCAGCGGCGCTGCTGGCAAGCCGCTGCAGCGCGTTTTGCTGCAGCGGCGGTATGGCGCTGCTGCGCGGGCCAGTAAGCGCGCCGCTGCGCGGCGTTTTACGGGCGATACGCGTACGGCGGCAGCGCTGGCGTCGCGTTCGGTGTTTGCATTCCACGCGTTCAAAATGGAAATCCCTATGATGTTAGTGCTGATATTCTGCATATGCATTACCTTGTCTAATAAAGCCGCCCAGTCGCTGTCTAGTCTTAAAAGTCTTTTCAAATAATCTTCTAATATTTGAATGAGATATATATATATATATATATATATATATGCTATATAACAAAAGAAAACGACGCACCAAGAAGGAGTAGTCTGGATTGTATGGAGATTTTCGTATACAAAGAAATTTAGACCCAACATGTGTAAATAATTAAATGGGATAAAACATTGAATAACAGTGGAGCCATAGCTCATCGGAACTGCGCACCTACCAGGTGTATATAAGAAGGATTCTAAATCTAGTTCAAATTTTCACATATATTTCATGATTTAGGATATCTTCTAATATCTGGAAAATTCCAAGCAGGAGTCGAGCTCATTACGAACAACTCGTCAGAGTTTTGAAAGAGTGGCGTATCAGTATCATTGGATTGAAAGAGGCAGGTTAGACAAATCTGGGAGGGCTTGTTATATTGGGTCAAGCGATGCGGTTATTAGAAGATGCTAAAGGAATGGTGACAAATGCAGGTTCCTGCATCATGATGGTAATGTCAACCTAAGCCACAGCAGATCGGGAGGACAGAGTGATTTGTTAGATCAATCGTCACAGCACCTGATCTATCGCCACTAACCAAGAGATGTATGACTCCGCACACGAATGTCCAACATGACTACCAGACCGCTGAAGCAGAGCAAAATCTACAATCGTACCGACCACTTTACATGTAGCTTCCGCAATACCACGTGCCGTATCATAGCATTTGGTCCCTCTGTAGTTAGAAATGATGACCGATGACATATATAATTTTCAGCGACGAATCCGGCTAATCTCAGTCCTGACGATCATCCAAGACGCAATATGGAGATCTTCTTTTTGCCTAGCATATCTCAATGCAAAATTTCCGATGGAATTCAAGATTAGATGAGTGTCTATGGCATACGATGTACTATTCTGCTGCTGATCAACTAATAGTCTCACACGAACAGGGAACTTTAAAATCACTAACGTAGATTGAGAAAGTACCACAAACAGATGGACATATGCGGCTCATGAATCTCATATCTGTACCTCTTATGTAGTCACGAACCCTGTCTTAGAGGTATTATTGAGGTTTACGAATCAGTCATCCTGATTCCTAACTACACCATGACTTTCCGTATGGGAAATGATGTCTTTCTCACAAAGTTTTCTCTTTAAAAACAAGTTCTGTCTCTTCAAAGTATAAGAAACTAATAGAGAAAATAAGGCTAATGGGAATCAGTACCAGACTTAAAGCGATATTATCCTTAAAAATCTAGTCAGACCCATTCCAAATTCCAGTACTGGATGTTCAAACTCCAGTTCAAAACGAACGCGTTTGTGAATAGATGCAAGTGGATGTACTGCTACCGTCTGACTGTGAGAACATAGATTGAGTTTCTGTATAAAACAGTTAATCAAAAAAAATTTTAATCTGGTTGGTGGCTACAGAAGCTGAACTAATTTTTTTTTGATTCGACTGTGGTATCAACAAGCAGATATCGGTATTGACAATAACAACGAATTCAACATTACTCATTTTTTTTTGTGTTTTACGAAATACTATTTTGGTGATACGATGCTAATCACATTTTTGGTGATGGTTCATCAATAATAACTATTTGATTTGTTATTTTATTGCTTTAGAACAATCTAATAAGGATTATTTAGTTAAGTATGTAGCGCGCTTTGCATGAAGCAGCAGCGCAGCGGTGCAATGCTGGCTAGCAATGGCTGCAAAAGGTTTTACGCCTGGCCATACAGCTTTGGCGCTGTAAAGGTGAAATGGCTGCCGCTTTTACGGCGAAGTAAAGCCGGCGTTTTGCCACGGCTGGCGCTGCACGCGGCATGTGCTGGCTTTAAGCGGACTCAAGAAAAGAAAATGGATAGTCTGTCCTGTGCTTGACAATGTTGAGGAAAAACAATAAAAATAATTTTTTTAAAACTCTGCCTGGAGACAGTCTGGCTTAGGATTTCCTTTGAAGTATTATACTAGTTTTGCGTTTGAAAATATGAGAGGGAAGACACGTCCTGTTTTCCACCGGGATCTATCTCTTTACATAACTTTTATTCTTAAAGTTAACGTGCCAAATTTTTCCAGCCATAACATGATGAAATTCTAATATGTTGAGTTTCTCTTAAAATACAGGAAGAAATTGCTTTTAAATCAAGGTAAATCACAAACATTATAATTAGTGTTGCTGGTTAAATATTATTTTAAAAAAATTACATTACAATTGCAATTCGGATTGATGATTACTGCTATATAAACAGTACGAGGCTGTTTACTGACATCGTAATTCTAAGTTTTAGCGATGTGATTGGAATGATGTAATTAATGGCCAGCCTCCTAAGTCTCCACATCATGCTGACGGTATCACTTGGAACCCACATACAAACTCCAACGTAATTCTGCTTAGCGTGATGGATATATGCCTTCAAATGTGTCAGAATTGAACTCACGATTTGACGCGGAAACAATAGCGTCCAGAAGTTCGCGAGCAATGTCAATCAGACTATCGTAGCTGCACTGTTTTCAGAATAAACATGTAAAATAAATTAAATAATTCAATTAAAGCTGAGTATGTTATAAGGTGAGTTCCAAATTTATAGAACGTAAAGTACAATGGATACACAAGGAAAAATACCACTCTACAAAATTTATGATTTTAAGAATTCCGTTAGTATATATATATGATATACATTCTTTCCTTTCTTTAATCTTCAGAATTATCTGCTATTATTCTTAGATCATTGTTTTTAACATTTAGGTGCTTCAGACCTTTGATATATAAAATGTAAAATGTGCTCAACTTTTCAGATTTAAAATTTATCATATATCAAATTAAGAAAACATACATAAAATGATTATATATTAGAATATACTGTATCAGTAAATGAAGAAAATAATATTGTTATTTATATTTAATTTACTCTTAGTGCTGTGGATTAGCGCTTTGTTATTGAGCATTTAAATATGGACGGAGATAAAAAAAGAAAATGTTTGTTTAATAAGCACATCCAAATAATTTTCCAACATGACTAATAATATAATATTTGTTTCAAGACAACAAGAGATACAAGGCAACTCATGCTTAAACAACTCAATGATGCACATTGATAATAGGGATAGTTCTGAAACAGAGAATCATTTTAGCATTTCTAATACCATTTAAATATTTATTATTCTCTCGAAAACAATACACTTTTTTTCTTTTTATTTATGTTATTTCATTGGAGTTTATTATTGCTATTTTTCCTTTTATTTCAATTGTTTCATGTGAAGTTGTACATTTATCATTATTTTAATTGTAATTTATTCTTAAAAACTAAGATTGCTATTTTATTACATAATTTCTTATCCTATCTTTGGAGATGATATAAACCATACAGGGACATTACTGACAATAGAATTTTTTCAAAGAACTCAATCTGCAATAATGTGTCGTTCTTTGTATTTAAACATACATCAAAATTAAAATAAAAAAAAAATAGCCATCTGAAAATTCTATATCAAATTAAAGTCTGAATGTTCATTATAGAAGCTAGGATACTAAATTATTTACACTTCTGCAGCAATACCCTTGCGTTAGATCAGGAAAAAAAAAGATACTTCAATCAATTTACAAAAGCAGAACTCTCGTGATATACCAGCAAAAAACAGTCATTTAAGAATTAATTATATTTCTATTAGTTATTATTCAGAAGATCCAAAGAATTTATACATATATAAAAGAGATTTAAAATTTATGTTTAATTTCTTCTTTAAGTTTTTTTTTTCTTCAATTTTTTTTTTCAAGAATTTAATCGCTTTTATATGAAATTGGTGGTTTGGTCTCTCTTAGTTCTCATTTTTGCATACATGGAAAATTATTATAGGTTTTAGTACTAATTTCCGCCCAAAAAAAGTATTGTAAAAAAAATTGAAAATGTACCATTCAAAAGGTGTTATACGTTATTATTAATTTGTTTTCATATGGATGTTGGTTTATGATATCCATTTTATTTGATAAATCATTCCATTTATTGTTTATAAATTAAAATGAATGTATATACATTTGATGTATATCTTTTAAGAGCTTTCCTCCCCCATAATGCGTCTTGTAATTTTTGCATATTCCTGAATGAGATAATATATATATATATATATATATATATATATATATAGAGAGAGAGAGAGAGAACGAACAAAATTAAATTTAAAGCAAGAAATCAAATTCTTTTCTTTAAAGTACAAAGACGGTCACGGCCAAGAAGATAGCAAACAAAATTAGCCAGCGAAAAGAAATACGGTACGGCACTTAAGCGGCCTTTGCGGCGTACGGCTTTTGGCTTTGAAGCGACATCGTTCTACGAAAATCACTTGATTTAATTGGAAGCAAGAATTATTTTAGATGAATGTACTGCTATTTTGTTGTAATATTTCTATGTATGAAAATGAAGTTGTAAATGCTTTACAATAATATGGTTTTTCTGAAATGAAAAAAAGCTTGATTTAACTCTGTTTTCAAATTTTCTTGTGACTCGATTGGTAAGTACATTATATATACTAAAGACCTAAAATGCTTAAAAATTCTTTTTTTTATATATTCCTTTGATGTTCTGAGGGTGCTTTAGTGAATCCATGGCTAGAATTTATTTCACGATTTTGATTAAGAATACATTCAAAAAATAATACTAAAACCTCAGCGCACATAACATGCCATAAAGAAAAGTATATGTAATACAGTTTATTTAGCAATCTGATACTTCAAGGATTCTGCAATACTTTCTGCAAGGTCTACATAATCCTTACATCTTATATCTTTCCATTATTAAATGAGATTATCTCTCGTATAGTGAACAAATCTTTTTCCAAATGAACACACCAAAAACATTAAGTATTGCACCATATTTGCATAAACATTATAAGAAATTAGTTTCAAAAATTTATTTTATTAAAACTTAATTATTTTTTTAATTAATTACTTGTGTTCAAAATACGCTATGTCTATAAGAACTACATATTTTAAGTAAAAAATTAATCTGATTCAATGCAAGTATATACTTAAAAGATAATAAAATACAGTTATTTTTCCTTTATATATATTCATCATATACAATAAAATGTAATTTTATTTACATTGATAACTAAAAAAGTATACAAATATCTGAACACTAAAACTTATTTTCGTTGATTTACAAAACAAATTCAAGATAATTCAAATTTAATCTAGAAGTAGAACTTACTAATCTTGTCTCTAAGTTAATTTAAATAACACTATTCCTAAAGGAAAAATTTGATTGCTTGGAATAGAAAAGTTATAACGTAACGATAATCTCATGTAGCATTTGAAATTAATACTCAATGCAATGTAAACAATAAACACCTTGTGATCAAATGCTAAGATTCATAATGGTTTTTTTTATAATACTTTTGAGATGGAATGTTTCTTTCTTTCTTTCTTTAGGTAACTATGAATAAAAATAGTATCAAAAGAACAAGCTCTGTTGTTTTAACTTAAGCAAACAATGATCACAGGAAAATTGACAAAATCAAGGAAAATTATCGAAAAATGCATTAGTTAAGGTGATATCTGACAGTTAAATTAATGGATTCCCATCTATTTCTTTGAGAACTTCCTCATCATTTTTCGATAAAAAAAATTTCTTTTTCAGGCATTCGAAACGAATAACTATCGATCATAAACAATGAATTCAACGGAAGTATTTTTTTTTCTTGGTGCATATCTGTTATTTTATTTTCTGAGATTAACTATGTTTGATATAGCCAGTTATCTAGGAATATTGTTCACAGCGAAGTTTCTAGGTATTTCTTTTTGATTAGGTAATTCTAAAACTATTTCTACAGGACAATTCGGTATTTAATTAATGTTTGTTTTTTAATTGTCCACTTACGTAATTTATAAATACTTTCATAAATTGTTTAGTGTTCAATATTTACAACTTAGAATTTAATTTTTGAGTACATTTAGATAATACTAGTTTTTTCTAATTTCAATGATTTTTATAGTTTTGATAGATCATTTTTTTGATTTTTTTATTTCGGTACTAAATATTTTAAGAAATATAATTTGACTTTAGCGCCAGCGTTTTGCTTTTAGCGCTTTGCCTCTACCACGCGCAATGCTTTGCAGCTGCTGGCGTTATACGCCAGTTTTGCTGTACGCAAGGCGCGGCAGCGTCGGCCAGCGGCGTGAAAACGCTGCGTGCGGCGTTTCGCGGTATTTACCGCGCGGCGCAGCATGCGTACGCGGCAGCATGCAATGCCAACTCTTTGCAAAAATCTCTAATATTGCCAAAGTGCAACCGCAGCAGTCATGCTGATTAATGCTGTTGTAATAGTGAAAAGCATGCATGAATACATCAGGAGAACATTTCAGTACCTTAAAACACAGGATAATCATTCTTTCTCAAGCCTTACTTCAACATTGTGCTTCCTGGATTACAACATACGATTTGTTATATAATAAACAACATTAGTTATGTAAGACTCAGCTACACTTGAATACCACATTTTTAGAGATGCAATAAATTGGGTGGTTCTCTGTTTCTTGACATATAACGGAAAAGACAAAATTATTTCTTGAACGGGGGGGAGGGCAGAATGATATAATAACATAATTTATATATATAGATATATACAGCATATATATATATATATATATATATACATATATATATATACATATATGTTATATATACATATTATATATATACATATATATATATACATATATAGGAGCAATATATATATATATAATATTATATACATATATATACATACATATATAATATTATATATAACATATATATACAAATACAATATTAGATATACAACATCTAACTACAATAGATATAACATACATATATACATACATATTGTTGTTTATTATTACAACACATACATACATACATAACACATATATACAACATATACATATTAAGCAACACATAATATACAACATACATACATACATACATACATAAACATTACATATACAACATATACATATATAACATACATATATACATATACATTCATACATACATACATACACATATGATACATACATAACATATATACATACATACATATGTAAATATACATACATGACATACATATTCATATATAATATGTACATTCACAGATACATAATATACACATACGATACATATATATTCACATATACCAGTATATATTCATATATATATAATATACATATATATATATATTCGCTATATATATATATAAAGAAAGTACTACATATACATATATATACATACATATATGGCTATACATATACATTTACATCTCATGCAGACAAACGTGTTACTGCGTAACCAAAACTGACTCTCTTAACAAATCCTTCTTGCTCTTTTCCCAAGATAAACTCTGTGTCATTGAACTAAGATGAGGAAATGTTTATGTTTAATGAAACAGTGGATTTTCTTGTCTTTCAGAATGATTACGCTTAGCAAAACAGGTTTGACTTGCTCGACAGAAATCTAAAGATGGTGTATGTTCTAACTGTTGTTCCTTGAAGAAAAAATGAGTTTTTTTACACAGTTTGAAACGTTTCTTTTTTAATGGAACCAATGTTCATTATTTATTTTGTGGAAGCATTTAATAGACTTTTATTTTTGAGTAGCATAAGAAAATTTATTTCGGAAGATATTGCACGTAACATAGCTAAAAAACATTAAGGTGAATTTATGATTTGCAGATTCTTTTTCATTTTGAATGACTGTAGAAAGCACAAAAATTTACAGTAAAACTTTGCTTAAATAATCATGTAAATACAAAATCGATAAGACAATAATTTATTTTAACTTGTATCATAAGAAAGATTTAATTCTTAGTAAATATTAAACATCTAATTAAGTATATTTTCTGATCGAAATTCTTTTTAATGCTAAGGTAAATTTTTTCGATACATTTATTTAAGTGTAAGTCGTAGAAGATATAACTGTTCAGAATTATTTATTAGGAAGTTATTTATATCTTCTATCTCTCTGTTTTGTTTCTCACATGAATCTGAGTATTAAGAATGTCATTTTATTTTGTTCAATCTCAAAAGATTCCTGAATAAATAATCTTTATCGTAGCCTCTAAAGTGGAGTTAGTTGTTGCTATAGTTTTAGGGACTAGTTTAAAGTACTGCCTTGTCTGTTTATCTGATTCATACACAAGTTTCAATTGCTATTAGTCCTCGTTTTAAATGCATTATTAATTCAAACTATCAAACTAATAATTTTTAATCAGTTATTGACTAATATTTAAGTTAAAGATAATTGAACATGTCTAGTCTAGTGTATAGTTAAATTACATATGGGTTACTGTTGGTCACCGCCAGTTTTGCCGCGCCAGCTGCGCGCGCAGCATGGCGCCGCTTAAAAGGTGCGGCGCTGCTTTTAGCGGCTGCGCCTGGCAGGTGCAATAGCGGCAAAAGCAGTAGCGTTGCCAGCGGTAATGCTGCGTGTTTTTTAAGCGAAGCGGTGCCTGCCATGCAGCAATGGCGGTGGCGCGGCAGCGTTTTTTGCGCGGTGCTGGTGTGCGCGTGTGCGCAAGGGCATTCTGGTGAGCGAAGCTTTTTTTTTTTAAATCTCTTCTGATAAATTTAAGGAAAATTAAATTGACATTTCCTCTGTTTTCATTGCTTTAAAATTATGTATGTTATATAAATGTAAAAAACATGGTATCCATATTAACTTTGGTCGTCAAATCCAAGGTTTGGCTACAGAACCATTATATGTTGTGACAGTTGGTAATTGAACAACCAGTCTTTAAATGTTGAGTCACTAGAGTAACTAAAGGATATACTAATGTGCATAGTTAATATGAAACTTTCTCACATGCCATGAGATCAATTGGGAAAAGCGGTATGCTGGTGAAATGGTTTTATGGAGGATGAATTTACCTCCCATTACTAAGCTTTTATGAGTTATCCCCACTATTAAATGATGATGAGGGAAGTCACAAAGTCATACAATAGCTGCTAACAAAAAACATTTAAAATGATGGAAGTTCAAAACTGCACCTGGGACTACTGATGGCACCTGGCAAAAGGAGGGCTGAGTTTCTACCAAATGGTGTCGTGACAACAGTTAGTGTCGAACTGGAAAAAGATTGTTAGATGAAAGCATTTCTCCAGATATTCAGCAATTTGAGAATGGAAATGCACACACAGAGAGAAGTATTTCGCAAATTACTTGGAAAATAGTGAGAACCAAAGTTGAAGGGGGGTACTGATCTTCAATCAACAGAGTCATTGCACAAGCTGCGATATACTAGTATTTCAGTCTTTGCCCTTAATTGGTGATTACAAGTGGTGTGTATATAATAGGTCCATAATTAAAGGAAAACAATACAAACACAAAACATAATCCTATCTTTGATGTTATTATAAATTGTATTAAACAATAGTTAGAGATTTTTCAAGTCCTGAATCCATTTCTCTAGATGCCTACATGGCAAAATTCAAAATTTAATATCTGGCAGATAATCCAACAATAAATATATGTGGAATATGAAGAACTTTAAAAACTGGAAAGTATGAAACAATATTCTATTTAATCATGATTCATTGGCAAAATTAAAAGTTTTAAAGTTTATTAAATGTTCAACCTGGATTTTATATATGTCGAAAGAATTACAAGAAGCAGATCATGTCTACATAAAGCAAAAGCAAAAAAAAGGCAGTTTTGTTAAAGAACCAATAAAAGCTGGAATTAAAAACATCATGAAAAATGTAGACAAAACGATGATCTAGCAGATGACCTAAGCAATTCAAGCTTTGTATTGATACATATTAGTGAATGGTAAGTTTACTTTAAATTGCATTATCTCAAACCGTAAATTTTCATCGACAAAGAACATTTTTAAAAACCTACTCATCTTATATAGCTTCTTTGAAATTTGCATGTATTACTAGTAATATAAAGAAATATTTTAATGAGAGCTTTCAGAAAAAAGTTTTCAAAAAAATTTTAGAGGTTGAAATGTACACAAATTTTCTTTGTTTTTAACTTTCTACGTGTAAAAACACATAATAATTTTAAAAAAAACTAATCAAAATTTCATAAAAAGCTCATTAAAATAATAACAACTATTCAATAAATGCATCACAAAAAATGGTAATTCTACAACAAGCCGTCACCTTAAAAGTTCCTTAACTTGGTTATTTTTAACATTACAGAGATAGGGAAAGCGTGAAGACCCCTAAAATTTATGGCTAAAATAGGAGCCTCACATTTCTGATAATTCTTGCTTCCACCAGCGGCGCCTGCGTACGCGTTTTGTACGCGGCGGCAAAAGCGCGTGCGCTTGCGCGCTGCAGCATACGGTACAGCAGCGGCCTTTACATGCGTGCAAATGCTGGCGCGCTTAGCCAGGCCACGGGCGGTGCGCAGTGTTCGGGCATGCTTTTATGCGTGCTACGGCTTGCGTGGCGCGCCTGCAGCTGCTGCGCCAGCGCTACGCTGCAAGCGGCAGCAAACGGCAACAGCAAAAGGCGCGGCGTATAAAGTCTTTAATTCTGTGAATTGGTAGCCAGTGGTCATGGTCTGGACTTCGGAATCTGAGCATTTCTTCCTGTTTAGTGGTGGTTTCTGATTCTGATACCACTGATGTCTCACATTAGAAGTGGCGGATGATGCACATTTAAAAATTCCGTGCACCAAGTCTTCCCATCGTTTGGCTTTCGAGGTGTTGTTCTCTGCTATTTTGACCGAGATTCAGAATTGATGATATCCTTCTCACCAATAGCCATTGTATTTGGTTCTAAGAACACGATAGTAAATAAACACCCAAAAAAGTATACGACTTTTCTCAGAAATCCCAAATTAGTAAGATTATTTTATTACTTGAAATTGTACATACTTATTCCAGATAAATTAATTTGATTTACAAAATACTGAATTATTTTAAAATAATCCAATATAAATGTACGGCTGCATCATTTTACCAAAGTATAGTAATAAGTTAGCGTTTCCTTAATTCTTTTAAAAGTTAGAATATACCATATAAACAGCAAGATTCACCTTGTTTTCTTTCCATGTTTTCTTCATTTTTATTTTTAGTACTGCCTTTAAAATGACCATATGGATTTAATCTAAAAGCCTGAGGAAATTATGAAAATTACAAAGATTAATGCTGTTGAAAATTTAAATATAATAAAATGATGGCTTACAGAAATATGTTTAAGCGTCCAAAACTGAAAAAATAATTAATAAGAAACCAGAAGAGGAACAATAAGAGAGGTTAAGGAAACACATGAATATCAAAATTTTAGTACATTGTGTCTATAGACAGTGTAATCTTTTAATCCATTATATTTTTGATATTTTGTTTTTCCTTTATGCTTGGCAAAAAATAATCGTATCAAACTCCATATTATAGTGGATTAAGTTTAATGCTTTATCTTACAAACTTTTTTCCTTTCTGAAAGTAAAGTATTCTTATAATTTTCTTCTAATAACATACAACTCTTCATATTATTCATATATTGAAACATCTCAATGTTTCAATGTTTTAACTTTTCACGAAAATACAAGTATTTATAAATCATTTGTTAAATTTAATAAAAAAAAGGGGATATTCGCCATTCTCATGACAGTGCCTTTCATTATAAAAAAAAGACATTCGTTTAATATATCCTTAACAATTCATTTCGATCTTGTTTCATTTAATTTTGGGATATATAAATTTAATCTTGATGTTAGATTTATGTGAGATATGTTTCTACCAAAGGCCCGACTATTTTTTCATCTTGATCCCTAGAAATTTCAGGACAGGCAATGCGTAAAATATATCCGTTTCAGCATCCAGAAAGTAAAATATATCAAAAGTAGGACACGCATTATCTAATTTCCTGCCACCGGGTCTTTTCTGGCAGGATTTATTTATTACCAAGCCCATTTCTTTATTATTTTAAAATTAACTGAGAGTTTGAAAATAGTCGCTTTATACTACTGATAATTGCTCTAGGAGATGACTGAAATTTTTTAAATATCACATAAATTTGCTATCGTCAAATATTATGAATTGGACCATTTGCAAAATATAACTTACTTTGAAAGAGTTGTATGTATAATTAAAAAATACAGATATTGAAATTTTAATTACTGAAAATGTTAAATTAGGAAAATTTGTGCTAACGTTGAGATTAATTTTTCCTGATTCTTTTGTGAAAACCATTAAGTTACACTTTATGGGAAATAAATGAAATAAATCTTTCAGTTGCAAGAATTTTGAAATACAATTAAAGAAATACAATACGTAACTGAAATCCAAATACTCTT
>BMAW01005804.1:0-51741 GCA_019974015.1 Nephila pilipes | reverse complement strand
TATATATATATATATATATATATATATATATATATATATATATATGCGTGTGTATGTGTGCGTGCGCGTGCGCATGTAATCTTCAGAAAAACATATTACAGATGGAGAAAATCATAGCATAGAAGGAAGTTAATATTACCATTTATTAGATTGTAAAGTGACAGGTTTTCCCTGTCACACTATCATTAATTGTGACTGATGGATTTATTTCTCATTGTATGTTAGATTATAAAATATCAAAATTAAGTAAGTATATTTATCGATGAAAATAGTATTCTGTTTTTATACTTAGAGAAGAGCAGATTGTATTCTAATATACCGTTAAGTGCAGGACAGAGCAGGAGGCGTCACAATATGCAAGGTATTTTAAAATCCGTTTAAAAGAGATATATTATTTTAGTAGTGTTGTAAGTCAAATTATATTTCTTAAAATATTTAGTACCGAAATAAAATCAAAATGATCCCATCAAAACTATAAAAAATCATTGAAAAGTTAGAAAAAACTAGTATTATCTAAATGTACTCAAAATTAAATTCTAAGTTGTAAATATTAAGACATAAACAATTTGTAAGTATTTATAAAATTACGTAAGTGGACAATTAAAGAAACAAACATTAATTAAGCTATAAATTGTCCTGTAGAAATAGTTTTTAAATTACCCCTAATCAAAAATACCTAGAAACTTCGCTGTGAACAATATTCCTAGATAACTGAAAACATATCAAACATAAGTTAATCTCGAAGAAAATAAAATAAGCAGATATGCACCAAGAAAAAAAAATACTTCCGTTGAATTCATTGTTTATGATCGATAGTTATTCGTTTCGAATGCCTGAAAAAGAAATTTTTTTATCGAAAAATGATGGGGAAATTCTCAAGAAATAGATGGAATCATTATTTTAACTGTCAGATATCACCTTAACTAATGCATTTTCGATAATTCTGTGATTTTGTCAATTTTTTCCTGTGATCATTGTTTGTAAAGTTAAACAACGAGCTTGTTCTTTTGATACTATTTTTTATTCATAGTTACCTAAAGAAAGAAAGGAAACATTCCATCTCAAAGTATTATTATAAAAAAAAACCATTATGAATCTTAGCATTTGATCACAAAGTGTTTATTGTTTTACACATTGCATTGAAATTATTAATTTCAAATGCTACATGAGATTATCGTTACGTTATAACTTTCTATTCAAGCAATCAAATTTTTTCGCTGGAACAAATTATTTATTTAAATTAACTTAGAAGTTTAAAATTAGTAAAAATTCCTACTTTAAGACAAATTTGAATTATCTTGAATTTGTTTTATAAAAATCAACGAAAAATAAGTTTTAGTGTTCAGATATTTGTATACTTTTTAGTTATCAATGTAAATAAAATTACATTTGTGTATATGATGAATTATATATAAGAGGAAAAAATAACTATATTTTTTATTATCTTTAAGTATATCTTGCATTGAATCGAATTAATTTTTACTTAAAATATCGCAGTTCTTATAGACATAGCGTATTTTGAACTGAAAGTAATTATAATTAAAAAAAATAATTAAGTTTTAATAAAATAAATTTTTTGAAACTAATTTCTTATAATGTTTATGCAAATATGGTGCAATACTTAATGTTTTGGTGTGTTCATTGGAAAAAGAATTTGTTCACTATAAAGGGAATAATCTCATTTAATAATGGGAAAGATATAAGATATAAGGATTATGTAGACCTTGCGAAAAGTGTACCAGAATCCTTAAGGAAACCAGATTTTCAATAAACTGTAATTACATATACTTTTCTTTATGGCATGGTATGTGCGCTGAGAGTTTTAAAGTATTATTTTTGAATGTATTCTTAATCAAAATCGTGAAATAATTCATACATGGATTCACTAAAGCACCCTAAATTTTATCAAAGGAATATATAAAAAAAGAACATTTTTAAGCATTTTAAGGTCTTCATTATATATAATGTGCTTACCAATCAGAGTCACAAGAAAATTTGAAAACGGAAAGGTTAATCAAACTTTTTTTTTCATTTCGGAAAAACCCTTATTATTGTAAGCATTTTACAACTTCATTTTTCATACATAAGAAATATTACAACAAAATAGCAGTACATTATATCTAAATAATTCTTACTTCAATTAAATCAAGTGATTTTCGTAGAACGTGTCAGTGAATTAAAAAAAAAACATGTTTATTCAAAAAACATGTGACAACATAATTAAGAAGATGAAATCTAGTCGCAGGAATGCATTGAATGTTCTATTTACGTTTCTTAAATATTTTGGTTTTGTAGATGATACGCTTGTATGAACATTAAAAATTGCTAATTGTTGATACTTTACACTTGTTGTATACTTAAAAAATTGCTAATTTTCTTATAAAGAAATTAATAAAATAAAAAGTTTGTTATGACATAAATATGCAAGCACTTGAGCGTAAATAAGAGTTTATGAAAGTGCTTAAATTAGTTTCGGTAAATAAGGAAATAGACTAAAGTATAAAAACCACAGAAAATTTTACGTTTACTAACTCACCATTGCTGTTATTAAAGATATGTTTTCGAATTTTTTTTATTTTCATTCGTTTTTTTTTAACTGTTTCTTAATTTGCAATTTACTTTGTTTTATTTTTTTTTATAAATTAACTTTCTTCAGTTTTAATTATGTTTTAGCTATTGTTACGGAATTATTTCTATTCTTAATTGGGTAGATAGTCATTTCTAACAACCTGATAACTAGAAAATTTGATTTCTTGCTTTAAATTTAATTTTGTTCGTTCTCTCTCTCTCTCTCTCTTTATATATATATATATATATATATATATATATATATATATTATCTCATTAGGGAATATATGCAAAAATTACAAGACATTATGGGGAGGAAAGCTCTTAAAGGAAATATACATCAATGTATACATTCATTTTAATTTATAAACAATAAATGGAATGATTTATCAAAATAAAATGGATATCATAAATAACATCCATATGAAGAACAATTAATAATAACGTATAACACCTTTTGAATGGTACATTTCAAGATTTTTTACAATACTTTTTTGGGCGGAAATTAGTACTAAAACCCTATAATAATTTTCCATTGTATGCAAAAAATGAGAACTAAGAGACCAAACCTGTTCATATAAAAAACTTGATTAAATTCTTGAAAAAAAAAATTGAAGAGAAAAAAAAACTTAAAGAAGAAATTAAACATAAGTACAATCTCTTTATATATGTATAAATTCTTTGGATCTTCTGAATAATAACTAATAGAAATATAATTAATTCTTAAATGACTGTTTTGCTGGTATATCACGAGAGTTCTGCTTTGTAATTGATTGAAGTATCTTTTTTTTTTCCTGATCTAACATAATTTGCTGCAGAAGTGTAAATAATTTAATCTAAGCTTCTATAATAAGGAACATTCAGACTTTAATTTGATATAGAATTTTCGGAATGGCTATTTTTTTTTATTTTAATTTTGATGTATGTTTAAATACGAAACGACACATTATTGCGAATTGAGTTCTTTGAAAAATTCTATTGTCAGTAAATGTCCCTGTATAGTTTATATCATCTCAAAGATAGGATAAGAAATTATTATGTAATAAAAATAACCAATCTTAGTTTTTAAGAATAAATTACAATTAAAAATAATGATAAATGTTACAACTTCATGAAACAATTGAAATAAAGGAAAAATAACAATAATAAACTCAATAAAAATAACATAAATAAAAGAAAAAAGTGTATTGTTTTCGAGAGAATAATAAATATTTAAATGAAACATTAGAAATGCTAAAATGATTCTCTGTTTCAGAACTATCCTAACTGTAATGTACATCATTGAAGTTGTTAAACATGAGTTGCCTTATTGTCTCTTAATTGTCTTAGAAACAAATATTATATTATTAGTCATGTTGGAAAATTATTTGGATATTACTTATTAAACAAACATTTTCTTTTTATCTCCGTCTATATTTAATGCTCAATAACAAAAGCGCTAATCACAGCACTAAGAGTAAATTAAATATAAATAACAATGTTATTTTCTTCATTTGCAATGCAGTATATTCTAATATATAATCATTTTATGTATGTTTTTCTTAATTTAGAAAATGTATGATAAATTTTAAATCTAGAAAAGTTGGAAACACATTTTACATTTTATATCTGAGTCTGAAGCACACCTAAATGTTAAAAAACAATGATCTAAAGTATGTGAATAATTCATAATTAAGAAAAAGGAAAGAATGTATATCATATATATACTAACGGAATTCTTAAAATCATAAATTTTGTAAAGTGGTATTTTTCCTTAGTATCCATTGTACTTACGTTCTAAATTTGGAACTCACACTTATAACATACTCAACTTTAATTGATGAATTATTTAATTTATTTTACATGTTTATTCTAAGAAAACAGTGCAGCTACGATAGTCTGATTGACATTGCTCGCGAACTTCTGGACGCTATTGTTTCCGTCAAATCGTGAGTTCAATTCCTGACACATTTGAAGGCATATCATCACGCTAAGCTGATGCACGTTGGGTTTGTGTGGGTTCCAAGTGATACCGTCAGCATGATGTGGAGACTTAGGGAGAGCTGGCCAGTAGATGCATCATTCCAATCACGTAACTAAAACTTAGAATTACGATGTCAAATGAAAGCAGCCCTCGTACTGTTTATAACAACATTATTAATCCATCAATCCGAATTACCAATTATAATGTAATTTTTTTAAAGATAATATTTAACCAACAACACTAAGTATAATGTTTAGCGATTTACCTTGATTAAAAGCAATTTCTTCCTGTATTTTTAAGAAACTCAACATATTAAATTTCATCATGTTATGGCTAGGAAAAAATTTGCTTTACGTTAACTTTAAGAATAAAAGTTATGTAAAGAGATAGATCCCGGTGGAAAGCTCTAGGACACGTGTCACTCTTCCCTCATATTTTCAAACGCAAAACTAGTATAATACTTCAAAGGAAATCCTAAGCCAAACTGTCTCAGGCAAATTTAAAAAAAATTATTTTATTGTTTTTCCTCAACATTGTGTCCAAGCACAGGACCGAACTATCAATTTTACTATGAGGTCTTAGGAATTAGATTCTTGTAATAATATTTAGTTTACATTTAGGTGAAAGACTAGTAAGCATGAATAATAAGCGAAATAAACAAACTTAGTTAAGTCTTCTAGAACAAGTCAAGAAAACTCTCAATAAGGAACTTCGGTCGGTTATATATATATATGATACTCTCAATGAACATCATTTATCTTTTGAGTTCTTTTCATTTAGTTTTATGAGGACTCAGTATGACTTTAACATCTCGCAAAAAAATAGAAAGATATTTAAGTAAAAACCTTAAATTAACCCTTACGCTTTAAAAAAAGACTATAAAGATAATTTTATATCATTGAGTATTAATATAATTGTATGTTAAATATTTGTATTCTAAATCGAAGACACAGTAAAAAAGCTATTTTTTGAAGGTGTTCTTAAAATTTGTTGTAAAATAACGTTGGAAATTCTTTCCATTCAAGGTGTGGTATCAAATTAACGATTTTAAAGGAAATAAGAGTAGTTTAAGGTTTATTTTTGAGTTTTTTGTCCAAAATTAAATAATTAGTATTAAAAGAACTGTCAGATAAATTTATCAAAGAAAACGAAAAATATGAAACTTTAAATTATATTTTAGATTTAGTAACATTAAATAAATAATTTGATATTACTAAAATGTTAAATTAGAAATTGTAAAGTATTTTATATTTTATTAAATATGCATTATTTTCAAATAATACATTATTATCATTGAAACATAACATAATTAATCTATCACATTACCAAAAAGAAATAAATGACGTACGTGTAATTAATTTTCTTGAATAAAAAAAATACTTTGAATTTCACTCGATAGATTTCAAGAAAATAGATTTCAACAAGCATTCAGTTTTGTTTTATGAGAGTTTGCATATTCTACAGTATAATTCTGAAAAAATGTTCTATCAAAAGAATTATGCAAAAAATTTCAAGAAATAGATAAAATCATTGCTTTATGTATGAGATACTGCTTCAACTAATGCATTTTCGATAATCCAGTGATTTGGTAAGATATTTTTTATGATAATTCTTTGAAAATAAAACTGAATTCTTTTCATTTCTTCCTTATTTATTCTTCAGAAAGAGAAATAAAGTAAAAACTTAAGGATACAAATTTGTATTTGTTACATACATCTTTATATATGCTATTGAACAAATAATCCTTATTAGATTGTTCTAAAGCAATAAAATAGCTTAAATCAAATAGTTATTATTGATGAACCATCACCAAAAAATGTGATTAGCACATCGTATCACCAAAATAATAGTATTTCGTAAAACACAAAAAAAAATGTGAGTAATATTGTTGAATTCGTTGTTATTGTCAATACCGATATCTGGCAATAACCGTGCAATGCCACAGTCGAATCAAAAAAATTAGTTCAGCTTCATAGCCACAACCAGATTAAGAATTTTTTGATTAACTGTTTATACGAAACTCAATCATGTTATTCTCCTGATCAGACGACCAGCATTTTGAAATCCGCTTACATCTATTCACAAACGCGTTCGTTTGAACTGGAGTTTGAACATCAGTACTGGAATTTGGAATGGGTCAATGCGATTTTCAGGGACTAATATCGCTTTAGTCTGAACACTGATTCCCATTAGCCTTATTTTCTCATTAGTTTCTTATATGAAGAGACGGGGAACTTGTTTTTAAGAGGAAAACTTCATGGAAAGACATCATTTTCCATCACGGAAAGTCATGGTGTAGTTAGGAATCAGGATGACTGATTCAACAAACCTCAATACCTCTAAGACGGGGTTCGTGACTGCTAAGAGGTACAGATATGAAGTTCATGAGCCGCATGTCCATCTGTTTGACGGTGCTGTCAATCCTGATTCAATGGATTTTAAAGTTCCTAAATTTCGTGTGAGACTATTAGACGAATCGCTTGAAGCAGGAATAGTACATCGTATGCCATGAACTACTCACTCATCTAATCTGAATTCCATCGATTTTGCGTGAGATATGCTAGGCAAAGATCTCCATGTACGTCTTGGATGATCGTCAGGACACAGTTGAAAGCAGGATTCGTCGCTAAGTACTATATGTCATCAGTCAGCATCATTCTAACCTGAGAGAGCCAATCACCACTGTAATCTGGCACGACAGTGTGCAGGCGTAAGTGGTCGGTACGATTGTAGATTTTGCTCTATCAGCAGTCTGTGAGTAGTCATGTTGGACATTCGTGTGCGGGTCATACATCTCATGGTTGATAATGATGAATCAGGTGCTGTGACAGTTGATCTAACAATCACTCTGTCCTCCCGATCTGCTGTGGCTTAAGGTTGACCATTACCATCATGATGCTGAGACCTGCATTGTCCACCCATTCTTGCCAGCATCTTCTAATAGCCGCATCGCTTCGACCCATATAACAAGCCACTCCCAGATTTGTCTAACCTGCCTCTTTCAATCCAATGATATGATACGCCCTCTTTCAAACTCTGACAGTTGTTCGTAATGAGCTCGACTCCTGTAGCGCGGAATTTTTCCAGATATTGAAAGATATCCTAAATCGTAATGTAATAGAAAATTTGAACTTCAGATTTAGAATCCCTTCTTATATACACCTGTTGAGTGCGCGGTTCCGATGAGCTGTAGCTCCCACTATTCGTTAATCGTTTATCCCCAAATTTTAATTATTTACATGTTCGGTCTAAATTTCTTTGTATACGAAAAATCTCATTACAATCGGGCTACTCCTTCTTGGTGCGTCGTTTTCTTTTGTTATATAGCATATATATATATATATATATATATATATATATATACGCATTCAAATATTAAATTGTTGAAAAGGGCTTTTTAAGACCAGAGCAGCGACTGGGCGGCACAGTAGACAGGTAATGCATATGCAAATATCAGCACTATAACATCATAGGGGATTTCAAGGCACACGAACGCGTGGAATGTGGGCTCTCAGTTCCCAAGCAACTTAAGAAGAGGAAAGGTGGACGTATTTCGAGAGACTTCCTGTCAGTGAAAGTGAGATAATACATTCATAATGCCTTCAAGAACCCATCAGGGTGCCTTTACACGTAGAAGTCCAATCATCAAAATAGAAGAGGCTCGTAATCTTACAAATATTGCTGAAGCGTTTGGTTTTGACAAAATTGTAGTAGCAACAGCTTGGAAAGCTTTCCAAATAACTAGTGTAGTTCTAAGAAATTTTGCAATGGTCAGCCGAAGAAAACAATGACAAGTGATGACCGATATATCATTTCTCAGGCACAAAGAGACCAGAACGAGACATTCAGCAACTGTAATCAGCAGCTGCGAACGGCAACCGAAATGACAGGTATCATAACAACTGTGGACTGACGTGTGCATATGTGAGCATCCCGTAACAAACATCTTGCATTCTTCATTGCATTTTCTTTTTAATTAATAAATATAGATCTATTTTTATTAAAATATGTTAAAACGAGTTTGAAAAAAGTAAAATGGCCGTACTTAAATGCTCATGCACACACGAGAAAGAAAATATAAAAGTGATAATTATATTATACTCTTTCTTTTATTTATTTATATCCCACACTAACATGGAAATAATTTGTTTAGCGCTCATTAATTGCCCTTTATAGCCAGGTTAGCAGATGTTATAAGTTCTTTTATCATTTGCTTAATAATTTCAAGTAATTAACAGAAATTCAATTTTGAAATTATTCTTAAACCTTAGTTAATTAATCTATTGAATATATATAACTCTGTTTGCAAGAATTATTTGAAAATAAATCTTAAGCTATAACGTAATTATGTTTTCCATTTGCAAGAATGAATTAAACAATTAATTAACACGCTATTTTACTTAATCATGATTTTAACTATTATATTTCCTTTCACATGATTAAGGCAATCATGCTTCAAAAAAATTAAAAAAAAATATCTATATTTCTTTATTGACTCATATATGTGAATTCCTGAATAATTCTAAATATACATATAAAATTACTGATATATATCGTATTTTTTCTAAGTTGTTTTAAAATAGTAAACAGTACTGTTACATCCATTTTCCTCTACTAACTTTAATTTGATATTTCTCCATACTGTATTTCTTATTTTTTGTGTTATATATCAAAATTCTAATATATTTTTACTATTTGAAGCAGGGAAGTGAAAGGCTGTGTGTTAATTTTCTGAAATATAAGTTTTGTAAAATATGAATGGAATTAGGTCTAAGATATATAGTAAGCATTTTTGCAAATTTATAATTTAATCAAGATTATTTTATTTTTGAGAATTTTTAAATGCTGAACAATACAAAATAAATTAAATAATTCCAAAGGTACACATTTCATTCATAGTGTTATGTAATAAACTATGTAATATTTTGGAAAATATTTTTGTAAAAAAAATATGCATATTTAAGAAAACCTTAGGTATTTAAAAACTGCAAAATGTTTTTAAAAACTTAAGGTTTTATGAACATAGTACAATAAGTTTCAAATTTTGTTTCATGTTATTTCATATTTTAGGGAGTATTAGCTATCATAATATAGAATTATAATTAAATTCTAAATGTTAAAAGAAAAGTTTTAGAATGGTTCCGCGTCACCTTAATATATTGAATTGAATGTACATAATAAAGGTATATTAAATACTTACATTTCATACATTTAACTCACATAAGAAGCTGGAAAGAATTCTGAAGCTTGATAAATTTACCAATTATTCTTTTTGTGTAGTAAAATTAGAAATTTAGGACTTTCGGGCAACAATCTATTCCAGTTTATAACATGCAATTTTGGCCTTTCGACTTAAAAAGAGGCTTTGCTACAGAATAAATATGATCATTAATCAGTAGGCAAAAATATGTAAAAAATGTTTTTAGATAGAAATTCGATTAAATAAAAAATGCTATATTTTTAATAAATTGTATTAATTTAATATCTAAATCTGTATATTATTTTAAATTACAGTTTCAGTGACTTATTATTGTACTCATTTACATGATTCCTCAAGCATTACAAAAACAAAAACAAAAAAGGATTGAATTGCTGTATATAATTCATAAATTGTATTCAGTTATTTCACTAATAAAGAAATTATTCAAGACAGAAAAGCATATTTCTTCAAGCACACACAAAAACAATTATTATAGATCCATTCTTTCTGGATTTTTTGATAGGTATTTTTTCTTTCCAATATCATGACAGCCAAGATTGAAGATCGGATTAAAACAAGTGTAATGTTTAATTTAGCAAATTAGGATAATCCAAAAAAAAATTGCCAAATCATAGAATTATCGAAAAATATTTGTTACAGCAGTATCTGAAAACTAAAATAATTATTCCATCAACTCAACTTCTGAAAATGTTTATAGTCCCTTTTCAAAAAAAAAATCTCTTCTTAATGCGAAAACGTATTAATCATCTGATCTATATGCTTGAAGTGTACTTTTATATATTATATGGGATGAAATTAAATATTATAATTTTGTTTCCTAATTAATTTTTCTGTGACATTTTTTTCTTAACTTTATAAAATATGACTACATAGCTTTTGAAATGCGTTAATGGTGCTGTGAATGATAAGAAAATTTTGTATTATAAATCTTGTATCAAGCAGCTCTATTGATGTTCAAAATTATATATTAACAAATTAACTATCTAATAAACAGCTTTTAATTAATTGAGTACTTTGGTACATAATGCGTAAATTGTTTCATGATTAATATATCCAATTAAAATTCCTCGATCAAGTGATAATTAGTTTTAAATGTTCTACGTTAAGTAAGAGATTCTTCTTCATTTTTATTTTGTCTAATACAATATGAACGGTTTTACTTTAATTAGATTTCAATAATTTAAAAAAGATATAATTATACAAACACCAAGTTTTAGGAATACAAGATTGAAAGAGTTCAAGAAAAAATATTACTGTTGTTAAATAAAACAATATTCCTTTCCTTTCAAAGGCATTGAAATCATTTTGGAGACATTCATGAATAAATTTTTATTTTACAACTAAAACCAAAAGACAACATAAAATACTTTCAGGAGTATGTAAAGTGAATTAAATGAAGGTTTATGCCTTACTTTAGTACTATCTATCACGATTCTTAGGTAAATTTAGTATCAGAATTCAATTTTATTGTATAGAAAATATTGGAAGTTTAATTAAGTAATTTTAGTATAATGATGCTTTAAAAATGTTTCATTACTGCAAAGTTTTGGAGACAGTTGTTATGAATAAAATCTATCATGTATGATATATAACGAATTATATTAAACTCACCATGTATAGTAATTTTTTTTTATTTTACATAGCTTAATCATATTAAAAAAATCACTGACACATACTTATAAATAAAGTGTATTATTAATACCACACTTAAAAAAGTGTATTAAAATGTGTTATTAATACCATACTTAAAAAAGTGTATTAAAGTATATTATTAATACCACACATATCTGAATCATATTAAAAATATCACTGACACACACTTATAAGTAAAGTGTATTATTATACCACACTTAAAGCATTTTATTTACTAAACCATATCTGAGACATGCGGTCTCAAAACCTGGTCAACATGTTCCTCCTGTTATATTTACTACATGTTTAGTCCTATTGAATAGATCCTTTTTCTAACTTCCTATTTTGTGACCTTCAAATCATATCCTCTAATCACAATATTTTGTCACGTGCATACAGTTGAAATTAGAATGAACTCTTTTACAGCGGTATGTGAGACCACACCTCCCTTTTTAGTGAAAAAGATAGTTAGGAAGGAGATTTTGGCTGTTAAATTTCCTAATCTAAATACTCGGAAATTTCTTCTGATGACAATGATTCCTCTGAGCCAGAATTAGGATGTACTTAAGGGAATTACAACTATTTAAAATTCAATTCAAATGATCATCCGTTGAACCTCAGCAAAATGTTAAAAGCCCAGCTAACTGCATAGTAGGAATTTCTGGAGAAATACCTTAACTTAAAATTTGATGATTCTAATACAAAAAGTGTATCCCTTCTACTTTTTACTTAAGGACTTTTACGCATAATTTTAAAATATACAATCTAATCACTACTGCATACAAGAGCTTAAGAGTCCTTAAATAAATTGAGAATCGCCCCTGACGAGGAAAATGATTTTTTGGAAAAATAACAGAGTCGCAGAACATGGACCAGTACTATCATTACACTTATGTTTATCTTACCAAACCACTGTTTCTTTGGAAAGAACCTAGAAGTTATGCAATAAATGTACAAAAGAAAAAATGGATTTAATTGTTTGTTATAGAAAATCTTTGAAATATTAATAGTTCAGGTACTGTCACAATTTTACATTATTGTACTGTATTAGGTTTTCACCAATTGGAATTTGCTTTAAATGTTAAATAAATAAGACACATTAATTAATACATAATATACTCGCTTTTATTATTATTGCTATAAATGTTACAGCAGCATAGGATTTACATCAAAAAGTCTAAGGTTATGAAAAATACATTTTTCGGAAAAGATTTATTTCAATGTAAAATGTAATAAACATAATTTTTTAGAATTCAAAGTTCAAGGAATATAAAAGAAGTAAAATAATAAAATAATTTTCGAATCAAATTATTATTTCTTAAAATATTATTACGAATTGCTATCACTATCATAACACGTCCTCTGCTGTTTCCTACTTTTTACAACTCTCAAGTTAGGGGTTAATTATTTAATATAGCTTTGAAAGAGAATAAGTCAAATTTTTGAAAAATATTAGATAAATTATATAATTAACATATTAATGATCATGTAAATTAATGTTTACTTTTCTAGCAAATTAGGACTAAAAAATTGTTTCAATCAAATAATAGTTTATAGATATGTGTCTAAAAATGTATAAAAACTCCATTTAAATATCGTACACACGCCCATATAGTGCAAAATCAATTCAAGTATTGAATTTAAATTTGTGTTAAATAACTTAATATATATTTAGAATAAAATTTCTTTCCCCAAATTTGTTCACTAAATTTTTTAACTAATTAATCAAATATAATAATATTCGTAATCACAGTTATTCACCTCAAACCAATTATCCAAACCAAATACGTCCAAATTGGAGTTCAAAATTATTCAGATAAATAGATGCAAATGTTCCAGTATAATTAGGTATTACAACGGTGATCATTTATTAATCACATTCATACAATATTGCTTGCAAGTACAACATGGACATTTATCCATATAAATAAAGATATCTAAAAATTAAATATTTTCATATATTTGAAAAAAATATTTGCTAAGTAATAATAGAACAATTGCAACTTATGTCAAATGAAACCTCACTGGGTAAAGAGCGGTAAGAGAAACAACTTATCTATTTACCGTATAGACATTAGAGAGAGCGTGATTCAAGTCTCTAGTAAAATGCTACAAAGCAATCTGATAGCCTCTCTGTAAGGAACAGTATGTCCACAAATTCAATATGTTTTCAAATGATCCGGTTTTATTCCAGAATCAATGGTGAGAAGTCAATCTGGACAAGTCCCGGAGGAAAATCAGGATCAGATAGATGGTAGTTACGAGCGGTAAAAAATCATTTCACACAAGACAACTCTCTTTCTACCTACATTAATGACTACAATAATACAAATAACAACATTGTAATTTCATACGACCAAAACTTGGTAATGCAAGATGAGTGGTAATACAAGATGTACATAGAAAATTTTAATTTAGTAATGGAATGAAACTTATTAATTGTGAAACAAAATACATTTTAAAATCATTGAAACACATTAATAAATTTTAGAGATTTGTTTAAAATCATAAGCAAATTTTCTACCAGTTATCATATAAAACAATTGGAATTATAAAAAATTTATTTTTATTTCCTTTTTATTATTTTAAATGACACAAATCTCCTTATACTCCACAAATTATAAAGTGAATCTTTTAGAAGTTAATAAAATCACAAACATAAAAAAATATAAATTACTCCAGGGTATAAGACTTTCAATACACTTAAGGAGTTCAAAAAATTAGAAGGCTAACAAAGGATAGATGATTCAAATTCCCCATAAATGTATTTCGGGCATTTGTATAATCGCAGTGAAAAGGGGTGTATTCTACATCTTTAGTAGAAATAACTGAATGTGAAAATATTGTTTGGTTATGAAATTAAACTGAAAGAAATAATAGCTGATATTTGCATAGCTAGTTGAAACTTGAGTTAAAATCATTTGAAAAAAGAATTTTACTTTAATTGCTGAAAAACTGCTGATAAAGCTCTTTTTTGCCCACAATGTCTTAGAAGAAGCATGGAATTGGGTAAAATGTATTTTAATTGTATTTTAAATACGCTATTGCCACATATTATGATGAATATAATTTCTTATCATATAAGTCAGATGTATTCATTTTAACAAATAATCTTCTTGATTTTATCTTTTACTTTTTAGAATATTTTTAAAAATATGAAATCTATAATTTTCATGGTTTTGTGGTACATAAGCACAATAACGGTCAAAAACACATTACATTTCCACAGCATTAAAATAAGAGAAACGTCTTACTACTTCAGAAATAAACAATTGTGACCGATAGCAGATAAGTTTTGGTGATTAAAAATGCCTGATCTTTTTTTTTTTTCAGTGGATAACTCTTGAGAATTCAACAGAATCAAGGTGACAAAACATTTAATGAAGCAAAGTGGATTCTCTTGTTTCTCTGGGTGAATGATCGCGTTTGCGGTAAAAAACGCCTAGTTCCCTGTCAGAAGCCTAAACAAAGGTATTGTTCTAATCAAAATTTTAAAATGGAGAGAAGTATTAAAGATATTTTTTGTCATAATATTTTTTGACACGAGGCTAATGAACATTATTACGTTTTAATAGATGTTAACTTAAAAATTAATTAATAAATTTATTTCCGAAGAAAGTATTTATTTAATATAATGCTCTTTTCTTTAGTGATTTGAAGATGTTTGTGAATAAGAGTAGTTGTGTTTAAATTCTGACTACATTATTGTTTCCAT
The DNA here is from genome assembly GCA_019974015.1 of Nephila pilipes. Classification (NCBI taxonomy): domain Eukaryota; kingdom Metazoa; phylum Arthropoda; class Arachnida; order Araneae; family Nephilidae; genus Nephila; species Nephila pilipes. The sequence continues at coordinate 36,642 of BMAW01005804.1, read as the reverse complement.
AAAAATTGAAATAGTTAACTGTAAATGAAATTTAAGTTATTAGTGAGAACAGATATTATTCTAGATATACAGTAAAAATATTAGAAGAAACTTAGAATTATGTGAAAAAAATATAAACAAATATTGTATAATAGTTGCTATGTGTCGTTTTTTTCAAAAATACTTCTATGAATAAAATGGTGCATATTATTGTTCATTAATACAATATAAGTGAAAAAAAATTATGGATTGTTCAAGCAATTTGTATTTTGAATTGCATTCAATTTTGGAGATAGTAATAATTTTGAAGATACATGCTAAAATAGTACATAATAATTGAAATTACATACATTTTTATTTTCAATAAACATGGATTAAAAAATGTAGAGTTATTCTCATAGTCATTCCTAGTTACTATATAACAGGAAGTTTAAATAATATATGAAATATATATGTTATAATACATGAAATATATATGTTATAATATATGAAATATATATGTTATAATATATGAAATATTTATTTTAGTTATGAATAGATAGGTTAGGAATAAATTAAACATATACTATGTATTGTAAAGTACAAATGTACAAAAGTTCAGTATAAATTTCGAAATTAAATATGGTTTATATCCCGAAAACTTAAAATTATTGTGGACTAAAGATTATATCATAGATTCTGAGTTTTTAAATGTTGGTTTAAGATTAGAGGTTAGCAAAACTTATGATAACTTTTATGAAAACTCATAATACTTTAGCTTCATGATCCATATGAAACTATCTTGAGCTGTAATGTGTTAGTATTTACAGGAATATTATTTATAATTATATTTGCTTAAAAATATGTAAGTGAATAAATTATCTTAACTTACAAAAAGCTTGATAATTTTCTAAAAATTGTGTCAGATAACTATACTTGATTTTTTTTATTAATTGGAAGTTAAAGTATAAGAAGTATAAAATAAAATATTTAAAAAAAATGCTTCTAATATCAGAAAAGTTTCAAAATTTTAATTTCTTATTTGATTTATTAATTTATTTCAATTTTTCTTTTTTTGGTGGTCACTTTTTTTATCTTACTTTATATAATTTTAGCAAGCTTCATTCTTTTTCTTCTTCTCTTAACTCTTCATATTTAGAATTTTTTATTTTATTTTTTAGTAAAGTTTTTGTTCTTTCTGATAGATGATGCTTATATCTAAATCTATTTTTCGATTTCCGCTTACCCTAATTTGGGGGTAAATGAAAAAATTGCTTTGTTTGATATCGTGTTATTTTTTATATTGGGCATGTTTTTACAATTAATATTTTCCTTCTGATTTTAAAAATATTTCATTATTTAGTAGGGATAATAAATTTTAATATATCTCTTGATTTTAATTGGTATTTTCCATACATAATTTTCCTCCTCATTTTAATATCTTAAGTTTTTGGAATTCATAGTTCTTTAATAATTTTTAAATGTTATATTATTGTATGGGAATAGTAATGCAAGTAAATTGAAATAAGCTCAGTTGTAGAATTAAATATTATACCCTATTCTATTATAATTTATTTATATGTTTCTCTTTATCAATTGCACTTTTTTCAAGATTTTTATTGATCATCTTTTAATTTGCTTTTTCTTTTCAATATCTTGCTATCATCTTCATGTACTAATTTCGGTTTTGTATTTAAACAGAAATGGAAGTGAGCGATTCAGATTTAAAAAAACAAAATGCGTTGTGCCATAAAAGTTTTCTATTGTTTGGGCAAAACACATTTCATTTGATGAAAGATATTTACAAAGACAAATGCTTCTGAGTGTCTACGATATTTAAATTGCTTGGGGATTTCAAAAAAAGTTATTTGTCTTCAGATCAGAGTTTTAAGCCTGCTCGACCAGAAAATGTTGTGAATGATCGAAATGTTAACACTTCAAGAAAATCTGTGGACATCGTATGAGGATATAGTGACATCAACTATCATTTCGAAAAAAAATCATATCTTGCATTCTACGGAAAAATTAACAGCTTCGCCATATTTGTTCTAGATGCGTCTCATATCACCCTACTAAAAACCAAATGCAAACTAGAATTCAGCTATGTTGTGAGTGGAAATAAATGCTTCAATATCATTCGAATTCCTTTAAGACTATAATAACATGTGAGGAAATTTTGATCCATTATTTTGATCCACGTGCTGACCCCAACATCCTGATTATCCTGGAAAAAATTTGACAAAATCGGACAAATGATGATTATTTTCTTTTCTCATAAAGGTATGATGTATATCATCATGTTAGGCCTTCTACAACTACTATGACTGATGGATATTATGTTTCAATTGAAAATTTTGCGGTAACAAATATCGAGAAAGCGTCAATAACTGATGGAAAATAGCACATTATATCACAATAAAGTTAGACTCCTTAGCGCTATTTCTATTCTACTTTATATCTTAGTAAATGTAATATTAAAATTATGCCATATCCTCCTTATAGTCCAGATCATGCACTATGCGATATCTGGAAGTTTCTGATGTTGAAGGAGAATCTCCGTGGCAGAAAACTTATTACAAATCCAGACGTTATTTCAGCAGAGCTAGGATCATTTAAAACAGTTTCCAGGAAAAAGCATCTCAACATGTTTGGAAAAGTGGGTTGAACAGTGAAACTTTCACATATTATTGGATTGACGATTGAAAAATAATTATTTATTTTATTCTGTAAATCTTATTCTTGATTTTTATTTTATGATTTTACTCAACATTTGTATGAATTATTCTTTGAACATATACATATCCATGCACACACACACACATATATATATATATATATGTATGTATATGTATCTATTTCTTTAAACAAGTCTCATAAATACGGATATATAAGTAATGTTTCGTACTTTTATTCTATTAATTAAGAAATATTTAGATATAATCGATACTGAACAATTAATGATACGCACAAATTGACGTAAATATCAGTTATAAAATAAAATATAGCTAATAATGATAAAAATTAATGAAAATTATAGGAACTGAATGAATCAACTTACTTTAAGCAGCGATTTGCTTAAAAAAATTCATTTCATTATTTTAGATTAGAAATTCAACTGTAGTAAATTTATAAAATTAAATAAAATAGTGCTATTATATTCAATCTGCTTTATACCCTTTACCGATATTTGCGGTGGATCACTTCAATGACGTTGATAGAAATTAAAACTAATTAATAACTATCCCAATGAGAATCCAGTTCTGTCTGATTTATATGATGACCCTTAAAACGATTGGGAAGTTCTTCTTTTGACCCACAGATTGAAGGTTTGAAGGGCCACCCACACTCAAGTTCAACCAATCTCTCCCTCAAAGATGTTAAAAGCATCCACTGATATGGCTGGGAAAGACGGCTTCCGCTTAAATGGTTACTCAATATTTGAACTCTAGATAGCATTACATCTAGAACTACTGATTGTATATGACCATGAAACAAAATACTTGCCTTTGTGTGTCTAACTAAAATAGTTTCATGTGAATCCCAACTAGTGATGTACCAGCTATGGCACACGCATCAAATTGACTCAACAACACAATAGAGGCATCCGATGATATAAAAGGGAAGCAATTCACAGTGAAACGTGATGCAATAGAAATACAATGCATGTGAATTGCCGTGATGTCTAGAAAATTATCATTATCCTGAATATGTTTCAGAATTTTCATTTTCATATCATTATGTTGATACTGGAAAGAGAGTAAGCGGCAACTCATTTCCCTGATGTCTACAGAAATTAAAGTGCATTAATAATTAGCCGGAGGGGAATTACCTTTAGGTCTATTTGATAAGATCACGGCCAAAAGTGACTGGACAACTTCTCTTTGAACTCAAAGACAGTACATTTGAAACGCCGACGCATCTTCCCACTTGGGGCATAAAATCATCTCCGTATTTGGTGGAGGGAAGCAATGCTCCCCGAATAGTCAGCAATATTTCTTAATATAGAATTACCCTTACCTCAATTCAAGCATAAATAAAAAGATAACTATATGACTAAAAGTGTAATTTGATATACAATTTTTTGTTAAATGATACATTTATTTGTTTTTAATATATTTACGGAACATGAGTGTACGTAAATTTTTCAGGGTTTAGAAAAATGTTGTTTTTGATTCTCTAGAAAAGAATAAAAATTTATTAAAATAATACTTTCGAAAGTTTCTTTGGAAACAAGGTGTAGTGGCTGTTATTAATCTCAACAGAATTTTCGAGTCCCTCATTTCTGCAATAAATGAAGGAAAGGAATCTCCAAAAAGATATCAAAACACTAAAACAATTCTTTCTATGAGATAGATATAAGTAAATTGGTTAAGGTTCTCAAAATATCTTGAAACCTAACTTCATTCTTATTATTTTATCTGTTTTTGTTTTACAATTATTTTTATTTTTACTTTTTTGTAGAAATTTGGAAAGTTAAAGTAAAAAACAATAATTCGGAAAAGAAAAGAAAGTATAAATTACTAGTAAAACAATATGCAACCTCTAATAGCAACTTTTTTACAATCACCAAAAAGTTGCTGGATTAATGCGGTTAGAACCGATTTAATTTTATAAAATCTTAAATACTCAAAGGAATATATATATATATATATATATATATATATATATATATATATACTGTTACATACGATTTTATAAAAATTTCATATAGCATTCTATTAATATCAAAGATATGTGTTATTTAAATCAAATAAATACCTTTAATTATCACATTCATTCAATTTTAACACATATTAATACAGTTTAATAAAATCTTACTTATATGGTAGCTTAACGAAATCTGAATAATGAATGTTTTAAAACATAATTCAAAGAAAAATAGAATTCTAAATGCATTGGAAACTCTTATTTGTATTTAATACTTATGAAACAAAGCTTCAATTACAATTGAATTCTAAACATTTCTCTTCTATTAATTATTTTATAAATATTCATCAATAATGTAAATTTTTAGATTTTTTTCAAAAGGTTTTCATAACCCATCAAATGAATCTATGAAATATTTCGCTTAATTATTTGTGCAATGTTATTATATATTGTCATATAAAATGCTTAAAATACTTCAAGAACTGTTAGCTTCTTGAAATTCATAACACGATTTTGAAGTTGGAACTTTAAATTGTTTTGGAGTTTCATTTTGATATGCCTTTGTATTCAGGTCTAATATTGAATACGTACAACTTTATTCAAAGCAGAAAACAGGTATATATGAATTTCTGAATGTACAAAAAATAGAACACCAGGAAAAGTTTAACTAATTTTAAACATTAATATATTTCAATAGTTTTATTAATTGCGTGTATTAATTTATTACAAAAGTTAAAATTTGCAAATTATGAAGTGAATATTGTCTATATTATTGATTTTATTTGAAAATGTACATTATTGGTGATTAGAAATTTTGAGTATTTCTCATTATTATACTTAGAGAAGTACTTTTATGAGAATTTAAAAAATGCTAAGCTGTAGCTTAGCGAAATAAAGGGAATGTAATATTGGAGATGTTTCCCGTTAGAGTAACATTGATCGTAATGATTTTTCAAGCTTTTTGTGAAAAGCAATCCTCATGAAACCAAACAGAAGATTGGAATGGCAAAAAACTGTCTTCTTGTGATGATAGACTAATACCCCTGCAGCTAAAGAAGAAAAACCCAACAATGACAAAGATTAGAAAATAAGACAGATTAATGCGTGTGTCAAAGCAAACTATTTATAATTATTTAATAATATCCAAAGCTTATAGATTTAAAAAAAAATTAAATATAAACATATGTACATAGATAACCAACTACTATATACAAAAAAAAAAAAAACTTATGTTTTGGACTAATGGATGGATTTTTGTTATATTCTCATATGATAAATAATTCATTTTGCTTGACCCTTAGTATCACAGGCACGGTTGACTGACAAAGAGGAACTATATTGTACTAAATAATTAAGAGGTGGAAGCTTAATGAAATGGTTAGTTGTTGGTTAAACGGAAGATCAAGTCAGGTTTCTTAGAAAGGTAACCAGTAATATCTTGTTTACTCCCAACGTATCACATGCGATACACTTGCGTTTACTTCCCTGTGCCCATTGTTTCACATTGGATACACTCCGATAGTGTCTGATACAGACCAACGTATCAATACAGATACGCTCGATGAGAACGTTTTGTTTGAATTTTTAAGTGTTACTAGATGGCGCTATAATATCGTGAAATGTATATAAATATGATATTCGAATGTGTGGATTTCACTTCTGGCTCTCAGGAGGAAAAAATTGTTTATATAATCAAATTGCATGTGATGCAGTGTAGTTATTTGAATGTGATGACATGAAAGGGCTAGTTTGATTTTATTTACTTCTTGCTTGTTTGAAGTTCAAATGGGAACTTATGGATGCTTATGAGAGGTACAGTCTTTATTTGTAGGTGCTATTTGTTTCATTCATTTTTTTTTTTTTTTTTTTTTTTTTTTTGGATAGTGACGATCTTGTCGAAAAGAAAGTATTTAACAAAGAATCAAGACTCGAGAATTAAAGAATGAATCTCACAGTGATATAAGGGAAATTACTGATAAATCTGAACTGTTTAGTGATTTAAAAGATAAACCTGTAACATGAAATACTGATGTATATGAAAAAAAGCAGAAAATACACTTTTAAGTGTAAGATGTGATGTTGGAGTAAACATCGAAGAATATTTTGTAAAATACCACAAAACAAAATAATTTTTTTATCCTATCTTAATATTTCATGCAATTGTATAAAATTACACCATTAAATTTATGTATCAAAGGAAGTATATATTGTATTTTTTTAAAAGATAAGATTTTTTTGTAACTTTTTGGATCAAACGTATAATTTTCGTTACATTTTTTTACTATATATTAAATATAATGAATTTTAAATAATATATATAAAAATCAAAATATTCTAATGAATAGCCGATTTTAGAGGAATTTATTTTACAAATTAGACTTAATATCTAAAACTATCTGGGTACAGCCTGACACTCTGCGGTAAGAAGCTGCGGGCCCAGGGAAGCACTTCTATTTTCTCCCTTCAGTAGTGAAAGGGAGATATACAGATTACATTCATTAATTAAAATCTGAAATTCTAAGCTATAGTTCAAATGTTGGAATGTTGAATGAATCGTTAAACGTGATGAAGGATCCATTCACACCAATCAAGCCATCAAAAATTAGTTCTGTACTTATAAATTTGAGTTTTATCATGGCCGGGTAAAAGTCCTGATTTTAATATATGGAATATATCCCTGAGTATTATTGTAGGTAACCTCTGAATATTAATTATACGACGAACATATGATGATGGGAAACTATATTACTCTATTAATGATCCTTAGAATGCTTTTAATCATGTTCGAGACAATATTTACCAAACTGAGATTCAGTTTTTTAAAATTGTATGATCCTATGCTAGACTGAGTGTTTGAAGTTATAAAAGCTATTCGGAAAAAAAAATTGCAATAAATAATTTTATAGTATTTTTTGGAAAGACTAAGTGTTCTTTTTTACATTCTTCAACCAAAGGAAATCATAATTTTATAGATACTATTATTGTATAATATTCAATTTAAATTAATTACAATTTCTTATTTTTTAATTTTATGTAATGTTTTTGATAAAGAAAAAATATCCACATTTTGTCTGGAGACATAGCGTGATAAAACGAAAAAATTCAAGTAAATTAGCCCTGATTTAAATATTGTGTAAATGACGGTAAAATTGAAACCCTTAAAAATCAAGAACTTTTTTTTTGACTAAGGTGAAATTCAATCACTGTTACAATTTCATTCCGATACAACATTATTTTCTCTTACTATTATTATTTTTAACACCATACCTTTAAGAAACTGGATTTTCTATAGTGGCTGCTTTGAAGGAGATATATAGATCGCAGTTAAATATAGGAAAATAACTCAAAATGTATTTTTCCAATTATACACCTTCCTTCAAAAAACCTTGCTCAGAACAATAGATCGAAATTAAGTCATTAATAATTATATAACAATGTTGTGAATTTAGTACTCTCAAATTTTGATTGTTAAATATATTGTAATGTACTGTTAAAATCATATTTATAAATTTACTTTATCAGGGTAAATGTGCTATTCTCGTCTTTTATTTTATCACTGTGTTTATTTTTTTTTTCTTGTTTCATTAAATTAAACCGTTCTGAATAATATTTTCTATTCGATATGCTGGTGAGCCCATTTATTAGCATAACTTCATTGGTAAGATACCTCCCATGAAGAGAATAGCTGCCATACGAAGTACAACCGACTCTTTTTTTTACACGATTTTGAAATAACATGGTTTACCAAAATATTTTTTATATGAAATTTTTGTTCTAGCACGAATCCCTCTAAAATAATTTCAATTCTATTGTTGAAATTGTAATCATAGAAGAGACGGATGGCTTATGTCTACACAGGTATCAATGATACATGTGATATTTAAGTATAATTTAGACTCAGTGGAAGTAAGAAATTGGACTGCTGTGGAAGCATGGAGAAAATTTAATATTATGGATTGATACCACATGCTTCTTTTTTCCGTCAATCAGTTGCAACATTCGACCTTAAATACTTAATAGAAAAAACATTTGGCAGCATGCATCAAAAGTGGAAATTTTGTAGTACAAAAATCAACTTTGTGTTCTGAAATTATAACTATATCAATTGCAATTGGTTTCGAAGGATTTAGCAACATGGAAAAGGCTGACATCGAAGAATTGATATTTGCTAGAAAGCCCTTTGGAAGAGGATGATTTGATAGCATTTATGATAGTTTATGATAATAAAGACGATAATAAAAAGAAGTCGAAAATGTTCAGCTATTAACACATGATTCAATTCTCGAGGTCTTGCAATTTGTTACAAGTGTGGAACATGTTTTTAATCATGATTCTGGCATAGAGTTTGCATTAATATTTCTACATAATTTAAGTTTTGTGAAGAAGGATATTAATAATTATATAAGTAACTTAAGAAACAAACCCCCCCTTTAATAACAGACTTTGTAACAACAAAAAACTAACAGAGGCCGTTAATAACGAATGAAATTCTTTATTTGAATCAAAGTCGGTAGTTGTACTAGACATATCTGGCACATCTATCTTTGATAGCATTTTTGATCCAGTTCATAATAATGTGCACGCTTTTTATTATAAGTATGTAATATAGACTTCATTATTACTTTTTGAAAGGGGTTTGGGCTAAATATTTGGAGTTTGTTAACCACATACGTTTTTTTAAAGATGTGGAACATATCCCCATATTTACCATATGTCACGTGTGTTTTTTTTTCACTATTTTTGTTGCACGGTTTTTTGAGCAATGTATCTACGGTGTAAAAAAAGAGTTGTGTGTAAATCCAGAATTTTTTTTCTTTCACTACATTTACTAAAGCATATCTCAAAGTCATAAGAACATTTATTTTACACTTGAATTCCATCCGGAGCATAAAAATTGTCTGAAGAACTAGCAATAATTTGCTCAGATATTTCATCATCCATTTCTTACGAAAAGTGCGAGCAATAGCTATTTTTACGTATAAATGTGTTTCTGTAATTATTAAATGAATTGAGCTGTGTTAAAATATTTATTTTATGGCACGAAAATAAGTACTGTATATTAAACAATACCTATATCTCTCCTGATTTTCTATATGTAAATTTGTTTTTTTATGTTATACATGAAGTAAGCAATAATTAACGATTTTTACAGATTTTTAATGTAGTCCGAATTTTTTGATACTACATAGTTACGAAAGAGAAATATTTTTATATTATCATATCCGTAAATAAGGATTTTAGAATTGAATTTGTCTTTAAAACAATATTGAAAAGAAGAAATAATTGCGGATTTCTATCAACTGAATTATATCACAATAGATAAGGTGTCTACCTCAGTACAAATCTAAATGCCAATATTTTTATTTGATTGTGTTTCAAAATTACTAAGTCCATCGCCAATTGTCCTTGTGTTGCTTCTACTGCGACGTTAATAAAACCAAAGCAGCCTATATTTTTAAAACTACTATATTATGAAAAAACGAAACTTAAAGGAAAAATAAATTTCCTTTGAGAAATTAAAGAATTTATCATTAACCAACAAGAATTAAGAGTTGTTATCCTTTTCCAGTTTTGAACTAACGCAAATTCTTATAACAGACTTAAGCCAATCAGAAAAAAGATATTTTGCTTCAAAGGTGTGAAACACATTAATCTCCTTCTTGAAATATAGATGATGCAATTTTAATACTAATCATTTATCGGGTAAATTAAATACTATTATAATTATTATTGATCAGTTTTTAAATAAAGTAAGAATAACTCTTAATTCCGTTAATTGAAATGAAGAAACTTTCCATTGTAATTAAATCTCTAAAGTAATTAATTAGATAATTATTAGAGAAAGAAAAGTTATTTAAATCCTAATTATGCAAAATAAAAAATGAGATAAACAGTTCGTTTTAATATCATTACGTCTTAAAAATTAATCTTCAAAGAATCAATGAAGTATTCGTAAGTTATCAAAAGTGTTTCATAAGATCTTTTTAGTAAGATTAATTCTTATGCTGAGCTCAAAGTATAATAGGTTTAGCTAAGGATAATTAAAATACTTTGATCATTTGGTTGATCGAATTGATCATTGATATAAATTTGTTGATCGATTTTAAAGCCGATTATTTATATAAATTGTACATGCCTATTTTCAGCTGTAATACAAGATAATTGTAAACTTTGATAAGACGACGCAAAATAATTGAAAAGAAATACTATATACCTAGTGATATTTCATTTATCATAAATGAAACTGGAATATCATAATAAAAATAATAAATTACATAATCGTATTCTTAGAAGTTGCATTTAGATAATAAATAGAATTCATTAAGTAAATAAACTGTTTCAGCTTTGTTTTTTACTTAATTTTCACTCTAACAAAAAAAATTTCTCTCAACGACAGCTCGTCTACTGCCTTTTCATATTTTATTTTGAAGCCAAATTCCAGTACACTTAAGAAGTGAGCATGAGTAGCACTGTGAGTGAATAAAATACTACGAACAAAAGCAAAATATTAATTTTGTATTGTACATTTAGACTTCTGAAAACAACAAGAAAGACATTTGTTTGGGGATTTCTCATATTTTAATGATGTTCGTTAGAAATATTATCTTAGCTGTAAACCGTAACCATAATTTCTTAACCCATGGGACTGTTCCTAAATATGTAATTGTGTGTACATTAATTGCGTTTATTTCATTTAAGTTTTTAGTACTTAGAAAAGTACTGAGCAACTGAAAAAAAAACATATTTTTTTTTACATTCAAAATGTATGATCAAAAATGTTTCTAAAACTGAATATTAATGAAAATATCTCTAATGTGTTAAAGTAAATGTAATGAGAGCGAAACAAAAACTCACACTTTAATTATTTATTGTTTGCCATAAATAACATAAATTAACTAAGCCTTCCATCCTAATTTTGAAATGTTTTGTAAATAAAAAAAATATAATTTAAGTACAAATAATTTTTCTCATCCATACATTTTTACTTGTTTATATTTTTTTTATTCTTCACATCACATCTTCCTTAATTTATCACTTTAATTTTACGTGAAAACAAAATATTTTCTTTCAAAAAATAAATAATGTTTTAGTGAAATCTTCAACCTATCTGTTTATTAGTTCTTTTTAATTAGTATTTGTCTTACAAACATATATATTAGCTAAATTAATGAACGAAGTAAAAATTACAAATGCATGTTTTTGTTAAAAGAAAGGAACATTTTGTTTGAAATACATTTACTTATTTCCCCCTTTGCTTGCCGTTCCAAATATGAATTTTATAAGCAAACGTAATTAAGAGTACTATAATGTTTTGTTAAGTATTCCTTTTCTCTGAGAAGCTGAGGTAAAATGCGTAAAATAAATATCAATTTCGTTAATCGTACGAAAATTCCCCAAGTTATATTATTTGCTTTTTAAATACCTATGGGTTTAGTTCAGTTTAGTTAGCATGAAGATTAGTAAATACTTATGGGGATCACTGAGTAGACAATTATAAAACCATAAATGAAATAAACTCCAACTATGTACTACATTATCATCTTTCAGATTACCTGTATTTTTTTTTCAAAAATTTGATGAAAGAATTAACCATCATATTTCATCTTATAAATATCATTAATAAACTTCTATATTTGCATAATTGAGATAAATCCCAATCCTAGCTTAATTTCAATTAATAAACTGAAATGATTTAACTATGTTACAAATTTTTAGTTGTATCTTTATAGTTAATATTTTAGAAATTCATTTCATTTCCTTTTGCTATTTGAAAAAAAATTAATAAATTTTACTTAAAAAATCTTTGCTCTATCAAATTATAATAACATTGCACAAAATTCTTAGTTTAGCTACTTTTAACTTTTTAAAGTAATGTTTCGTTAAGGATATAAATACTGAAAAGTGGATGACAATTAACTTAGAAATTCTATATTATTGTTAAAAATATTAACTCACAATTGAAATAATACATTTGAACTTTAAATAAACGACCTAATTAAATTTTAATGAAAACTAATCATTCAGCATTTAATTGATTTTATTACAATGTTATTTTTGAAGAAAAAATATTCAGAAATATGCTCAGAAATACGCTTATCTTACTCTAAATAATATTCAATTCGAATAATTATACTTTTCTTAGAAATTAACAGAAAAAAAACATTCGTATTATTTAAAATGAATTTATCAAAGCCCATTTCAATTTATATTATTTTAATTTGTATGTGGTCTTTTTGGACTTTTATGTTCGAGGAAAAAAAACATAAATCTTTAATTTAAATTAAACTTTTCTTGCCTTTTAAATTTATATTAAATGTATCTTGAATTTCAACAATATATTTAGTGCATAATATGTACTAAAAGTTTACATTTCTGAAATGATATATATATATATATATATATATATATATATATCTGTTTTTTTTTTTTAATTGATAATTATTAAATGCTTAAAAGCAACTTTTGATTATTTAAATACAGTACATTTATATTCAATTTGCTCTAATACGACTGATTTTTTTTCTCAACGCCTATTTTCAAAATTAGTTAAATCATGTCCTTTATGAGTGCAAAAATAATTTGGTAACAATCGTAAGAATACGACTCGTGCTATCTTGCCTTAAAAACCAAAAAACGGGGTATTATATTCCTTTGAAAGTTAAAATTAATAATTTATAAAATAAATGGCGTAGCTTTACTAAATATATCTAAATGTCAAAGAGAATGAAAATTTTATTATAATCAAAATATAGTAATACATTCCCAAAATGACGTGACAGATGTTTGAATAAAACTTTGAGAATTAATTTTACTGTTAGAAGGAAAATTGAACAATTTTGTACATGAATGTTATAAAGCTCATATTTATTTTCGAAATGAAGCTATTCTCGATAATTTTAGCAGTAGAACTATATTCATATTCAGAACTATATTCCACATTTTTAATGAAATAGTTTAAGAGGAAAAAGTAAAGAAAAAGAGTGAAATTTTAAAAAAAAGTACGTAATCTTATAAAATTGCAAATAAACAACGCATAAAAGGTGGAATCAAACACCTAATATTTCAGTCAAAAAGTTTTTTAATATGAGATTTATCATGCACTTCACAAACAAAAATTTCTATGAATTGGGGTTCGAGGAATATAAAAATTTACTCATAGAGTCCTAAATTCATTACAATAAATTTTGGATCAATTAGCATTAAAACTGAAAGTTTAATGTTTGAGAATACATGACGATAAATTTTTATATATGGAACTTTTCCCATTTCTTGATGTAATTAATTTTGATTTTTTATAAAAGCCATCATTTCTGAAATTTAGATGGTCGTATTACTTGGATATAACTATATTATTATGTACTTATACTTGACTGAATTTCCTGCAGTAAATTGTAAATTAAACTTAATTACAGAGTAGAAACTCCAATTTTACGAAGAGTATTCTATTTTGCATTAGATGATCTACATCGATTTATTCAAAAGGATTTTTTAAAAATTAAAACACAGAACCTTTTGGTTACAAATTTATTATATTTTATATTATTTCTTAGATTTTGGTTACATTACTTTTTAACATTTCTACTCAATAATTTTATGCTCAAAATACATAATGAAAGTAAAATTGATAATTTTAAATAATTTAAATGAAATAAAGTAAAGTAAATTATTTTAAAATAATTTTTGAATATTATAAAAAAATAAAGGCTTATATATTTTTTGAAACTTAAGTGTAGTTTTAAAGAAAATTTATTGAGAAAATTTAACAAATCTATTGAATATTCAAAATTACAAATAGTTTAAAGAGAGACTTCCAGTCAAAGATGTAATAACTAATATTTTGATAATCTTGTACGTCACTATAACATTTCACAGTGAAAGAAATTTAACGCATTGTAATGCATAATCTAAACAAAAAATACAGGAAAATAAAGAGATATACTTTAGTGATAAGTACTTTTTTAATGCACACTTTGCACCTCTTGAAAAGTATCTTATTTGAACGTGTCAATTCACAAAATTATAAGTATGCAAGTAAAAATTCGAAACATAAAATTAAAAGAGAAAATAACTTGATTTAATAAAAAAAGAGCAATAAACATCCACAGGTAGTTTTTTGGTGTCACGGAGAATATCCAAGCGATGATCAGTTTTAGACCAAAAGCTACAATATATAAAAATTAAAATTGTCCCAATACATCGAGATGAACTTCCCCTACTACCATGTTTTCAACTGAAAGGAAACATCGATAATCTTATCATGTAACATTATGCATCAAACATTCAGTTTGGGGCTATCACAGATAAAATCCATCACAAGGTGGAGAGTTTTCGACCCCCAGATTCGTAAATTATTTACTCTTCCACAATCATGGGATGTATCTATATCAGAGAAAAATTGCTATATAAAAATTGAACAATTTCAATGTGCTACCACATTTGCATTTTTTTAAAATGTTGTCTGAAGTAACATTGTGCGCATGTCCGAATTCACCATTTCAGCTTCCATCGTAAAATGTAGATGATATGCTTCAGTTTAGAGAAGTGAAGTATCGTTAAGTTAAATATCCATTTCTGACAGAATTTGTAATGTACTCTTTTAACGGAAAGATCCTGCATATTTGCTACTGATATTTCGTATAGGTTTAAAAACAAGGTGAGAAAGGGAATTAAGTTTCGATATCGACAGACGTGCACATATCTTATATCGGATATATAACAAAATAGTATTTATATGGAAATTAATAAAATTCTGAAAATTGTGGTACATTATCAGATTTAAAAATTTCTTCCTAATGAATGGAGCAACACTCGGATAAAAAAAAAACTAGAATTGCATAGCATTCAAAGCCCGTATAAGACTAACGGAAAGAAAACTCAGTAAAGAGATTTTGCAGATGCCTCAGGCATTCATGCTTGCTTGCTTGAGAGTTTGTTAAATGATGTTGCCCTCAGAAGCAGCGGAAGGCATATAGTTGATAAACCTTGTAGTTTTAAACATTGGCCAAATGACAAGGATGAAAGTATGACGTTGGGCTATATTCGCGGTTTTCTCTTCTCTAACCTTGGGGACATTAATTGAGATTGATTGCTGTAAATAACAATTTCTTCCCAACCAAAATGAAACCTGATTAAGCAAATTAGTGGTATGTAGAAATAAAGTGAACTGGGCTTAATAGGAAAGCATTCAAGCAAAGTGAAATTCACACGATAGAGGTCGATTGTCTCTAGCTTTGAGTATAGGCCTTACAGATGGTAAACGAGATCAAGAGTTGCTATGGGAGATAGTAACCATAGTGAAGTGAAGAAATCAAGTCAACCTCAACTGTGAAGGTTTCGGTAAGACACTCTTAATTCGGTATTAATTGAACTGGTGAATCTATCTTGGATATTATCTTGGAGAACAGGCATCCATTTAACATTATAGTGCAAGTCTATTGAATAAATATTTCTGTGAGATATGTCTACTATTTATCCTTGCTGGTTGTTGACTTTTTAACGTTAGATATATTTGATTGAGTTATGGCATAAGAGTTGAATAAGAATACTTATTCGCCACAAAATCCTAATCTGGCACCTCCTTCTCCAAAATTTCACATCCCGCCATTGGAAAGATTTTAAGCCTCAGTAGATTTAACGTGCATCATCCCCACTACACAGAGAGTCTTTAGTGGCATCAGAACTCAAACGCTAGATTTCACTGGTACAATGCCGGTCACAATCTCGTGAGCATACGTTTCGGCTATCTGATAAATATCTGGTGTTTTTAAAGCCGCAATGACATATTTTTGCAAAGGTGCGTTACTAATGATAAAAAAGAGCATTTGTAAATATTTCCAATGTTCATTAATGAATGCAAATTAAATTTAATGAATATTTCTTAAGTGCCTATGGAATATTTCTTGTATCTGTTGATCAAGTCTTATGGGATAATATAATATGAAGAAGTATTTTTGTGTAACAATATGAATTTGGAAATGTAAATTTATTTTGAGAACACAAGAAATAGTGAGGAAGTGAAATAAAATAAAACTTTTTATTCACATCGGTTTAAAAATTTCGCTAAATAATTCATAATTTGCTAGCAGCTCTTTAAAAATTCTGGTCAATAATTAAACATATTTTTTGGAAGAAATCTCTGCCATTTTATGGTATGCAAATTTTTGCTTCTTCTTCTCTAATTTATTTCACAATTTATATACTTCTTCAAAGCTTATGATAATTATACATCGCATTTCTCTATTTGAAACCAAAGCTTTATGATAGATATAATATTTTTTCCAAATAACTTAGAAATATTCCATACATTATGAAATGTACTTAACTTTTCGTGAACTGCCTGGTAATCAAATACTGAATCTATAAGAATAATACTGCAAAGCTTTTCACTTACACTTATTTTAAAGCGATAACGCAAAAAATCCCTAACAATAAATAAATTATACAAAGAAAATATGATGTTTCATAATAAATTTGGATTTGTTTGAGCGAATAATAGTGCAATTTGTATTTTTTTTTTGTTTTTTAACATCAAACTCATTAAGTTAATATAAAGTTTAGGAAACTTAGATCTTAATTAAATATAGTCGTCGGTATAGTTAATTATGTCTTGATATATAGCTTCCTTTCTACTTGTTTAACTGAGAAAGTGAAGCTCTAATGTATTTTGTTTGTTAAGGGGGCATGCCAGCGTATTTTTGTTCTTGATTTATGGGAAAATCTTATCTTTAATGACTTTAGAAATTACCTATTTTTCTCTAAATGTGTCAGAAATTCCTTATTTTATGGGAACATTCATCTTTTATCATGTTTCCTGTTAAGGTTTAACATGCAAAGTAATAGTTCTGAAAATTTTAAAAACAGTTTTTGAAAAACAGTTAAATATTTTAAATAGACTTTAGTAAATTCATTAGATGCATTATTTATTCATGAATATCTTAAACTAATTTATATTTTGGACTTTTTTGTTTTCCGATGTAAAGCTTGATGAAGTTGCAAAGAGAATTTTTTTTTGAAAATTGATATGTTAAATATCTTAATCATAAAATAGATACATTCCAATTGAATAAATTATACATATAATTGACTTATATTAAGTAAAAAAAGTAAATATTAAACCCTACATTTTTCTAGGGTTCCTTTTTACGTGTTAAAAACGTATTCATAGAAATTCATTCAAATAGAAAAAAAAAACTACTGTCAATCGTGAAGAAAAAAAAAACTTTGTATATTACGAGGGCATTTCAAAAAGTAATTTTCGTAATTTTGTGAAAGAGCAAGTCATAAGTCTTACACCTAATGAAACAAACAAGCACCATAAGAAATCGCATTTATTGCTGTTTCAACGACCTAAAATTGGTCAGTGGAGGAGGAAATATGCATGCGAGGAGCGATGAAGAAAAGAGCGTAGCTGCTATTCAGCATGTCAGATAACTTGATCGATAATGAAAGTGCATGCTACTTTCCCGTATGAATAGGCACGTGAAACTAGCTATCCACGTGAACGCCAATAGACAGTGCATGATTAACAGGTCGTATCTCGTCGAATGGTTAGACGCCGGTGTTTCATGTTCAGTAAAGGAAAGTAGAGTGTGGTGGATGAAGATTGAAAAGGGTGTCGCACTACATCCATGAATGATAAACACCTTACTAGAATACGAGACATGGTGTAAGCGGATAGGCCCATACGGTGTTCAATTAGACATCAGCACTGTATGTTCGTTCTACTCAAGTTCATCCAAAACATTGTTAAGTTGGAGAAAGTTGTTCAACAATACTTTGCATCACAGGGCACCGAGTTTTACCAGCGTTGTTTCTTCTTACTGTTTCCATGCTACTAAAATGTACCAATGTCAATTATGAATATTTTGAAAAATAGTACAATATATTATTTTATTTTGTTTTATTCATTTATTTTTAGGCAAAAAAGTTTCAATTTGAAAAGTGATTACTGAACTTACTTTTAGAAACACCCCTCGTGTAAGAAATTTAAATTATACTATAATTAGATTAATTTAATACAGTTTAATTAATAATGTAAAAAATTCTGCTAAATGATGTAATTCTTTCTATTATAAAAGTGAATATCACTGTTTAAGTATTTTCCTGCTGTATAATTTTCAAACAACGAACAATGTTGCCTTTTATATTTTAATATTTTGTTAACTGCTGTATTTCATTATTTAATTGCGTTGAAATTCGTGTAAAGAATTAGACTTAAATACAAAATTTGACAAAAATTGTATTACATTTTTCATTTCACAATGTGCATTTGATGAAACGTATGCATCAAATTTGGATAAGTTTGTCTACTTATGGCTTAAATTTTGTGAATATGAAGTAAATAAGAATCAATATAAATGAGAATATCAAACCACAATGGATACATTCGAAAGGAATCAAAATCTCAGGAAAGCATTTATATGCGGCCGAAGGTTTATTCGATATTGTGAGCATACAACACCGAAGTCAACAAAATAAGAAACTACTCTTGTTTTTAATATTTTCATTTTTTTAATTATTGTTGATATCGTTATTTATTTTAACTTATTTTATCCATTAATTGTTTAAAATTACTATTAAATTTGTATATAATTATTTTCTGTTTTTTCACTTCATTATATCACCTTGAAATTTAGTATTGGACAATTCGTACTAAATTCACTACAATGCCCTTAAAACTAAATATAACATTTTGGTTTCACTGGGATACATACGTTTTATTTATTATGTATTTATCATCATTACTAACGGATTCAATCTACTTTTATGTGTTGAACATGATACACATGCTATTTGTATTAATATACAGCTAAACGTATTTTTAACTTTACCTAATGAAGTGAATGATTGAGCATTTTTCGATAATTTATGCATGATAAAACTTTTAATGACCTTCCTTCATTTTTTCAACTCTTCAGTAGTTTTGAAACCTAACTAAATTTTCAAACATTTTAAAACTTCAAATGAAGGTTCCTAAGACAGTTACAACACATTTTGTTATCTATCAAAGATATTCAAAATCATCCTCTCTCGATTCCCTCTTAACTCATTTAATCAGAGTTTCTGTTCAAGTCACACAGTTTTTCTTTAACCGATCATTCATTCCGATTCAAGCACTTCTCGATTATAACATATATCACTCCTATTTTCTGATCAGGAGAAATCTCAAGATATTTTCAATATAAACAGTTACTTAGGATGATTCACTTCATACCACAAACTCTTTTAGCATGCCATTATCCTCTTCACTTTCTTTACAGTTACATTTTGATACATCACCTTCTCTAATTCAATTCACAACACTTCTAAGACCTTCATTTAATTTATTTAATCACGTTTAATTTTGTTTTCCATGGAATTTCAGTTATATTCAATTAAAAATATCTAAACACCTCAATTTTTATTGAAGAGAAAATGGCGAAATACCTAACGTCCCGTCTCAATATTTTGAACAAGGATATAAGTTAAAACACTCTAAATCTTGTTAGTATCCAGATATTTCTATTTAAAAATATGTTTGAAATTTACGTAATCTTTTTTTTCTTTGCGTATATTGGTAAGAAAGTCTTAATGAGTTATTTTAATAGAAATACAAATTATAAATTAATGGTAAAAATCTTGAAATGTATTTGCAGCAATGTAACTTTTCGTCTTTATAATGGCGATAACAGTATTTTATAATTTCTGAATTAGAGCAGTGAGAAATTCATTACATTATAACACGCCTTCTAGACTTAAGCCTCAGATAATGAGGAGATTTCCTTTAGTGATAAGCCTCTTTTCAACTCAGCTGTGCTGTCCAAATTTACATAAGCCCAAGAGCGCAACGAAATTGTAAATTCAGTTTTGATGGGAACAGAAAATACAATCCGTTTCTGTAAACAGACTAAGTTGAATATGATGAAATAGTAATGAATTAGAGGTTCAACTAGGGGATATGAAGAGTTTAGGGTACTACAAATAATAATTCCTTAAAGTGGTGTTGCTTGACATTGATGAATCTACTTTTAAAGATGAAATAAAGTCTTAAGAATGTTCTAAACTTTGAAAAAACATATATAAATAATTTTACCCGTTACACTGCATATTTTATAGTACTGAAATGTAAATATATTAATGTTGTTAAAAATTGATTAATCATGTAATGTTGAGTTACCATGGTATGGTAAAAGCAATATATTTTAAAATAAATATTTTTAAGATAAGGTTTATATTTATACTATTTGAACTCACTTAAAATACACATTTCCGAAAAGAAAATGTCTTTTTAAAGCCAAAAATTATTTAAAGTTTTGTTTAATTTTTAAAAATATATAAAACTTTTAAAAAAATTTAATATTTTAAGTCATTAATAACTGTGCGATGTATTATTTATTATAATCAAAATAATAATAAAGTTTTTATATATTTTATGCATATGATGTATAATCGTGCCATTTGATAATGTAAAATAGTAATTTTTATAAAATTTTTACAAACAAAATTATTTTGAATAATTTTTCCGAATCTTTTGACGTTATTACAAAATAAGACAATACCCCAACAGCAATTTTCCTTTAATAGATATATGTAAGATTAAGTTCATACACTGAATATTTCAACACATGTAAAATATACATTTCAAAGGGAAAAAACTTCATTTTCTAAGAAACGATTGCTTAAGAATGTAAATTTTTCAAAACATATCAGTATCTTAAAATTTCTGGTATTTCTACAACTATTGATACTCTTAAGTGTACCAGGACATGCGGGGGAATTGAGAAATACTCTATCTAAAACTTCCTGTTTTAAGCTATATATCCTTTCAGTTAATTAGTAGAGCTTCGATATCCTGTGGTCCTAATAAGGATATTTTAATCATTCTAAAGAACAATAAAAATAATTGTTTGTCATTTCCCCCCTTTTATTTCAATATGGATTTAATTATTGAAATAAGTTTGCATTTAGGTACCATTTTAAAGAAAAATATAACGCAATATTACTCCTAAAGTTTATGCTTCTATAAAGAGTACTTATACATTTAGTGAACATAATTTTTTTTCTCTTATTAATAGATAAATTTTAAGAAATAATTTTCTATATAAAAAGGAAAAGATGTAAAATTTCCAAAATTACAATGTCCTATACTTTTTGAAAGAAAATATATGGTTATATCTTTAAAAAGTTAGTTGACTAATTTTTGTGCTTTATTTTCTATATGAGAAGCAAAACATTTTGCATATTTGTACATTATTACGCTTGAAAATGGTACCTCAATGAAAATGTATCTAAGAAATTCTATCGAAAATCAACCACCACATCAAAGGAAAGTAAAACTTTTTGGAACAAAAAAACACACTTATAGTTTATTAAAATAGTTAACATTTCATTGTTAAGCACATAAAAATTCTAAGCTCCACAAATAATTTTAAAACGCAAATGGTACAAGAAGAAGTAGTCCTTAATTTAATAATTTATCTTACCCGTATGAGCTGGTATCCTCAAGCATTTTATCAATTTTTTAAATGTTTTCCTCACAATTATACGCAAGGGTTTTTTAGTAAATTGGTTATTTAATAATTCACATTTTTTTCTTTCAGACGCAGTACGAATTCCATAAAAATACTACATTTAGTTTTAAATATTTTTAAGAAAATTACTTTCAATTTGAATCTTGGTCCATTCATAAAATTAAGAATCATATTACTGAAATTACTGAAAGCAAGTAGAAAAAATATCAAAATCTTTCATATATTAAAAGTATTTTATTGCTTTAAATACATGAAGAATAAAATACTCAGAAAAGTTTGTTTGAAAATTTCAATGTCCAAGAAATGATTTAACATACTGCTAAACAAATTTCAAGTGTTTGCTAATTGATATACCTAGTTCTATGATATGCAGCACTTAAATTAATAAAGTATATGGTTACAGTGTCCTTGTAAAATGGCGTCAAATAAAATTGAAAAATGTAATTTTAAGCTTGTGGCATATATTTTTAATTGAGTTAAGAAGAAAAATATAATGAAATAATTTTTCACACATTTTCAAAGCATGCTGATTTTTAAAAAAATGTTGAAAATATCTGAAGAAATTAAAGTATTTATTTAATAAGAAATCTCTGGTAAATTTTAATTCTTGTAATCACCATTAGTCTTAATACCATGTTTCTAAAGTAAAGAAGTACAAAATACAGGATAAAATAAATTACATTATAATTCATATAGGAAAACGAAAAAAAAAAAAAAAAAGAATCTGCTTGTTTTAAATTGAAATAAAACTTGTTCATTAAAGTTCAATTTATCTTTTGTCCTTTTTGCTTGAAATGTCGGTAGAAAACAATATTAAACAATTTTTTATAATTTTTTATATTTTATTTGTAAATACATAAATTGAATGCTCAATACTTTTATAATTTTCAATTTTATAAACTTATGAAGTTTATACTGATAAAATATATAATTTCCGTAGATTTTTTATACATTTTTTAGCTTATAATCTTAATATATTGTTTATAATCTTTAAATTCATGGCCTCTAAAATAAACATGTTCAAGATATTTTATTGTATGTTACCGTAATTTTAAATTCCAGTTATAAATTCGAATTAATACTAATGAATTTTCTCAGAATATATTTTTCATATTCTTGATTGAGTCATTATATTTTAAACTAAAGGAAGTTAAAATCTGTTTATATTTATTAAAATTTGTTTCCTTTTAATTAGCTAAAAGATGCTATCTGAGCATATGCAAAGTGTATTTTGGAATTTTGTAGTATTCTTTAAATAAATAATTATTTTAGTTGGTTTTCATACAATTGATAATTTTTTATGTGGTATTCCATTTTTAAGTGTTCCCTTTTTTGATATATTAATATAATACTGTATTAATGCCTAAGAAAACATACTGAAAATTTGAAAATGTAACTAAGATTGGTATTTATTATTTTTTTTCTTTTTCAAGTAATGGTGTATACTTTTATAAATTAATAGATTTATAATTAATTATCCTCAGGAGCTTAATGGTTTTATGTTTTATTGCTGTATTCATGTTTTGAAGACAGAAATTCAGATAATTTAATCATTGCTTAAATTTTCATTCCAAAATCTAAATATTCTTCAGTATATTTACTCTAATATTTGTTTCAATGTCATATTGGAAGTAATTTCTTATAATTCTAAGTATAAACGATATTAACATCCATATAGTTCTTGATTTTGCTCAGATTTAGGAAAGATCATTAAATTGCTATTAACCATATCTGAATATTTGATGTAAGAAATCTAACTTTACTTAAATATAAATATTATATGCATGCTTTTGCTGGTGTATCGTATGTACTTTATAATAGTTATACTCAAAAATTTAATTAAAATTCTTTTGATTTTGATAATTTTTATATTATATCTCTTTTAATGAAACAGGAGGATACAAATATTGTTCTCAATATAAATTTAACAAAGTTTCGTTTCATGATATTTTTAGTTTTCCATACCATTTATATGATAAGGAGGGTGAAATTGTATAAAAAGTACCAACTACGTCACATATTTTATTTCAATTCAGTTATAAAGGAACGAAATATTTGCAACAAAAATAACAAAATTTAAAATCTAACAAAGAATTTACAACAGTAAAATGTAGTTCCTTTATGAAATATATAATTGGAACATTTTAAAAATAGATTTCATTAAAAGTTACAGTGAATTCCATAAAAATGGTACTTCCATTTTTTCAATTAAAAATATAAAGTCATTGTAGAATATAGGTTATTTTTTATACAGAAACATATATATATATATATATATATATATATATATATATATTTAGAATTTCTTTTTGAATATTCCATTAAATAAAATATACGTTAGTTATCTAGATAAATAAACAAAGGTGGTGTTATACACTTTTAGATCTATTTCCTTAAAACATTTAAAAATCCTCAAAGTATATTGGAGAAAGATGTCCCGACAACAATTTACAACTTGAAACTATCAAAATTATCTTCACCAAATTTTACGTATAATATTATTTTAATAAAAATTATGATGAACATGAATGAGCTTTGAATTGATAGATATATTTTTGCAACACCCAAAAGAAATTATGTTGTGGGATTAAACAACACGATAAAACACGTAACACGTATGGTATGAAAATATCTGAGTACAAAATAACATTAAGAGGATAAAATATTTTTCTTATAAAATCATCAAGAATTGTTTCCACAATGAAAGAAATTTCTAAAAGAATATTCAAATGCATGTTTTCTGTCAAATGTTTCTAAAATAAAACTAGTGAAATTAAGAAAAAATTCAAATTCGCAGAAAAGAATGAAAATTTTTGCTTTAGATAAATTAAAATAATTTCCCCCTAAATTAAGCATGAGGTTACATAAATGGTGGCAAAAATAAAAGGTCAACTTACTGTACGAAATAGAAATATATATATATATATATATGTATGTATGTACACACACACGCATATATATATACATATATATGTATGTATGTATACACACACGCATATATATAAATTGATATCAAATTTTAAACTAAATGAATAATTTGAATATCCTACAGAGAAAACAATGCACATTTTGACTTGGGACAGAATTGTGATGTTAAACATTTACTATGGTACCAATCTACTCCCCCCCAGTGCATCTTGTGTAAAAATTGGATTACTGCAAAATGTCAAGTGTAAGTTAAAGAAAATAAAAAAAGATAAAAAAATGAAATTCAAGATATCTCAAATACAAGATTTTTTAAAAACTATTATTTTGAATTAAATATCTTTCATCTAAATATTTTCCAATTTAAAATTTTCAATTAAAATTTATTCAAGTAATAAATATCCTATTAAAAGTCCTTCAATTAAAATTTATTCAAGTAATAAATATCCTATTAAAAGTCCTTCAATTAAAAATTATCCAATTAATATTTTTAGTAAGATAAAAAAAATTCTAAGAAAATGTTTTAAAACACAAAAACAGTGCAAATAAAATATTTGTAATTAAATATTTAAAACTATATAAACAAAAACATACTCAAATCTGAGTTTTTCCAAAAATAATCAATTCAAATCACAGTAGATGAAAAAGCCAAAATGCAAAGTCTTGTGACATGTGATCAAGAATTAGAGTGTAATAGGTTCAAGGAATTTTTTAAATGAAGATCTGTACAATTATGCACTGTTGCCAGATAAGGTGTGAATATCAATAATACTTAGTTAAATAGAGTAAGAAAAAAATTCAAAATGGGGAGTATTTAATAAAAATCTTATTATGAATACCATCATGAATAGAAATCATATCTAATGGAACACAAACCAGAATTTTAGTTGTTAAAAATATTTAGAATTTATTGAATATAATATGTGTCTGTAAATGTGCAGAAATATCTTAAGATATCTTCCCAGCAAGACAACTAACTTGCTGTCTTTGTAATCCTAATACAGTGTGGTGGATTTGTTTTTTAAATGAAAGACCTTAAAATTTCACGAAAATCTTAAAAGACAATAGCCCTTATGTATAAGATAATTTTTTTTTAAATGTCACAATTCTAAAAGATATCAGAATAAACTCTCTCGCTACACACGTCAATTTCAAAATTTCATATAAATAAATTTATAAAATAAAGATCCTACTGAAATAATTGTTATAATATAAGTTAATTTTTCTAGATATCAAATCCAATTTACTTTATCATATTTCAATATCCTTTAGAGTACCTTTAGAAGTCATCATGGGAAATTTTAAATATATATCAATATGGATCATCATACAGATTATTGGAACTATATATATATAGTCCTTATAAACTTTATAGAAGAAATACAATTTATTCACTTCAACGATTTTCAAAGACGGAAAACAAATATCAATTCAAAGTAGTCTTTCAGTGTATTATTCAAATTTGCTATATTCATTAGTCGAATAAAATAAAAAGGACTCACTATTACAAGTAACTTTAGAGTACACGGTTGTCATGTCTGATGTTTTGCATATGGGCTGCTGTACATTTGGACTGTTGAAAAGACACTTTCTAAAAGCAAACTCGTATCTATTGATGGACTATTGAAGGTATTGGCAAAAGAATAAAAGCAAATTGTCTAAAGAATGTACTAAAAGCCCTTTTTTAACAGAATTGCATTTTTGACTGATGGGAAGTTAGGTGCAGACCTACAGTTTAGAAATAATTTATCAGATTGAAAATTTTAAATGATTATTTTCTAATCTTAGAGATTGCGAAAATGGACTAGAATTGTTTTAAAATTGTACAAATGCACATTGTTATTTGATTTAAAAAAAAACTTTTTCTTTTATTAAATTACTTTTCATTAAATTAATAATATTTACAAATTTTATTGTTGTAGATTTATTGTTGTCTCTACAACTGAACTTTACTAATTAGTAATCATTCGTTTGTATGTCATTTGATACAAATTCTAGAATAAATACACATTATCACAGACAACCATTATTTTATCTTAAGGAATTTCTCTTTTGAAGTACAAATATGCGACTAATTACGAGTATTACTAATTTGGAGTTTTCCTTGCTTATTTGATTGTTCAATATTAGGAAATCTAATTAACTGGTCTAATTATGAAGTCTGGTGAATGGGGCAAACAAACATTGTCTTTACTTTGGCCCGTAGGAAGGAAGAAGAGTACTCTACCGCTTAATTTATTTATTAGCTTGTGACACCTATATTGAGAGACAGGAAATTTTCCTTCAACTGAAAGCTAATAAGATTCACTGATTTGAATAATTAATAATAGGCCTCAACGTTCGATTCAATTGTTTGTTTACCTGAATCATTTAACAGTCTTGAATGAGAGTAAAACATTTTAATTTTCCAGTGAAGAAGATTCTAAAATATTTAAAATATCTTTGGATCACAATAAATTCCTTTATCATTTAGGTAATCTATTTTCTTTAAAATGTTTTTTATAATGATAGAGGGTAATCTGTTAATGAAAAAAGAAAAAAGAAATTGCTATATCGTTTATTCTGTCTTTGAAAAAGAATGCACATTATTTGTATTTTTACATGAAGTCTTCAAAAATGTTATTTTTTTAAATATCTAAGTAATCTAATTAGCAAAATAACTAAAGTATTTCGATATCATCACGTTTAGAATTGATTATTAATTTACGTTTAATACTTAACGAGAAAATAATTTTTCTTCTATAATATCTGCACCTTAATATTGATTTTCAGCAGTTGTAGGGAGCATTGCAAAGATGTAATTATGACTACGAAATTACAGATATGTGTAGATAAAATTTATTTGGAATATTAATTGGTCCTTACGCAAATAATTATATAAAAAGTAGCTATTAGTAATGATTTGTTTAGATTCAGGAAGCCGTTGATTCAACTTGTGAAAGTAATGAAGTAATTATTTTAAGAAAATTATTAAAAATGAAAAAAATGATTTATTTAAACTATTTCACACTAAGACATATATAATGAATATTACCATTCTTTAACTTAATTATTTTTTAATGTTTATATAGGTATCAACATCAACAAAATATAAATAGAACTAAAACATGTATTTTCATCTGCATCACAAAAATAGAATTATTTTTATACTAAGGTAAAAAAATTAAAGAGCTTACACTATGCCTACATATTAATTTAAGTTAAAATTCAATTAACTCATTCTTTACAAGAGTGGATGCTTGAAATAAATTTGACCTGAGGACATTTATGATATAGTAATTACTCTTAACAGTATGAAAAAAAATTAAAAGGTATATTTCAAACACATTGTATCATTCTCATTCTCATTTTAAACGTTCATGATTAAATTATTTAATACATAATTTTATAGAGTATATATTATGTATATATGATAAAACAATTTCTCTATTAACTTACTTTACCTCACCGAATTTATATTGTTTACTTAAAAAATTTAAAAAAATTTCAGTAAAAAAAAAAAAAAAAAAAAAAAAAACTTATGCAACTAAATAATGAAACTTAGAAATGCCTAATTGAGCATGTATCAAAATCTAGTATTTTTGATTAAAACTTCTGTAAATAAGATAATCTAATTATTCGAGTACTAAAGTAAACACATCAATTATAACTAATTTATTTTTAAATTGGTAAAGTACTTTTTCTTAATTTGAAGGTATAAAATAGCCTCTGATTAGAATGTTTACATTAAAACATCTATCTTTCTTTCAAACAAATTTAATGATATAAAAGTGGTTACACCATGAAGTAATGGGAAAATCGCAACGTAAGTGATGCGGAATTATCATGCAAAAATGCTTACATTTCACTACAATTATATGATTATTTCCACAGAACAATTGTTAACCCTTTAAAAGGCGGTGGTATATTTTTTATACATCATATTTAGCACCCTAAAAATCTCTGTAAAATAATTCTTTTTCCCTCACATTTATCTTCAAAAGATAGCTTATGGTATTTTTTACTTAAATTCGAGGGCACAATCATGCAGAATAATTATAAAAATGTTTGCTTTGAATCCAATAAAAGTTCCAAACAAGTGGTTCCATACATGAATGTTTCTGAAATTAATTGAAAATTTTAATATCATCAACTAAACAAACTACATGTTTGCTACTTTATGTAACTAATACTATTTACTCAAAACAAAATATATAAAGTATTCGTTTCATACTTCAAACGAAATGGTAAAAAATTTATATCACCATCCACACAGAGGATTAGAGAGTAACAGATGGCAGCACTAAAATTTTCGAATCCGACTGATATGTTACAATTCACTTTATTACAGTGAAAGATAGAGGTTGTAAATATGTTATAAAATGCCACTGAGGCAAAAGTCAGACTTGTTCTACGAAGAAAAGAAATTTAAGACAGGAAAAAAAATCCATGCATAGTTTTACGAAGAACCCAAAGTGCGCATTTTTTTATAATTAATTTTGAATTGCTCATTTAAATAAAAAAATTAAAAAATAAACGATGAAATATAGAGAAATGGATAAGAGTAAAGGCTTCCTGTATTAAAATTAAAGGAAAAGATAAATTATTTAATTGAATATATTTAAGATA
This sequence comes from Nephila pilipes, assembly GCA_019974015.1. Lineage (NCBI taxonomy): Eukaryota > Metazoa > Arthropoda > Arachnida > Araneae > Nephilidae > Nephila > Nephila pilipes. The sequence continues at coordinate 6,994 of BMAW01005804.1, read as the reverse complement.
AATGTATGAAAAATTAAAACTAACAATAAATTTTTACATTGAATATATTTGCGATAAATGTACTTTAAATTAAAACAAATGATAAATTATTAAATTGAATATATATTTCATATAAATTTAATTAAAAAAATGAAGGAAATGGTTAAAAATTTTAAAGTAATCTGGTACGTTAAAATGCTTCACCTAAAACAATAGCCCCTTAAGTGGCTAATAAAAATTTATCAACGCTATGTGAGTCCTACAACGAGCAAAATGCTCAAGGGGAAAAATTATTTCTCAAAACCTTCGAAAGCTTCTAAGATATAACTGGCTTTAGACAGTAGATTAGAGACTTGTTATTCTCTTCTGATGAATCGGAGACATGAGACTTCCAAACTATAATTGATATATTGTGTTAGAATGAGATAGAAATGGAAGACTAGCTGCCGACAATTGAAAGACGACAGTAGAAGCTCATTGACTCTAACGATGAATTTTATAAAAGAATCTGAGTAAAGGAAGATATAAATCATTGAAAAATGTATTACAAAAGATACAATATAGCAAACAATTACCCGCTTTGTAAGAAGAACAGAAACCTTAGCATCAGGACATTACTTGTGAATCTTGATAGAAAGGAAGATTTCTTCAAAACTGAAAAGTTCTAGGAATACCGTTTTAGCGGTTATTAAAAAGAAAGAAAAATAAGAGAAACATTCCATAAATACTTCAGAATAAGCAGAGTGGACCTTTTCTTTTTTTTGACACATCTGTCCCTCACATATGTGAGAGGGTATGTTTCGAATGTGAACAATTACCATGGAAGGATGGTTTTTGAAAAATTACGGATCTACGCTTATTCTTAATTTTAAATAAAGTAGCCTTATAATCTAGTTTTAATTAATTTTTAAATACACACCCACACACCCACCCACACACACATATATATATATATATATATATATATATATATATATATATATTTCTAAGAATATGTTTAAAAGAATGCCTAAGCAGGGACTATCGATTGAAGAAAAACTTGTTTTCTTTAGAAAGCTCCTTTCTGATGAATCGGAACTATCTTCAGAAAGAAGTGAGGAAGAAAATATCTTTACAGTTTATGCAATAACAATTATGCCCTATTTTAAGTAAAATACATATGTATTTCAACTAAATTTGGGTTTATTAAGTTTATAATATAGTTTTATCATTAAAAAATTTATGAAAATCACATATGCATAAAAAAGTTATACTTAAATTAATTAACATATTTTCGCACAAATTATCACACTTAGAAATAAAAAAATACAACATCATAAAGTTCTTATTTTTTCAAAAGTGTTTAGCGATCTTAATGTTGCCCACATTAACTAAAATAATATACGTTTTTAGTACATTATTTTATAAGTATTTATTATTTCTTCGAAGGAATACGAAACAGCGAGTGTATAAATAAGATGTCCTAGAGGGCCGGACATATTTTATATATACCGGGTCTTAAAAATCAGGAATTATATATAAACATTAATTTTACCGTTTGATATTGTGTCTTTTTAAACTTATAAATTCATATTAGATGAATGTTCGCAAAAATTTAATTTTTTTTTTACATACAGCCTCTCAAGGGTTTAAAGAAAAAGACGTTGAATAAGGTATTAGTTAAACTCTTGCCTGGATACACGTAATTTCCAGGCGTGGTATATACTAATAAAGTTTTCCGATGTGGTTTGTTAGCTTTCCTTAAAAACTGTTTCCGAAAATTGCATTAAATAGGCTACATTTTAGAAATAGCTTACTGATGCCTTTCATATTATGTCACAAATATGCAGTATGCTTTATAAATAAGGCTATCTTAATAGTCTAAATACTAGGTAAGCTTTAAAATCTTTTTTATGAAAACGTGCTATATTACCAGAATAATACCAAAATGGTATAAAATGTATGCAACAGGAATTTTCTTCTATGAACCTTTGTGCAGTAAATGTCCTATGATTCACTGATAAAGGAGTTCGGGAATCAAAGAAAATGGTATTGTAGACCTTAGTGCGTTACTGTGAATCTTGAAATAGGAAATACTTATTTACTACTCTCTCTTGATGTCTACAGACACATTTGACCATTCGTGAGTACAAAATTAGGAACAAAAATTACAACTAATAATCAGGATTGCATTCCCGAATATTATAGGGAATGTGCATTCTAATGAATAACAAGACTTGTGTAAGATATGCAGGACATAGTTAATTTATTACTGTTTTAAATATTAATAAATATAAGTCACAATTTCAGCACGACAAATAAAGTTAGTGGTAGAGATGACAGTACCTAACTTTGGACACCCGTAACATTAAAACATTTTTGTGAAAAATGTCACTAAGTCGTCAATTGTTAAAAGTGCTGAAATGGGCCCACTTATAGACCCACAAACTTTATATATATATATATATATATATATAAACTGATGATTATGCATAATTGCCTGTTATTATATAAAATTACCAAATATAAATGTGTCGTGTAATACATATTTGACTGATCTGTCAGAATACTATAGAACAGCTTTTGGAAATTTTAATTGTTAGAGAGTATGTTTTTTTCATTGGATGCTATGAGTGGTTGCAAATAAGCATACTTTTAACTTGCAATTGAAAAGTCGATAAATAATTATGTTAAAGCATGAAAAAAATAATTGTTTCACAAAGGAAAACTTTCACTTTAAATTTCCTTCAATATATTTTTTGAAAATAGAAACTTAATAGATATATAGTAGACCCTCAATTTATTTTTATTTTAAATGCTGTGAAAAAAAAATATGTTTTTTTGAAAAAGGATGTGAAAAATATCTGGCAGTTGATAGAATCATTATTTTCACTGTCAGATATCGCCTTAACTGATGCGTTTCCGATACAGTTGTGTTTTGGATCATCTTTCCAATGATCTTCTTTTGCAAAATTAAGCAATTCTTTTCACATATTTGGCTTTATTCTCCAGTTTCTGCTACCAAGATAATATAAAGAAAAAAAATTAAGAATTTAAAAAATAAAATAGAAAGATATATATATATATATATATATATATTATTTTACAGTTTTTTTTAGATATTTAAACATTCAGTAATAAACATAAAAACAGCCTTAAAATTTAGGAATAATGAAACTTAATTATTATATTTATCTTTAAGGTAAGCGAGACTAGTTCCACATAAAATAATTAATTTATTTCTTTCCAAATTAAAATGTTCCTTAGTGTTTTGAAATCAAAAGTAATGAAAGTCAAACCTTAATACGAAGATATATCTATAGGTATGTAATTGTTTATAAAACTAAAGTGACATTTTTACACATGATTATTTATGTATATTGATTAGTAGTCAATAACTGCGCTTACATTTGCAAATCATGTGCTTGTCGTTAAATATATCTTGCATGAAATATATTAGATTTATAATTTAGTTTACAATATTAAACATTTTATCATTAAGGTACATTTGCATATTAATGTACCTTCTTATACAAGAAAACTGATTTATATAGATGCATACTTATGTATGATATTTATTAAATAAATAATTATGCATGAACATTTATAATTAAAAGCAGCAATTAAATTTTTAAATCATATACATGTATTTTGATATGTGTTTCATGAAATCCACGAAAATGAGCTCTCCACTGGCGTTGTTTCTATCAAGTAATGCGTTTCCAATTTTGATGCCACCGCAGAAGATTAACTGTATAGCTGGACTGATGCATCGGAAATCTGGCCGATATCCCAAGTCTTCCCGTTGGTGTTACAAATCCCATCGCCAATAGTCTCAGTGTTGCTCCTAAATGCGATGCTATTAATCAGTAAATCAATCAAGTTATCTAAAAAACTTGATTTTAGGAAAAGAAGAAAAGAATTAAAATGGTAGCCTATTAATATCTGAAACTGACCTAGTAACATTTTAAATCTCTTGGAAAAAGTGTTGATTTCACTTTCCACTCTGAAAAGATGAAAGAGTAACAGTTGGATTCGATAGCTGAAGGGCCAAATGTAACTATGTTGTACCATACAAAGTGTAATGCATGCACATAATGGTAAGAAATCCTTTTAAGAAAGTTAGAAGAAAAAATATTAAGAAAAATTTATATTGTTAGAAATAGTAGAAATTTAAAATTTTGATATATATTTTGAATGAAATTTAAATCAAAAAATATATTTAATTAAATGCAGTTTAATGGCTTCAGTAGTCTACTGCCATGACTACAGACAAACGGGTGGAATTATTTTACTAATATTGGATTCAAGCCATGATGCTACTAAGTATCTGCTATGTAGCGGTAAGATATATTTTAAATTTGTCGAGGCTCCTTTGCACGGTGTAGAGGTTTGGTGCAGGAAGTACTAGCCCAGGTGCTATCCTCATTGGAATGTCTGGGACTAGTAAATTTAAGTTTAAATCTTACAACAACAGTTTATTCCATCTACGATAAGAATTTTATAACAATGAATTGAATTGAAGAGTTTTATTTAATGGAATTGAATGCGTGACAAACGAAGTATACATAATCCGACAATGTTCAAGCAAAGAATGTGTTTTTATCCTCTTCTTCCCCCATTGGCGTACTGGTAACCTTAGCAAAGCTGAATATTCACTAACAGCAAAGAACTGATGCTAAAACTTATAATTTCATCAAGATTCGAAATTACGAGGATCGTCACTCATAGCCCTCCTGTTGCGTCTAAGTGGGACGTGAATACACAATCAATGAACCCCCCCCCCCTGTGAGGTCAAGGGTATTTATAGCTTTGAAAGTTTTTACGGTACTCAATATACATAGGATTCTATAAAACTGCTTTTATTCAAATAAATTTTCCATTAGAATATGGAAAATGTATATATATATCTTAAAATTTCAATTATGACGATGTCTTAAATAATATCTTTATTCAAAGACAGAAAGCGTCATTAAGATAAATTGTTGTTACCATTGGATGTTGACATATGTTAATGGAGCCGAAACAAATTTGACATTATTCATAAGTTAATTTGGATTTGGTAGTCATTTGCTGCCAAATCAAAATTGAATTGCTGTCCCGTCGAGTTGTCAACGCCATTTTGTCTGGAGTTGTTACCGTTCATAAATATATGGATTCATCTTTATACACAGGAAACAAACAACAATAAAAAAAAGTCGGCTGTTTCAGGTGAATCAACTCCAAAGAAAGAGAGGATGATCTTATCAAATGGAAAAATAATAACAGAGAATTTTCGAAATGCAAAAGGTGTCATGATTATGAATACAAGTGATTGAGACTCAGATATCTATCTCTTTGAACCATGATCTCAATGAAACAAACCATTTTCGAAGCCACGAGCGTCATATACTGGATTTACTCAGGAATTATAGAACAACCTTCGTATTTTAAAAAACATTTTTAGCTCTATTATATTCTTCCTGTCAGGTGAAATGTCTTTATGTAATTGAATAGCATGGAATTCCTTGTCCACATTTCATGTCATATGTTTGTCATTTTTTGAAAGAATTTCTATATTTTATCTAATGAAGTAGAGTTCTTCTACAAATATATAAGCAAAAAAGATGGCTTTGTGACAATTTGTTGAATTAGCAAGATTAATACCAAAAAATATGCAATAAAGTTTCAAAAACACAACTTTAAGAAAATTACTTTTAATTCCATACAGCTAGAGTGGAGCCATATTTTCTATAAAATTGAACATTAAAAGATTATAAATACGCTTAAATGAAGCGTGCTTGATTTGAACATGTTTCAAAATAATTTTAAAAGCTAGAAATCTACTTGAATTTTTCAATCCCCTAAAGATATAAGCACACACACATAAATATTTATGTGTGTGTGTGAACTCAGTTTGCTGATTATTTTTTCTATATAGATATCTGACTTACAACTTTACTAAAGTATTGGTATTTTAATGTTATAAGTTGATTAATTCTAGTTGTGAAAAAAAATGCATAAAATTTTGAAAGTACTTTTAAAAAATTAGCAATAAAATTTTAATTTTTGGTATAATTTACAAAACTGATTACGTTATGGAAGTTTGTTACGGATTCGTCAAAATATAATTTTCTCAATCTTCTTTTTGCACATATTATAATGTGAAAAAATGCAACTTAAAAAAATATTCGTGAAAAAATTAGGATAAATTGACACAAATTATGGATTCACAAGCGAAAAGAAACATAAAATATTATGTTGATTGCATTCATTTTCGTAGTATATAAATACAGTATCAATATAATTACTTCTTATTTTTAAGGAAATAAGAAAAATGTTGAAATGTATTTTATTTTTTCCTCGCATTAAATTTCCACGAAACTAAAAGAGTTATACTTTAAATCTTTCTAATTTATCGGAAGTACGCTAATAACTTAAATAAAAATAAATGCTTAGTCAATAATTGTTTAAAATGAAATAAGATATCTGTGAATTTTTGTTGTTGTTTGAAATAAATATTTATAATTTATACTGAAAAGTGAATTCGAGATAAAAGAAATTAATCTTAGTCTGAATGTTAAAAATATAAGTATTTCTCTTACACATTTAAGTTTTACTTCTTAATGTTTTCTCCTAGATAATTAGCATATGTATGAAATGATTTAATATCTTCACATTTTTATAAGTAAAATAAACTTTTTGATTAGTTCTCAGATTATATTTACATACAAAATAATTAAAGCATGAAGATTTTATAACTCTCCCAAAGTTATTGTTACATTATTTATATTGCTCACATTTTAATTTAATTCTTTTGTTTATTATTTTTTAAGTAGTTTAATTTCCTAAAATTGATATGATAGAATCATAATGTGGTTTTGAATGTACAAAAGTATTTTATGCTTCAGTTAGAAACATATGCATATATATATATATTTTAAATTTCTAGTAGATTTTGAGAAGAAAACCTAAGAAATATAAACAAATCTAGAAAATCCAATAAGATCGGTTTACTGTGTGTAAACTTTATATAAATATTACATTAAAATCATTT
>BMAW01005782.1:122204-149838 GCA_019974015.1 Nephila pilipes | reverse complement strand
TCCCCCCTGTTGCCATGGTTACATGCAACAAATTTCACAATACACATAAACGAATTATAAATTAAAATGCATTAATATCAATTTACACACAGAATAAAACTATACATTCACTAAAATCTTTACTAATATAAATTCGCAGAAATTCATGAAATATACAATCTTAAGTTGGCCCAGGTAGTAAACACACTCGAGAAATAGCTTGCTTATATTCTCCTTTTTCAGTCCTCACTTTCACAACTCGAACTAAATTATCATCACCTTTATAAGGCTCTAAAATCCTACCCAATGGCCATTTAAATGAAGGCATATTGTCCTCAATGAGAACTACCATATCTCCTATCCTAACGTTTTCTTTTAGAAATTGCCACTTATTGCGTTGTTGGAGTTCGTTCAAATAACCTCGATGCCATTTACTCCAAATAAGCTGCACAAATCTTGTAACTCGTTGCCATCTTTTTAGGATATTCTCATTTAGATCAACTAAGTTAGGCTCACTGATTGAATTAATAGGTCTACCTATTAAAAGTGCGCAGGTGTTAAAGCATTTAAGTCATCAATATTGGTTGATAAGGGACATAAAGGTCTAGAATTAAAGATTCCCTCTATTTGGATGCACACGGTCAAGAATTCCTCATAGGTTAAGTTAGACTTTCCCACTACTCTCTTAAGGTGGTATTTAACCGATTTTACGGCAGCCTCCCACAAACCACCAAAGGAAGGTGCTCTTGGAGGAATGAATTTCCAGTCAATTCCCTCACTCGATAAGAAAAACAACAAGATTCTTATCAGGCGTTTTAACCAGCGTTAGAAGTCTCTTAATTTCTTGATTTCCTCCCACAAAGGTTGAGCCATTATCGGAATACAACTTTGCACATTTACCTCTACGGCTAAAGAATCGCTTTAACGTCGCAATAAAGGCGTCAGATGTGAGATCCGTTACAATTTCAGTATGAATTGATTTAGACAAACTAATACATAATTAACTAGATTAGATTCAACATGATCTAGAATCTCAAAAAGTCTATCCTAAACTATAAGATCACTCAAAGATTTAAAATTTGTTACTTTGCGCAATTGACAGTAATAGTCGAAGGAAGCACACAAACGAGAAGCAAATTGAACGTAATTTTCCGATGGTTGTTTTTGAGCTCTTTTAAAATTATTAAGACACTCTTGTGGTGTGGGCTGAAATTCCCTTAATACTAATTCTTTTATTTTTTTTTTAAAAATCGCTCAAGTCCTCCTGATCAACATATATATTCTAGGAGAAAAAGTAAATAATTTGCTTACTTAACAGAATCTCTGCTTTTAATTCATTAGGTACAGATTTATTTTCGAATGCCCTTTCCAAAGAATGAAAAAACAAGTTATACGATTCCGATTTAACGGGGACAGGAATTGTCAAAACTTTCACACTTCGAATTAGATATTCTAAGTTATCGGTTAGGGAACTCGATTCTTTTGTTTCAGAAACTTGGGATATATCGGCTAAACCCTTCTTTGCATTTATAAGCTCTAGCTCTTTTTCAAATTGGAATAATTTTAATTTCTGCAATTCTATTTCATCCCTCCTTTCTTCTTGAATATTTGACATGAGTTCACGTACAAAGTCAATATTGTCCCTATACTTGATTCAATTAGGTTTTTCAGTTGAATCACCTTAGCCTCAGCAGGAATCTCCAGACCTATTTCCTCCGCCAACCTTATGAGCTCAGTCTTCTTATAGTTTAATTTAAAAGCCATTACTATTCACAAAAATTAAACTACACAAAACAGCTAAATAGAAAACCCAACTTCACATTCAAATTTCGAACCCAAGTAAACCAAAATCACTGATAAACGCAACCATTAAACAAAGAATAATTCAAAGGCAGACAACACGATACACTGCAATATTAATAACAACAAATTCACACTAAAACTCTACACATAAACCAATTAATGACAAGTAAAACCTGCGACAACACAATACGAATAATTAACAAAAATGAATCCACCCACACTCTCAAACGCAATTCACATTACCTCAAATCTTTCATAGTCGAATTCAGCACACTTAAATCCACAGGTCACCGACCTTTCTCTCCGATCGATCGGACCAAATAATTACGCACGCACTAGACAAAGAAACTCACAACACAGGCAAGTAGACTGTAAAACACTGAATTTTATTTACAAAACATGCACTATATAAAGGAACAGGCACGCCACCTATCGATGACATCATCAAAAGAAAGGCGGGGCGTTAATAATACTTTCCACGTATTTCTGCCAGGAGTCTTTCTGCCTTATGCGTCGTATTTTCCTAAAAATTGCTTTGTATTTTTTGTAAGAAACAAAATTTTTTAGGGTAGGATATCGCTTGAAAATATTCATGAGGTTATGCTGTGCCATGGTAGGTTATGCTGTGCCAAAACATTTATTAAAAAGAATTTAATATTTAAAATTCTTAAACAGAAATTCACAGAAAGTAAAAATACATGTTAAAAGATAAAAATTCAAATTTGGTGTAAAAGGCCAATATGTCTTAAAAAGGCAAATAAATTATGGTGAGGGGTTTCCCCCACCAAATCAAACAGTTTAAAAAGTAAAGAATGCAAAAAAAGTCTGGCGATGATGATCAAACACCGGACAGTCAATTAAAATATGATGAATAGAGTAAGGGACAGGGCAGGAAGGACACTCGAGAGCATCTTCTCCAAACGAAACATGTTTGTGTGTAAATCAAGTATGCGGAATGCGAAGGCGGGTCTATCTGACATCTGCTCTTCGCATTGGACAGACAGGCCATTCTCCAATGATCGGCTTCACCGAGTGTAATTTGTTATTAGTCTGTCGACTCCCCGAGATTCCTGCCATGTCTGATGAATGAGCATTAAAATATGATGTCGAATGTCATCAAGTGGGACTGCGAGCTGCAGAAGATTCGTTGCCGAACTTGCAGCCGAGTCCGCTTGTTCATTTCCTAAAATACCTACATGACATGGTATCCAGCAGAATTTTATGTCATAACCCCGACTATAAAGCTGGCAAATAATGCCAGCTATTTCAACCACGATAGGATGACTTCGATCATCAAGATGTACCAATGTTTCCAGGACGCTTTTGCTGTCAGTATATACAACCAACTTTCGAGAACTGGATTTCTCGATTAATTTCAGGGCACAGTAGATGGCGACTGCTTCGGCAGTATAGACACTGCAGGAAGAGTCGAGCCCGTAACTGTGCCTGATGTCGTTTGAAACGACACCACAGCCGACGTATCCAGGTCCTTTCGATCCGTCCGTATAAAATGGAATAAAATCCGCATACTGACAGCGATGGAAGACGAAAATACTCTAGAAAACAATTGGACATGTGGTGCTCTTGCTCTATGAAGCAAAGGGGTTATGATATATAAACCTTGGCATATTCCAAAGTGGAAACTTAATAAAAATTCGTTGCTGAACCTACAAGTCATGTAGGCCAAGTTCTTTGATGAATTCCTTCACTTTCTCAGAAAAAGGCTGGATGACAGAAGATCGCGCATCATACAATCTCCGTAAAGACGGAAGGATATTAATGTTCTGTAATGGGTGACATGAAAGAGATGAGATTTTGAAATGAGAATAGAGCGACCGTTTCAGGCGCCGTAAAGCCGAACGCAGCTGGTTACATAGGAAAATGAGACTCTGCACAGGTGAATTTCGAAACGCACCACAGCAGATTCTCAGAGCATTATGGTGGACAGTGTCAAGTTTCCGCATGGTAGTTTTGCAAGCAGATCCGTGGACGATATATCCGTAGTCGATCCGAGATAGAATCGCCAACTGATACACTCGGAGTAAAGAAATTCGATCCACTCCGCAAAAGGTGTTGAACCACCTTCAGGATGTTGAGGGATTTCTCACACTTCTTCTGCAGATGTAAAATGTGCGGAAATAAAGTGAGTTTGCGGTTGAAAATTACTCAGAGGAAGTGGGCGTCAGGAACGACCGGAATAGACGTATCACGGATGCGAATGTTAGGATCGGGATGGAGGCCCCGTTTCCTACAAAACTGCACGCAACTACTCTTGCTCGCAGAAATACTATGCCCATTCGCTTCACACCATGTAACCAGGTTATTGACTGCGGTCTGAAGTCGTAGCTTAATGATACGCATTAACGATCCTTCGCAGTAAATCTGCAGATCGTCAACGTATAATGAACCATGAACTGATAGTTGCAAATGCGAAAGAATGAGAGAAATGTGACAAATAAAAAGAATGGGGCTCAAAATGCTCCCCTGAGGAACTCCATCAAATTGAATAAAAGATTAAGACGAAACATTACCAACCCGTACTTTAAATGATATAAAAAAGAGAAACATTTGAATAAAAATAGGCAAATTGCCTTTCAGACCATAACCGTATAAAGTGTGCAGAATCCCTTAGCGACCATAAACCAAGATCATATGCCTTTTCGATATCAAAGAAAACAGAAACCAAATTATTATTCCGTATGAAAGCAGAACGAATCTGACTTTCGAGTAGAAGGATGTTATCTACTGTGGATCTTCCTTTACGGAAGCCGCTCTGAAGAATTTGATTCATATTGTTCCACTCTATCAGCTCATGTGTTATTGTTTGATTTAATTGCTTTATTTATCGCTTTGGGAGCCAAAATTTTATTCCCTTTAGATGTATTCATAATTGCCTTAAAGGGAAAAAAATCTCGGACTGACTTCTAGTTCGACAGGGCTCCGCCAGATCTCGTCTCCTCACAATTTCCTAACGCAAAAATGAGTAACCGGCGGAGAGATTCGCTCGAACTGGACAATGTGAACTGCCCCCATTACGTGCCCAAGCAGAGGCACAAGTCCAAGGCCGAAGCCAAGGAGAATTTCTCGCAATGGGAGGGAGGTCACACCATCCAGCCACACGCAACCAAGGCTCTCCCTCTGGGAACATTTTAAAGCATGACATTCCGAAACTGTTACCGACGACGCACGCAACTCCTCTCCTCGCACACCCTTCTCTAACCAGGGCCTTTTCCAATCACGCCCATGCGGTCTCCCACTAGGTACCTCCGCATGAGGGGTACTGGGGCCCCGTATTGCCAGAGCTAGGCATGCAGGAAATCGGCATTGATACGCCGTCGGCCTTTTAGTGTTTTAGTAGAGACACCACAAAGATTTTTTCTCTATTTTAAATATTTTTATAATTTTTTTTAAATATTTATATATATATTATTTCTTAGCACAAATGTTAACACACACATAATAAAATAAAACTAAGTTAGTTTAAACTGTTTTCCGCTTGATATCACAAAATATCAAGCAGAACCCCCCCCCCAAAGCAAAACACATGACAAAGAAAAAAAAGAGGAGAAGAAAAGGAAAAAAAGATCACTGAGGTACCTAAGGGTTGTGATGTCCGTACTCCTCTGAAGATGATGAGCCCCCTGAGGGGACCACGGTTTTGATTTTTTTTTCGGTTTGTCAGAGGCTATTTTAATAAAAAACTTTGGCACTGTTTATAATTATATTAGTTATATCTTGCGCAACTTTATCATTACTGTGAAAGCTTATGATTTCTGCAGTAATATTGGCAATGAAAGAAAAGAGTGGCCAGTTTGCGGTTTTATAAATATATCTGTTGTGTGATGCGGAGGGTTGCTGTATTTGGTTAGCACAATCCAATATAATTGGAATGTGATCACTATTGTATGGATAAGTTTCTGTTTTGAAAGTCCAAAATGGTAAAACTGAAGGAGAACATATTGCCAAATCTATTGAATCAAAAGTCCTTGTTGGTAAATGGAAGTAAGTAGGCTGGTTATTGTTAAAAATATACATAAGTTATTGTCAGAAATATATTTTTCTATTTGGGTAACTCTTTGGTTTTTTTTTTTTTTTTTTTTTTTTTTTGTTACCCCAAAGAGTCGCTATGTCCATTTAGATCCCCGAGCAAGATAAATGGCACGGGGAGTTGATTGATGAGGTTGTTTGGTGTCAATGTGAGTGTTTGGTGGCAGATATAGCTTACAGATTGTTATTAGAATATCGACATGAATTCTGATGGCTATGGCTTGTATTGGAGTTTGTAATAAGACTAAAGTGGTCGGTAAAGCGTGGGATGTCAACAAAGCGACACCCCCACTTGCTTTTTGGGTAAGATTATCTCTTCTGAAAACTCTTTAATTACAGATATTTGCTATGTCTTGAGAGTTTAAGTATGTCTTTTGAAGGGAAACTGCAATAGGATTATGTTTGTTTATTATATCTTTTAAGTCGGGAACTTTATTTCGATATCCTCGGCAATTCCACGAAACTAGAGAGGCCATGGAAAAAATAAGAAAGAGAAAAAAAAAACACCCTCTAAGTTACAGATGATTTAGAAGAATCATCCGTCAACATGTCTTCTTCGTCTGATAAGTAAACTTTAATTGCATCTTCGTCTAATTGAGATTCATCTATAACATTTTTCATTTTCTTTTTTAAAGAACTTACATTTAGTGTCGCTGGTGTATTATTTTTAGCAATGCGTAATTTTCTTGCTCTAATATTTTTTTTTCATTCTATTTAATGGTTTATTTGCAGGGGTGTCTGAAGTTTTAGGAGATGGATTGGTTGATGGAATTCTAGTGTTAATTTGTGGTTTTGATTTTACTGTTTCTGTTCGATTCGGGTGGATAATTTTAGCTGGGGAAGGTTGGGTTTTATTTGCAGATTTCATTTTGCTAGTAGAGGATCTAGTTATAGAAGTCACAGTCAGCTTAACTGCATGACAGTGAGCTTCTTCTATAGTAACTGTTTGGGTAGCAGTATCTACAGTTTTTGATCCTGGAGAGGTAGAGAACTGTGGAACAGAGTTATGTTTTAGTGCAATTGCATATGATATGTCAACTATACAGGTGCGTTCATTTACTAACTATTTTGAAAGCTTCTGGGTATGATAAATTTTGGTTTATTTTTATTGTCTGAATTTCTTTCTCCGTGATCCATCGGGGCATTTGCGAGAGTTGGCTGGGTGGTCACCTTTACAATTCGGACACATAGGTTCCGAACTGCATTCTCTGCTTTCCTGCCCTAAGATGGAACAACGGGCACAGGTCTGTTGAGCATGGCAAGCTGATACTGAATGTCCAAACCTTTGGCATTTAAAGCAGCGCAAAGGATAGGGTATATAAGGTCTGATTCGGCAGTTCAAGTATGCTATTGGGTTGGCAACTAAGTAATTGCGGATTTTTTTTAGAAAATCAAAGACAATTTTTTCATGGAACTAAATAACTTTATTCTGTAATGTATTGCCCATTTTGATCAATGACCTTTTGCCATCTTTTAGGCAGCATCATAATCCCACGTTCATAAAACTTCCGGTTTTTATTAGCAAAAAACTGAATCAGGTACGATTTGACATCATCATCATCATTATTGAAAGTTTTACCATTCAAGGAGTTTTGTAAAGATCGAAACAAAAAGTAATCAGATGGTGCAAGATCAGGACTATATGGTGGATGTGGCAAAACATCCCAACCAAGCTCCAATAATTTTTGCCGAGTGACCAAAGATGTGTGTGGCCTTGCATTGTCATGATGGAATACAACACCTTTTCGATTTGTCAATTCGGGCCGCTTTTTTTCAACTGCATTGTTTAATTTTGTTAGTTGTTCAATGTAGACATCAGAATTGATCGTTCGGTTGGGTGGTAAGAGTTCAAAGTAGACAATTCCTTTGTAATCCCACCAAACTGATAACAAAACCTTCTTTTGATGAATATCAGCTTTTGATGTTGTTTGAGTGTGTTCACCTGGCCTGCTCCACGATCTTTTCCGCTTGATATTGTTGTAAACAACCCATTTTTCATCGCCAGTTATCAGTCGTTTTAAAAATGGATCATTTTCATTACGTTTCTTTAGCAAATCGCAGCTGTTAATGCGTTGCGTTAAATGCGTTTCTTTCAGTTCGTGAGGAACCCATATATCGAGTTTTTGAACATAGCCAAGTTGTTTTAAGTGATTTTCAATGCATGTATGTGATACATGAAGATTCTCTGCAATCTCACGTGTTGTACTGTGACGATCCAAATCGATTATTGCTTTTATTTGGGCGTCATCAACTTCAACTGGATGACCAGAGCGTTTTTCATCTTTGAGTGAAAAATCACCAGAACGAAATTTGGCAAACCAATTTTGACATTGCCGTTCTTTTAAGGCTTCGTCACCATAAACATCACATAACTTTTTATGAGCTTGCGATGCGTTTTTCCCTTTGCGGAAATAAAAAAGCAAAATATGACGAAAATGTTCCTTTTGATTTTCCATTCTTCAACGAAGGCTAAGCGAAAACTACGCAACCTATCAAAAATTTTTTTACTGATTGACAGCTGAATTGCCAACTATCAAATAACAAAATGTGTTTTACATTTGTACTACGTCTGCAAACCTAAAAATTCAACTGACGCCATCTATGAGTGAAATCCGCAATTACTTAGTTGCCAACCCAATATCTTAATGGATTTCGGGAGTGTAGGGCTAATAAAGGTGAGTATTAACTGTTTTGTTTTTATAACTTGACCATCACGACGGATTATAATTCGTCGGACAGCACTTACATTTTGTTCTTTTATGGATTCTAAAATGTCATTTTCTGTGTCATGCAGAGGTTCTAGTTCTGATATTACGCCACGTGATGAATTTAAAGAATAATGAGGTAAAACTGTAACTGGGTTATTGCCTAGATTTTTTAAATTTAGTATCATTTCCGCCTGTTTATAGTTACTCACTTCTACTAATATATTTCCAATATTTTGTTTTTTTATTGTTTTAACATCTCCAACCATTCCTATTATTGTTTTATGTATAAGTATTGCTGATGTGTTTTTAAGTGATCCGTCTGTTTTTTTAATTATAAAAAATCCATTTTTATTACTGTTTAATAAAGGTTTATTAGAATTAATTTTCAAACGTTGCTCCAACTCAATGAATGGAAAGGACGATGGATTAAGGCCTCCATCAAGGCACGAAGGGGTTTTGGATCCATAAGGGAAGGTTAACGTTCATTCCAGTGCACCTCCACCCACCATAGGAGTCCAACAAGGGGAGGCAACCCGCCGGTCATCTGGCAATTGCCAGGCGCAACACTTACCCCAGAGGTGCACTGGAGTATATTTTTACAGCTTCGGGGTGTGGATTCGTCAGTTCACCCGAGGCACCCCTAACTGCAATACTAACCCTACAGCAAAGTCGTTGGGGGTCGCAAGGAACCCCTCAGAAACAATTACTAGCTGATTGACAGGAGCGGACTCACGCCTGCCACCCGTCTACGGAGAAGCATGGGGCAAAGAGAACGCAACAGGATCCCCAGACTCCACTTTCCCCTGGCACGGGTCGCCGCACACGGCAAACATGCGGGTCAGGTCAAGAAAGGAACCCTTGGTCTAACGTTAATGTTACAAAATAAACTTTTCATTTTTAAGCTCCAACTAAATATATACAAAAGTAAATACAGAAAGTAAAGATAAAAAGTAACGAACATAAAATAACCGCAAAATCAACCCCAAACAATAATAAAAAGTAACGAACATAAAATAACCGCAAAATCAACCCCAAACAATAATAAAAAGAACTACATGGGAAATCTGCAAATAAAATTTTAACCAAACAAAGATTTTTTTTGTCTTTCTTTTATGTATTTTTCCACTCGGCTACGTGGCCTCCCGTACTCACCCGAAGATGAGCCCCTGATAGGAAAAAAGGAAAACTAGATGCCAATTTGACAAGAAGGAGGGTCGAAAATAAGAGAAGGATCGCTAGGGTATCGCTAGGGTTTCATTAAGTTATTTTAGTGAATATCATAACTTCGTATACTTAACATTTAAAATTTTCACAACTTTAATTTTTTTAAAAAAATGTTGCAAAAGAAATAACACAGAAATACAGTTTGCAAAGGTTATGGAGTAAATAAAGTTTATTTATTCAAATCTTATGTTTAAAAACGTACAGTTTAGTTCATAGTATTTAAAATAATCCTGGACTGAATATAATTCCTTCTTTCAAAATTGAAAATTTTTCTTTTCACAGACAGGTCAGCATTTTGAAATCTGCATATCATCAATAATTTTGTTTTTAAAACCCCAACGATTTTGAATATTCAATGTACTAGAATTGTTTTTCTCATCTTCGAACACGTTGACCCTTGAGCCATAAGACCCTACAGTCACTTGCTTCTTCGAACTCGGGACGATAAGCTTATACTAATAAATTACTATATTATAATACACACAAATGATTATATATAAAATTAAATAGTAAATGACGCAAGTAGTCTTTAAAAAGACTGGTTGATGCCAAAACCGAAACTAAAGACAGTTTCAAAAATATGTCATTAAAATTTATCACAAAAGAAAGTGAGCGGAATATATGGGTAGATAAAAACAAGCAATGATAATGGAATGCAATCTCTACACATAATTTCAAAATAACTTGTCTCAATTAGAATTAATTAAATAGACAAGAAACCAAAGGTCTGCTAGAGATGAATGGCGTCGGAATGTGAATACCAATGAACCAAAAGTTAAAGCTTCGAGTACGTTTAGCATAGAGCTCTGAAAGCTTACAGGATAATACAAAAACGTATTAAGAGAGTAATTTGGTCTAAAAAATATTTTTTTAAAAATTTTTTGGCTGATTTTTGCAAATTATTCGTTTTTCTTACTTCAAAAACCACGTTGTAGCTTTTGAGTGCAATGGAGCAACATTGTTTCAAATCTAATCAAATTCCGTTCTTTTCCCTAATATTTTCGATTTGCTTTTTAATAATAATTTATAATTTTGATGGAAAACTTCATATCTGCTTGTACTTGATATGTTTTAATTAATTTAATGAAAAATGACAATATTGTATATTTCAGTCAGCGACTTATAAATTAAAGTATGGAATCAAACTTTATTCTTTTCACTATGAAATTTAGAAACATATATGAATTAAACTCGCCATTTCAACATCAAATGTTAAATACTGTCTTCCAAATATCAATGACACTGCATATCGTATTTAATAAGAAATTAAAACCAGAATTTTTGCACTTTTTCGTTTTGATTAATTGCCGATGGTCAAAGATGAGATGCAAAGAGTCGTAAAGTAAGAAAGATAAATTGCAGAAGTGAAAATGGAACCAAAAAAATCAATTCCGGACAGAAATTTTTGTCAATTCAACTTATTTGATTTCGTTCCTAAGTGCATAAAACAATTTAAAAAAAGATTTTGAAGTAACTCTTAGCTGTCACTTGGAAGGAATATTTAATTTAAAAAAATTTAATCTGTCAATGGAATCTGTTGCATTTGAAATAAAATAAAAAAAGTCAGTATTTTGAACATTCGTACAGCTTTCGTTATCAACGATATTTGAAAGTTTTTCATCTATATACATTTCTCAAACAGTTTTCTCATTAAATTTCAGAAATTAAATTCTAGATATTAAAGGCATTTCAACAAAATTCTTCAGATAATCGCCACTACATTTCGAAATTCTTAGACATGGAATATTAAGCTGACATTTTTAAGTTATTTTTACATTGCGGAAAGAGGGGGGGGGGGGGGGGAGATCTAGACTATCAAACAGAATATAAACTAGCAACTATTGAGTGAGTATATGTGAAAATTAGCACTCATACACTCTCAACACGCAAGCCAGTACACAATTTTCCGGATCTATTAAATTAAAGCACATATTATTAAAATTTAAAAGAAAGAAACTATTTTTCTTATCTTGCAGAATGACATACCACAGTAAAAAGAAAAATCGCAAAAGATGGCTTATCTATACAATTTACCTTATATATGATTATATTAAAAGAAGGTTCTCGTAGGGAAGTAAATAAACTATAAATGCACTTAAATCTTATCAGAAAAGGTATCTCTTTGAAAGGTATTATATCTAAAAACATACATATTCAAGAATGTTTTGAAGGCGATATCTTCGTGTAATAACAAAGAATAAGGATCAAAATTAAAAATAGTTTTCATATAAAAATTTATTGTAACATTTAACAACATTCTGACTTCACTATCTTACAGAAAACATATATTATTCTACCACTTATTTCTGTCTTAATCAATCCATATTTCCTGGGGTAAATTTATATCCCCTATTTCATGTCTAGTATAATATTCTAAATAAGGTTTTCACATTATATAATAGAGATAATCTGCAAGTTTATGGAATGTTTCTTAGCTTAAGAGATATATCCCTAGAGGATTTAGTGCCGTAAATTTAACCAACCGACCAACCTAAGTTTAAGAGACACAATATATTGGGTCTAGTAATAAGTATAAAAGCAAGGTTCAGAGAAATAAATATAAATTGAAAGCAGAGAAGAATACATTTATTCGTCAAATTATTGTCTAACACCTTTCGCAAATCTTAATCTAACACCTTGTGACTGCTTCCCTTTCCAGGTTGTCTCTTGTGTCATAGCTAAACTCAATGTTTAAACACTAAGAATCAATAAGTCGATCAAAGAGACGTTAGAACAACAATTACACAATTTATTAACTGCTTGTTAATATAACAACAATTATAAATGCTCTCCCGAATAAGGGCCTTAACTCAATCTACCAGTAATAATCTAACTGACTCTTACCAATAAGTTATCCTTGACTTCAAGCCTTCATTAACCAGCCGATAACTTATAGCAATTCTCGGTTCCGACTTCAACTCCGACTCTGGAATAATTGCTGAACACTGGAATCATTCAATCCCTACTTCTCAAGCCATTCTACTTCAACCTCTCTATCGCGACTCTCAGTCTGAGTTTATATATTTCCTAACTCTCCTACTTCATTTCATTTCTACTTGCTTTACATAATCACATTTCATTTTTGATTGGACAAAGTTTGTTTAGCAAAAGCAATCCATCTTAATTAAAAGTCCCTAAGTTTAATGAAGAGAAACCGCGAATAGCCCAACGTCACAACCCCTCCCCAGAAAGGAAACGTGATTTACCGTTGGGTAAAATAACCCAGCGTGAAATTACGATTAAATTTTAAATGTCTAATTGGATGCTATCATATAAAATTGCTTAACTTCCTAACTTTAAATTTAATTAATAAAGCAAATCTAAATTTAAAGCTTTAATTCATCAGATAAGTTGAAAACTCTAAGCTTTTTTTGAACAATACTGTTAGAACTGCTACTAAATGGCTTGTCTAAGGTGCCACCCAAGGAGAGCTTACAAAAAAAACTGCAATGCCAACATTGTATACATAATTTATTAATACATAAAATCTTCCTGAACTTCTTATTCTTCCTCAGACGAAGAATCTCGGATTCTTCGACTCCAGTACAAAGTTGAGGTCAGGGTCTGGTACCCGGAAATGGATTGCATTGTACATCATTTTGTAAAAATTTAAACATTGCTAAACATTATCATTCATACAAATGCATCTCATTTTTCATAGAATATTCAAGAAATTGATGAATGACGCGATCTGGTCAATGGACAGAACAATGCAAAAGGCGAACATAACGCAGCGCTAAGAGTTAATAGTAGTCGCGATCCCTAACTAAGCCGTAAAGTGACCAGATGTATAACATATAAATACAATTATGAAATGACTATATACATAATTTATGCACGGTCAGTAACAAAATAGCTACTCTTAAAAAAAAAGTCATTGCGTAAACAAGTGTTACACTTTAACAAAAGTTTAAATTTTGAAATCTGTATAACCAAATTTTAATACTTTCCATCCGGAAACATCATACTTGGTGCTTCACATTTAAAGAAAAAAATTTAAACTTTCCATTAATGTCCGCAGCTGTTAGTGGGTTGGTTGGTTAAATTTCTGGCACTGAATCTTCTTGGGATATAATGTGCCAAACACAAGAGTAAGATATTATTTTTTTTAAAAAAAAATGAATTAAAATTCATCTATGATAGAGTATTATAAAAAGTAAAATTATATAAATGACGTAAAACCAATGTCATTTAAAAATTTAAATATATTTGGTTGGGGATTTCCCCCAACCAAGTCTGTTAAAGAAAGATTATATGAAAATGGACAGACTTAAAAACAGAACATTCGATCAAAATATGTTTCACTGTAAGAGGACAGACACAATGATTGCACATTGGGAGGCTCTCTCCTAAAAAAAAGGTGTCTATGCGTTAATCTTGTGTGTCCAATTCGTAGACGTGTCATAATAACATCATGTTTTCTACATGAAAATGGATTCCATGGAGAGATGATTGGTTTTATATGATGCAACTTGTTATCTACTGTAGTTTCCATTGATCCTGCCAGTGGTCATAAATAGTCGTTTTAATGCATTTTAACATATCACAGTATGGAATGGTGGAAGAGAAAGTACCGGAAGCAAATTTTGCAGCGTTATCAACTTTTTTGTTTCCCTTAATACCTACATGATAAGGAATCCAACAAAAAACTAATTCTATATTTAAGGATTTTAAGCTGTCAATTATTTTTACAGTTTTTTAATGCACGGGAAATCAACAAGAAATCACTTGTAATGAAAGTTGTAGTCGCATAAAAGAACGCTAAAATGTTACAGCTATGATTAAAATGAAATAATAATTACTGACATCTCTAAAAAGGGGGCGTGGTCAAGTCGCAAAGGTTTTTTTCTGTTTATATTTTTCAATTTTTTTTTTTTTTTTTTTTTTTTTCAACCTTCTCTTGGTCGTAAATACAAAAGTATTACATCAATCGAAAGATAATAATTCAGAAATATTTCTAAATAAAAAATTTAAGAAAATGATTTTTTTTTTCATTTTTAGGGAACCGAATTCCCTTAATGGGATAATCATACTCTAAGCAATTGCTGAAGAATTTTTTTAACATTATTAAATTTTTCTTTTATATGGGGTTAATTTGTTATTACGTAATAAAAAGTTTAATAAAATATTCTTATAAATAGGTCTGTGTAGATTACTGTTCCAAAAGGGTATTTTAATTACATGGAATTCGAATCTCTCTCTTTTATCAAAAATATTACTAATAAGTCTATTGTCAACTATTTGCAAATCGAGATCTAAAAATTCTACTGTATTAGAATTAAGATTAGTTTTTAATAATTTGAGATAATTAGGGTAAAACGAAACATTTGGTATAAATTCCTCAGTTTTACCTAAAATAATTAAATCATCTATGTAACGATAAAGAAAGTAAGAATCGTTATCAATCTGTTGTAATTCATAAAACTGTAAATAAAAATTGGACAGATAATTACTAACTGGACCTCCTTGAGAGAGACCCTGAATTTGCTTATAGAGATTTTGACCGAAAACTATAAAATTCTCTTGTAATACAAGTTTAACGAGAGTATTGAATTTTTCCTGTTTTATTGTTTGATTAAAATGATATTTATTGTATAAAATTGCAAGAACCTTGATTAAATCTTGAATATCTATTGAGTTAAAAAGGTCTTCAAAATCATATCCATGTATAGAGAATACCTCTTGTTCCTTCATGTTCTTGACAATTTCAAAACTATTTTTAAAAATAGCGGTATTTTCAATATTGTCAATAGATTTTTGAAGTATGGATTGTAAAAGTTTGCCAGATTTAGTGATATAGATGTTATATCCATTCGTAATACTTCGAAATTTGACAGGATTTTTGTGAAATTTTGGCGTTAAGAAAATATATGGAAATTTAATGTTTGTAAGATGTAAACCCAACTTCTTATTGAATGCCAAAAGACTATTATTTATTTCTCTGTTACTATATTTGAATATCTGGAAAGCACTATTATTCAATATATCTTCACTCAACATTTTATAATAGTAAAATTTGCAAATAAGTCCATAATTTGTGAAGGAACCTTATCTACATAAACAACAACAGAATCTTTCTGCAAATCATCTATAGCTAGTCTTTGATCTTTAATCGTAATTTCCCTTTTTACATTAAAATTGAAAAGCAAAATCTCCTTCAAGAAACAGGACCTAAATTCGTTAAAGGACTCAATAGCAAACCATATTAATTTGCAACTTTAAGAATAAAATTATCAGTTATTAGTAATTTGTTTTCTTATGACTAGATTACTATTAGTAAAAATGAGCCTAAATCCAGTTCCCTTGATCTTGAATTATCTCAAATTGTTTCCAACGATGCTCAAATTTGCTGTGACAACATGTTGGTGGTTGGTTGGTTAAATTTCTGGCACTGAATCCTCTTGGGTGTTAATGTGCCAAACACAAGATTGAGATATTAAATTTTTTTAAGCGAATTCAAATTCATCTATGATAGACAGTATTATAAAAAGTAAAATTATATAAATGAAGTGAAACCAATGTCATTTAAAAATTTAAATATATTTGGTTGGGGATTTTCCCCAAACAAGTCTATTAAGGAAAGGGTATATGAATTAAAATATTTAAAACGGACAGAGTTAAAAGCAGAGCATTCGATTAAAATATGTTTCACAGTACAATGACAAAAAACATTCGATTAAAATATGTTTCACAGTATGACACAATAATCACACATTGGGAGGCTCTCTCCTAAGAAAAGGTGTCTATGTGTTATTCTTGTGTGTCCTATTCGTAGACGTGTCATAATAACATGTTTTCTACATGAAAATGGGTTCCATTGAGAGATGAACGGTTTTATGATATGCAACTTGTTATCTATTTGTAGGCTCCATTGATCCTGCCAGTGGTCATAAACAGTCGTTTTAATGCATTTTAATATATCACAGTATGGAATGGTGGAAGAGAAATTATCGGATGCAAATTTCGCAGCATTATCAACTTTTTCGTTTCCCTTAATACCTACATGATAAGGAATCCAACAAAAAACTAATTCTATATTTAAGGATTTTAAGCTGTCAATTATTTTTACAGTTTTATTGATCAAAGGATGAGATGAATATCTTGGGTGACTTAATAATTGTAAAGCACTCATGGAATCCATAAATAAAATAAAGTTTTTCCCATGTCGATTCGACACAGCGTCCAATGCTTTAAAAATAGCATACATTTCAGCAGTAAATACTGAACAAGAGGGAAGAAGTTGAAAACTTTCCAGAGAGTCATGTATTAAAAAGGAGGCACCGACATGATTAGATGTCTTTGACCCGTCAGTGTAAATGTGGATAAAATCAGGATTTTGTTATGCAAAGTCATAAAAAATTTGGATGAATATATTCTGTGCCGTGTCTGTTTTATTAAAATTTTCGAATGGATTTTTAAAATTAAACCTCTTTTCGTGCCATGGTGAAAACCCCTCGTCTGCTTTCACGACAGAAATGTTCGATAATCCGTAGCCTTCAATTAAAATTTGTATTCTTCTATGAAATGGAGGTATGGACAACTTTTTTGCGCGGTATAATCTATCTAAGAATAAACTTTTATTCGAAAAAGATAAAAACGAAAAGGATGATTATATCCTAAAATAGTATTGAAGGGACAGTATTTGTCGCCTGAGGTCAACAGAAGGTTCAAAACTGTCTACTGGGGGAGGTTCGAAATGCTCCGGAACATAGTCTTATAGCGATATGATGCACGGTGTTCAGTTTGCATAAAACAGAATTTCTGGCTGAACCATACACCATGCAACCATAATCCAATTTTGAACGGATGAGAGCACGATATATGCGAAAAAGACAAGTTCGATCTGAGCCCCATGAAGTATGTGCTAAAACTTTTAAGATATTCAGTGATTTTTCCCATCGTTTACGAAGATTTAAAATATGAGAGCGGAACGTAAGTTTTTTGTCAAAAATTAATCCTAAGAATTTGAAATCGTCAACTACGTTAATTAAAATATTGTTGCAATAAATTACGGGATCAGGATGAAAACTCCTTTGTCTACAGAAATGCACACACGCAGTTTTAGTCGGAGAGAAGCAGAAGCCGTTTTCATTTGTCCAAACTGTAATTTTACTAATGGCCTGTTGGAGTTGTCTCTCGATATTGTTCATTTCTCTTCCCATGCAGGAAATTTGCAGGTCGTCCACATATAAAAGAGCTTTTACAGTTGGAGGGATATTGGAGACGATTTTATTTATTTTAATAATGAACAGTGTAACGCTTAAGACACTTCCTTGAGGCACCCCTTCTTCTTGAATAAAAACATCTGATAAGGTAGAGTGAAGTTTGACTTTAAAATATCTGTGTTCTAAAAACTTTTGAATAAAAATTGGAAGGTTACCCTTAAGTCGTACTCATATTTAGGAATTTTTCATTGTTTTACTATTTCAATTCATTGCTACACTGCTGTCATTAAGACATAAAACCTACCTTAATGAGTTGGCTACATAAAATAAATAATGTAATCTCTCTCTTGAGAAATTATTTATTCAGGAGATGTAATTATTGTGTCTTAATAAAACAAGCATTCTAATTCATATTTTAGCAAAAAAAAAAAAAAATCACTTAAAAAATTGTAGTCACTATATGATATAAACAAAGCATATTAGAACATTTAAATTGATATATATTTTTCTTCACGTTCCTAACTAGAGTTTGTAATAAAAATTATGAAATACATCATACCCATATTTCAACCAAAGTTCTCCAGAATTGACTTGATATGTTAGGTAGAAAAGCAAACAGTTTCATTATAAAATTTATTAACTTATAATTTAGTTAAAATTAAATATCAGAATTAAGTATAGTAAATATATACACATTCTTGCCTAGCAACTAAAGTTATGGTAATAATTTTATTTTTGTTAAGTTTAAGTCTAGCACATTTTGATGATTTCAAATAATTTAATTCTCAATATTACTTTTTAAATAGTAAGACTCTATTCAGTGCTTAGGATGTTTTCCCAGATGATAAAATATTAAAAGGAACAGTATTAAACCAAGTTACACAAGGTAAATAGATAAAGGGGAAACATGTGGCCCAAAACAAATTTAATTTTAATTTTTTGTATTAATTTCATAGAATAATATTTATATTATATACACATAAATAGGCATCATTTTTTAAAGGTCTTGACTCATCTGAAGTTCTTGATTTTCATGTAATGAAGTCACTAAGTGTCATTTGCCACATTCTTTTTCTCTCAAAAGGCAATAGATTCTAGTAGCAGATCACATCCTAAGTACCCTTTCATGAAACCCATCTTGGCCAAAATGAACCAAGATACTAACACTACAACCTAACCTAATTAACAAAGTAAACATAAGCAAATGCGCATGTTTGGCATATTATGTACATACATCAAAAATAGATATATTACCAGATTACTATGTACATATATATTAACCATTCATTTCCCTTTGTTTTTTAGCCTTTTGAATACAAAATAAATTTTAAAAAAAGAGAGAGAGAGACATGTTGAACAATGAATAAAAGAAGCATAATCAAACAAATCAAAATCATCATATTATTTTGAATCATAATTAAACGAGGAAGCACTTAACAAGGTCTTATATTAAAGCATCTGAATTTGAGATTAAATAAGTCATTTTAGTTAATTTTGTAAAGAGACAGTTGATTATATTTATAATGAAAAATAGCAGTTTATAAAAAAAAAAAAAGAAAAACTTTTGATCAATTCTTGGGTTATTTTAAAACGTTTTTATGTATTTCACTTGTGTGTGTCATCAAATTTTCAATCGGTAATTTAACCAACTTCCCATCAAGCTAGTGCTCTGAAATTTTGGGAACCGTTCTTACTTGCCTAACAATGCAATATTTAGATATTTGCTACTAGTTTTAACTAATATTTCAATAATTTTTTTAATAAACTTTATCACCATTTAAAAAGGTTGTTTTAAAAACGTTGGTTTTTATCTCAAATTATTAGGTGTGCTAGTGGTTTTTAAGCCATTGTAATACTATCTGAAAAATTTGAAAAAGATGTATTTCAACAAGAAAAACATAAAATCATTTACAAACATGCAAAAACTTTCAACATTTTTATTGCTGTTTCGATGAAACAATTATCAATAACAAAATAACATGAAACTCATTTTTTTTTTTATTATCCTTAACACAAATTCTTCATAAAAGAAAATATACACATATGCTTTGGTGAAATTAAATTATGAATAAACAACAATGTACCATGGTTGAGAGAAAAGTAACAATGCATGAATGATTAAGGCTTATATATATATATATATATATATAAATTTATGATGAGCTACATTGCTTTTTGACAATGAGAGAAATAAATAGCTATATATAATAGACAAATAGAGGTTTTATCATAGCATCACAATATGATTTATTGCTATATACATATTATATGGCACACTCCTTCAAAAATGAATAAATAAAAATTAAACGTACAAAATCCAAGGAAGTAGAAAAATATAACTGATTCCCTGCTCAAAAATTTTGATAACTTCATCTGATAAATTCATGAAAATCAATTTTCAATCTTAACTTTCAGTATATTTGTTGTCTTAATGGAAAATTGATTCATTTATTGATTGAAAAGTTAATAACATTAACAACAACTTATTTAATAATAATAATAAAATAACTCATCAGTTCATGACAGATATTAGGCATTTTTTTTCAGTGATATTTACAATGTCATTATATAACTTATTGCATTTTCACATGTATGTAATAAAAAATTATATTACATATGTAATATAATTTTGTAATCTATAAGGCATTTTTTTTGTTAAGGCACATCAATTCATTTTACAACACATACAACAAACTTTTCTATGAATTATGAACTTGTACCATTAACAGCTTTTTATATAATTAATAAGATCATTATTTCTTAAGTTGTGGATCCTGCTTCAAATTCAGACAGAAATAAGGCTCTACATTGCTATTTTTGTCTGAAGTTAAAAAATTGGTTGATGTTGAGAGATCTTTCAATGGAAGTGCAAAATTCTTTCCATCAGTTGAAACAAGTGCAATCTAAATAAATAAACAAAGCTTGGTTATTAGAAAAATAAATAATATTATAATGGTTCTTAATATATGACAAAATTGAATATTTTTACAACTCTAACTAATCAATACCTCTAGCAATAAAATTTTATAGCAAACTTTGAAAAACATATTAGTAAATATAAAATTTTCAGAACAAAATTGAGTTACATGAGAAGAATAGAAAATTCAAACTATAAAACACAAATCAGAATTTTTATTATAATAATAACTTGAAATGTACAAAAGTAATAACTTCACAATTAATTAACTAAAGACATTTGATTTAATAGGTTTTTTCAACAATGCAAATTAAATAAATATAAGAATTCGAATTCCATTACAGATATGCATGAGCAATGGAAAGAAATCTTTGAAATCATATAGAAAATTTGCTATGAAATTTTTAATGATGAGCAACATATTTATAAATGATTGCAACCATATCTTTAAGATATTGACTGTCTTATAAAAAATCAAATTGGAAAATTGTAGCTCATACTTAAAAGTTTTCATGTATCTATAATTTTGAATTTAATGATTTAAAGACCAATCTTGTATATTTATACAGAATAAAGTCATATGCAATATTGATTCACATTATTTAAGATTTTGGTATGATTGTACTACAATATCATAGATTTATTACAAATTTAATCCATACATTAAAAAATTAATTTGCAGTTCTTAATCTCATCAAACCAATACACAAAAATTATTAGCATAACTAAATGAATTATCAATTAAACAACTGATTTTCTATAATTTTTTTTTTTCATGGACAATCACCAAGCCATAATTTTCCTCATACCAAAATACTGTTAGTCATTAAAAAATTCAAATATAAATATATGTACATGTTCTTTTTCAACTTAATATCATACAAACTTTTTAAAAAGAAGTATAAGTAAGTCTTAGAGTTACAGAGTTTAATTTAGTACATTATATAAGCAATTATGTAATTAATTCTCTTTTCTTTCAATAATTTCAATATGTTGATATTACATGCTTCGAAAAGGATCGCTAGGAGATCCCAGGGACGTGTCACCTGTGTTTTCTAAAGACTGTAAACCCCATAGGAAAGGAAAGATCATTGGGGTGTTTTGGAGACTTGATGCTCATTCTTGCCTAAAGAAGGAAACCCCTGAAGGGATGTAAATTACCAAAGCAAAATTTCTATGCTTATTTATTTATTTTCATGGAAAATTTGTCATTAATAAGGACTTAAAAATCTTTCTGGATTTCATTTTATTTGAATTTTTTTTAATGTCTTTATCAATAAAAACTCATATATATATTCAATGATATCTGTATCACATTATAAAGCAATTTCCTTTGCTATATGAGAAAATATAATTTAACTACACAGAAACACACATAATGACTCTTATCAATAAAAACATAAATTTAATGCCTAGAATTAGAATAAAAAACCAAAGCAAGGGAAATAAAATGTTTTTAATAGGTATTTGGGGTGAAAAAAGTAACAGCAAAATATAATGAATATAATATTTGAGAAATAGCAAATCTTCTGAGCTTTTCTTTTTTTTCTGTTGTAATAGATGGTGGGAAGGGGTTTGGTTTAGTTTTTATTAACATTGCACTAGAAGCAACACGAGGGCTATTGGCGACGCACCTCGTAACTTTGAACTTTGGTCAAGTGACGAGGACAACACCTGAAATAGAGACCCCCTCTCCTAACTTCCACACTATGCCAATCAGAGGACTTTGGGCCCTGACAATGATAGGAAGGGGATGGAGTAATGAAGATGCTAAATTTCTGTTAAAAAGTAGATCAATCTTAGTCTTAAAATAATTTTGCTATTAACTATGGTAAGCAGAATAAAATATTTAAAAGATATAATAAATACTTTGGTTCTGAATTTATTTTTCAAGCTTCTAATAAGAAACTCTCTATACAGCTATTTAAAAAGTTTAGATTGATATCCATTACTTGTTTATGCACAGCAGGTTTTACTATGTTTCACAAAATTTGTGTCCAAAAATAAACTTTTTTAAAGATTTTTATATTAAAATGCGATAATGCAAAGAAAAAAAAAATTACGAACATAATCCATATTTTAATTTGGAAGTTTTAGAACAGTTTGCAGGAAAAAAAATTTGCAACATAAAAAAATAAATACACTAACCATCTTATTTGAGTCACCTTCAACTGGCAACAAGGTAAGATTTTCTGGACCAAAGAGATCAGTTCCTTCCAAACCATTAATAATTATTTGGTTACTTTGTGAACTTGGAAGTATAAGTTGACCTGACTGAAGAGTGGACATTTGTTCATCAGGATTCTCACCAGAATTTGATTCTTGTGTATTTCCTGATTTCAAATAGAAAAATAAATTCATTAGAAATTAATTAAAAAATAACAGATTTGCCTTTAAAAAATAAAATGAATTAGACTAACTTTGGAATTTTTTTTTATTACAAAAAATGACATTAAATTATCTGCAGTGTTTTAGAAGTTCAATTACCCCTTTCGGAATCCTTATGACATACATAACAAAATTCTAAGAATTTTAGATTTTATTTTGTTAATCTTGTTTGATATCAATCTCAAATAACAATCACACAACTGGAAAAAAAAAAAAAAAAAAAAAATTAATTTTTTTTTTATGTGAAAAAAAAATAAATTAAGGTGATAATTTTAAATTTTATTTTTTTTTTAGTTAACATAACTTATTGCTTACTTGCTCCCTCCCTCCCATTAAACATTCTGGACCACATACTTATTCAAAACTATTTTTTCAGCATTAATACTTATTAAATCCAAATATAGATTAGCACTGGAAAATGTTGAAAATGCTATTATATATATATTTATATATATATATATACATACATACAAGGTGTGACAATAAAATAATCGGACTAATCTTAAAAATTGGCTTTATTGAAAATATTACATAAATACCTTTAGTCCCCTTCCCAATTATTACATCACTGCATATAAGTTTTCAACTGTTCACAGCAGTACTGCAGGCCGTTAAATATCATCATCTTCAGTAAGTCTGCCATTTTTGCCTTGACCTCTTCTACAGACTGAAAATGTGTTCCCTTCATTGCACTTTTCACTTTTGGAAACAGGTAGAAGTCACATGGTGAGAGATTTGGCGAGTAGGGTGGATGCTCGAGCACACTAATGCATTTGTCCGCTAAGAATTGTTTCACAGAAAGCACACACATTGTGTTGATGCTTGATTTTTTTGATACCAGGTTTGCGCAAACTTTCGTCATATGCAAATTCTTGGTCAAAATTTTTTTTTATTGTCACTTTGTCTATATTCCTAATATCTGACACCATCCGAACACTCAAACGTCAGTTTTTATGCACAATTTCATTAACTTTTTTAAATGTTTTCATCAGTTCTTGATGTCACAAGTCAACCTGAACATTCAGCATCTTCAAAAACCTCCTGACGTTCTGAAAATCGTTTTCGCCACTCAAAAATTTGAGGACGTGACATATAATTATCTCCAAAAAACACCTCCTTTAACAATTTAAAACATCAAGTTGGATTTCTATTTTTTGAAATTTCAAACTTATACGCTGCTCAATTTTTAAAGCTTATCATGATCATGACACTGTGACACAACAACATCTTATTCAAACAAGGATGAAAAACAAAATGAGCTATATAGAACTATCACACCTTGCATATATATATATATATATATATATATATATATATATATATATATATACACACACATTGACCATTGTTAAATATTGAAACACAAAGTTTAATTTGTCATGCAACAAAAAATAAGCACATCCATCTCATTAAAAAAATGGTTTTTCTTTCCTTGATTTTTGTGTCCTTGGGACAAATTCTAAAATTTTTTTTTTTCTTTTTTCATTTTGAACTTTTTGTGTATATGTATTATTTCAACAATATATTTTGTTCAAAGAGATACTTCAAATATTGGTTACATTAATTTTTATTATAAAATGTAAATTTGATCCAGAAGTATACCTGTTAGTAATAAAAGTTATGAATATTACAATTTAATATAACAAAAGAAGTTTTTTAATATCAAAAATTAAATAAAGTAAACTTAAATTCATGTATTTATTAAATTTAAAATTAAATTAGCAACTAAACACTACACATATATATATAAATTCATACATGGTAATGATTGGGTGGGAGAGGAATCATTTGAAATTTTGAAGCATGGGAATGGGGTTGCAAGGTTAAAAAATTTAAGAACCACTGAATTAAAGATATATATATATATAATTTTTAAAAAAAATCATAAAAAAAATTCAATAACTGTAATTTGAAGGTGATTTAAAGATATATATATACATAAAAAAAATTCAATAACTGTAATTTGAAGGTGATTTAAAGATATATATATACATAAAAAAAACCCAACACAATAATAATACTCACATTGAGACATTCATTTTTTTCTTCAATTCTTCAAAGAAACAACAAATAAATAAGGGGGGGGGGGGGAGAGGTTAATTTTTTTTTACAAACTCTTAAAACACAATGTAAGATTAACAACTAGAACTTTATAATCAAGTATCTATTCATTTTAATAAACAATTGCTGATCTATGATAACATAACAAAATGCGGTATTTGTATAAAATCCAGTTGACCCTTTTTATCATACCTGAAAAAGTTGTTAAACAATGTAATATTCTATATATAATGGAAAGAGAAAAATCAAAAATTGATTTTTCTACATTGTTCATCTATTTGTTGCCAAAACAACATGACATTAAATATGTGGTTTAAGGTAACCTGGTTTAAACATTATTTT
Organism: Nephila pilipes; assembly: GCA_019974015.1. Classification (NCBI taxonomy): domain Eukaryota; kingdom Metazoa; phylum Arthropoda; class Arachnida; order Araneae; family Nephilidae; genus Nephila; species Nephila pilipes. The sequence continues at coordinate 124,204 of BMAW01005782.1, read as the reverse complement.
AAAAAAGAGTTCTATCAGCTATTATCATAAACTCTGCTTTTTCATTTTATATTAAGAAATGTGATGAAAATTTGGGATGTGCTTACTTATAGAACAGAATGTCCAAAATTTAAATTGGTATGAAATCCTAGCATTAAAAATAGTAAGATAATAGACAAGATGTATCATTATACTTGAAAACAGACAAGGAATGGCATTGTAACAAAGATTAAGCAAATATACCATCCATTCAGAAAGGAACATGATTTGAGGGTTAGTATACTCTATTTCTGATTGTACTAAATGGTATACAATAAGGAAAGAAACAATATATGAGAAATAAGACAATAGTACACTGGAACAATTACTTAAGAGAGGTATGTGTTCATAACTTTTATAAAAGCAAAAAATAAATAGATAAAATAAAAATAAAAGGCCAAATCATATTGTAGAGATTGATCAAAATCTGTTAACAAAATGAAAGGAAAAATATTCCCTGAGCAATGCACATTTAGGAGAATTCACAAGAAGGATAGTTTCATTGTAAAGTTTCTGATAGAACATCAACAACTCTTTTCCTCGTAATAAAAGAAAACATTGAAGAAGGATCCACCATTTTTTTTTAAACTCTTAAAAAACTGATAAAACTAAAGGATTAGGAACAGTGAAATTTGAGCATTTCAAAATTAGCCACCACAATAAATTTATTGATCAGAAGATTGATGAGCATATACAAAAAGTTGAAAGACCATGGGGCTTAGCCAAATGGTATAATAAAAAACACTAGGGAAATACATGCCACCATTTAAATTCACATATATAGATGAGTTCATATGGCATTAGATCCATAATGAAGAGACCCCAAACATGGCTACTTTGATAAGGGAATTAGGGATTTATGGCTGCCAAAATGATTAGTATAAACCTATTACACTAATAAGTTTTGCTAAAAAATTGTGTCAATTTTCATTGTCATCAGAATTTTATTTAAATATTCAAAACTTATATATATTTAAAAAGACAGCTAAAAAGACACTGTTTTTTTCCTATTATTTTTTATTTATTTGGAAAAATATTTTTACTTTAAACTAGGATAAATTATTTAAGAATTTTATCAACATTCATTAAAATCTTTAAAATGAATCAAATGAAAGTCTTATTTTCAAACATAAGAGTTTATCGAATTTATTAATTTAGTTCTACAGTTTGTTCTTTGGTGTATTATACTAAGCATTATTATAAATAATTATATATTGAAAAGACAGAATTTTATAATCCTAACATAAATTCAGGATCAATACTTATGACATGTACTAACAACAGTTTGATGAATATATTTGCAAATTTTACACAGAATTAAAAAAATATTTTTCCTTACCTCCTAAAATATCTAGGGGCATCTCTAACATAGAAATGTCCTTTTTTGCCTCAGAGCCAGCAGCACTTTTCTCCTTCATTATCAGGTTTGATTCTGATATAGCTGATGGACACTGCCCACTAGTATTATGTTTCTATAAAAATATAATTAAATTGGCATTTTGAACTTAAAGAACAGTTACAATTATAATGATCTTTTTTTGATTTATTGAGATTATTTTCAATAAAACCGATATTTTTTACAATATACAAAAGCATGGTTTGATATTACTAAATTAATATTCTAAATTATTTTTAAATACATAATATTAATAGAAGACTAAATTTTTTCACTATAATATACATGCAAATAATTTAAAGATACTTTGTATTGATAACCAAAACTGATTAATTATTTGTTATAGTTAATTTTTATTCATTTTAACTACACATTTTAACTACACAATTATTATACAATTGATATAATATGAAATTGAGTTAGTGTTTGAAAAAAAGTTAGCTTTTGTGACAATACATGCATTTAATAAAAGAAGTTTTCATCCAAAATGAAAATTTACAGTTTAACATGCCATGGTTAACAAAGTGTATACATAATGTAGCAGTAGTTATTAGTAAATAACTAAGTTGTAAGAAAATGTAATGTA
>BMAW01005782.1:101102-122194 GCA_019974015.1 Nephila pilipes | reverse complement strand
AGAAAACAAAGCAGTAGTTATTAGTAAATAACTAAGTTGTAAGAAAATGTAATGTAAGTAAATGTAAGAAAACAAAAATATTTGTGAATTAATACCAGTAATAATAAAATAAAACGATAGCTATTATTAATTTTGGTTCATTTTTATAAAAAAGTAGTAATTTTTTTTCTGGCTATTAAATTAAAGATAATATAAAAGCACATAAGGAATTTTATACAGACTATACGCATTTTTGTACAAGAAAAATTTAAAGAATTATTTACTGAATAAATGTATAGCATTAATTTAGTGCATAAATTTTTTTTAAGCTTTAAAATATTTTATTTACTTATCGTAACTATCTCGGATACTTTAGGTTGAAGTACTTTTAAACAGGTTAAAAAATCATTTCTTGAGGGTTATTCATGAAACTACAGCTAAAAAGCCTTTAAACAATAATATTAGTTATAATACTAAAAGAAACAAATTTTCTACATTTCATGTGCCACCAATAAATAAAACCTGATAACATAATTAACAGGATATGACTAATTTAATCTTAAAATATCAAAAAGTGCTTAAATATGCCTGATTTTACATCAAACTTCAAATTATATTTCTAAATAATTGAAAGCTACCGAGTATTAAAATTTATTTTTTAAAGTAATATTTACAGAGAGAGAAAATCAGATTAAAAACATGCTCCTATACAAAGGAAAAAGAAATACTTGCATCTAATTCTTCCTTGCTTTCAAAAACCAATCCACATTCTGAACAAGTAGTAGATTTTGAATCTGTGTGTCGACGTTCTATGTGCCTTCTGATATCTGTGAAGGTGTAGCCATAAAAGTCACAGATTCCACATTTATAATCCCTTTGTTTGAAATGTCTGAAGAAAATAAAATTAACTTAAAAACTGACAGTAAAAATAAAGCAAGTGAATCAAAAAGAGAGAAAATTGCTATTTTTCTGAAAACAGGATGTACACAAACCAATAAATACTCACACACAGAAAGAAATTTGAGAAATTTAGAAGGAAAAATATATGAAAAATGTGACTTTTGCAAATTACATGTCATTTATTTAATAACCAATAATTCAAGTTGATATGAATAAATAATGAAAAAATGCAACTCCTAAATATAAAATGTGATAATAATACTTATAATTCTGTATAAAAATTATACGAATACACAAAATTTAAAAACTACAAAAAAGAAAAAAAAAAATCACGCATAATACATTCATATGCTTTTGTTTAAAATGATTCCAGTATTATTAATATTCTTACTTGATATAATAGATATGTTATATATAACTCATACTGCATTACTTTAAAAAACTGAATAAATTTTAAGCTTTCACAAGAGAGAGAGACATACTTATTAAATTAAGATACTGAAATGGAATTAACTATTCTTATCTTGAAGTGTTAAACTAAATTAGAACTTAAAACATTATAGAAGTACCACCACTTAAAAAATTATAAAGTTTACAATGATATTTAAACCATTTTATTTAATAATAAAAATAATTTGATTAGAATCTTATTTTAGCTGCACAACTACAGCTCCATGATTAAATAATTATATATATATATATAAAAGAGTAAGTTCAGGGATAATTTATGAATCCTAGTACTTAAAGACTCCTTGAAATTGGCATAAAAAGTTTTAATGAACTTGATGTGTAAGGGAAACTAAGAGAGGTTCTTAAAAGAAATGGATCTTAGTTATTTGAACTACTTCTTACCCCATCTCATAAGCCTTGATAGTGTTTCCCAAATTAGTCTTTTCAAAGATGCAATGTATTAGGTGTGTTAATTAAAAGGTATACTCTTAAATAGAGCGATCATTAAAAATATCACCAAGTTATTTAAAAAATAAAAATTATTGAAATATATGTTAAAACTTGTCGCAAATGTCTAAATATTGCAATGTTAGGTGAATAAGAACGATTCCCAAAGTTCCAGAGCTCTAGCTTAGTGGGAAGTTGGTTAAATTAACGATCGAAAATTTGATGACACAAACCAAGTGAAATTCAGAAAAACGTTTTAAAAAGCTAACACTAAATTGAAATAGACTATATTTTTACAAAAAAAACCATTAAGAATACTCACAAAAAGATCATTAAAATAAAATCAGCTTAGCATTTATATTTAAAAATAATAATTACAAAAGTTCAGGTAATATTAAAAATGTCATCTTTCATTCAATTAAAATTAAAACTTGTTAGATTTATCCAACTAGCATATACTGAAGCAAATTATTTTTTATAGTCCAAACTATTATTCTCTTATTCAAAAATACTTAATTGTTAATTTGTATATTCTTGCAATAAAATATTTTTTTATTTTACCTTTTCACATGCAACTCCTTATTTTTCAAGTGTCGAAATGCTTTATTACATATTTGACACTTGTGTTTAGGTGCTTCATGAATGAGCAGATGTTTTGTAATATCCGATTTTTCACACCCTCTAAAAAGGTAAAATAGAATAATTTCAAGTAAGAAAATTACATTTTTAAATGTCATATTAATACAAATACACGTTCAGTAAATATAGTAAAAAAGCACATAAGCCATAATTAATATTTTAGAAATACACATATTTAAAATATCACAATTTTTCATTAATATTTGATAATAAAAAAGAAAATATTTTTTTTTTTATGTACATGTTACAGAATTCAAAATGAAACAGAAGTTTTTTGTTAAATAGATTTTTTTTTTAATTCATTTGTGTGTGTATGGTATATGTGTGTTCTTCCCTTTTCATGCTCTTAATTAAAGCTGTCATCAATAAAAAAAAATGAGATCCAAACTAAAATACTTTTCAGATAGAAAAATGTTTTCATATACTAATTTAATACTTCACCTTTTCAATTTTATAGAAAGCCACAAAATAATTTAATGTTTTATATTATTATAAAAATAATTTATTATTTTATACTTATAACCATTATTATTATGATATTAATTTCTATTACCATGTCCTCATTTTTGTGTGTGTGTGTAAAATGTATCTCATAACTTTTTTTCCTAATTCTATAGAGCAAAATTGGATATTAATTTAGCATGTAAAAATAAAAGACTACATTTTAAGAGTATTATTCCACATTTAATATATATATATATATAATTACACTATCCATTTGTGTACTGTTCCTCTAATATCTTTAAAGGAATATAGATTTAATATAGAGATCCTTTTATTGTTGACATTTTATACAGTACAATAATTTTAAAATACATCATAAACTGAAAAAAGAAGATAAAACAGCAATTAAAGCTCTATGATGATATATATTTACATTCAAAATTAAACAAAGAATAATTTTGATAAGAATACATTTTGAACAGAAATAAATTCATTTACTTTATCTGTGACTTGATTAATTCATTGATATTATATCTAATGTTTCCTCACTAACCAAAATTAGATTTATAAATCTTACCTTTTCCTTATAATTGTTTAAATTTCTCTTAAAAAAATTACAAAACTATAAACTATATCTTTTTCTGAATAGTTCCATTTATAAGGAAATTTAAATTATTTCATTTCTATTTCTGAACCTAAATAGTTTTACATGATTGTGGACAGCTGTCCACAAACATATAAAACTATTTAGGTTCAGAAATAAAATAATTAAAAAATTATATTATTTTAAAAAATAATTATTTACCTATAACTGCAAAAAGAACATTTGTATGGTCTATGGGGCTCATGAATCCGAAGATGACGTTTTAAGTGAGCTTTTCGAGTAAACTTTTTTTGACATATTTCACAAGTAAATACAACTTCTGCAGGCATATGGACCATTTTTATATGCATTTTTAAAATATAATGATCCTAGGAGAAAAAATAATTGTATAAAGTATTTTATGCATTTAAAAATTTAAATTAATAAATAATTTTTAAAATTTATAAAAATATTATTTTCAATTCAAATTTAAAATATGAAATGAAAAATGCTAAATTACAACTGAACCTTATTAATACTGAAATACTTAAAACAAATTCAGTATTTGATTTCTGATCAAATAAAGATTTTATTCCCTCTTAATAACTATTTTATAAATGCATAAACATACTAATGAAAATTAAGATATATAAATACATTGTGATTTTTAAAAAAAATATTCTAAAACTTATGAAAAGTTAAAATATTTGTTTATATATATTCAAAAATCAAAATGCAGCTCCTTTAAGCATATAAACAAACAATAAAAAAAAGATTCTTTAAAACACTGTTCAGCTTGGAATTAATATATCCCCGGATAAAATAAAAGAATGACTAATTTTCAATATTAGTATACTTATAACATTAAATTATTGATTATTTTTTGCACTGTTGTATTAAAATTGATTTTTAAGCATACAAATAGAAAAATGTGTGGACATTAGTTACCTTATAATGTTTTCCGCACATATCACAGACAATACCGTTTTCAATGTGACGTATAGAATGCCTTTTTATCACGTATGCATGTTCTGCCATGTAATTACAATGAGAGCAAATACATTTTGGATGTTCTGCCTGAAACAAACAAAAAAAATTTAACTTCAGAGAAAAAAGCATATGTTATAGAAATTCACTTACAGCATATATATTCATAATTATGTACATTTGAATTACTTTTTAATAATTATAAGACACATAATAAAAACTGAAGATCAATATTTGAAATGATATGCAGGTGGAAGTAAGTAAACTATATTATACAAATACATTAAGTTAATCTACCCTCTCAAGGCCTGTAGACTGCCTCACCATGACGAGGGGGGTCCCTGCACATATTGGGGAGTTACATTCCTGGTAGGGTCACCCTAAGCATGAAGGCCATTCCAGTCTCCAAAAACCCTAAAGATACTGCAGTTAAATATCAATGGAATTTCAACAAATGGAACCAGAATCAAACTAGTTCAGATATTAGATTTGTCTGAAACTCATGGAGTTCAGATAATTGCTCTACAGGAAACCAAGCTAAAGACCAGTACATCCCTAAAAATTAAAGGGTATAATATTTTTTGAAATGATAGATAGAATAAGAATGGAAGAGATCTTGTCTTTCTCATTAGAGACATTCACTATCAGAGAGTTAATATCAGTAGTAGCCTTTTGGATAACAACAATCTTGAAGTCCAGGGTATTAGGGTTACCTGGAGAGGGAAACCGCTAAACATTCTTAATCTGTACCAACCACTTGACCTCAAGGGTTTACCCAATGAACTACAAAAGCTATTAACTGCTGGTACCATCTACTTCGGCAACCTTAACACAAAACATCCAGTTTGGGGTTCAGCTAGCACAAACTCAAGAGGTAATGAATTAATCAATATGATAGATGAAAGGTCTTCATATTTCTTAATGATGGTACTCCTACTCATTATTCATATAGCTATAGCTCCCAAGAAGCTTTAGATATTTCTTTTGTTAGCCCTGAACATGCTCCTTCTTGTAGATGGAATGTTTTGGAAAATGTAGGAAGAGACCATCTTCCAGTCTTAATGGAACTAAATAGGAGACAATTAACTTACGTCAATAATGATAAACGTTGGAACTTTAAAAGGGCCGACTGGCAATCTTTCACATGTTTTATTGGATAATAAAAGTGAACAGATTCCACTTACCACTAGTTTCGAGATTAACTGACTCATATTAAAAAAGATAACTATTGGAGCAGCTAAACATAATATTTTTCACGGAAAAGTGAAAACGAGAAAGCTTTACTTAACTATTAAGTCATCTTCACTCCAACCTTTGCTGGAGGAGAGAAGAAAACTTGTTGAGGAATTTAAAGCTAATAACAGCAATGTGGTTAGAGTTAAATTAAACAAAGTTAATGCTGAATTAAAGAGAATGTATGCACAAATAAAGAGGGCTAAATGGAATGAACTTTGAGGTAGTCTTGACTCAAGATCATCCAATAGTAAATTGTGGAAGCTGGTGAAAAATATCAGTAAAAAGCAACCCCAAGTTAAAAAATGTAACATTATTCAGTGCAATAGTGGAAATATAGCCCAAGACAATGGAGAGGCTGCTAACATGTTAGGCAAGCATTATCAGAATGTAAGTAGACTGAATTTTACCCATACGGTTAGAGACATTAAGATCAGGGCTAGCAATATAGTGTATGGATGTCGTAGCAGCTCACAAGATGTAACATCTATTTTCAAAAAGGATTTAATTATCCAGGAACTAGAGACAGTGATCTCTGAAACGAATATAAACAAATCCCTAGACCTTATCAATGAATCCTGGAGGACAGGACAGCTTCCCCATAATTGCAGGAGAGCTATTGTTATTCCTACAAGAAATCCTTCTAAGGAGGCAAATTCACCAGAAAGTTTTAGACCAATTGCCTTGACATGCATAGCTTGCAAAGTTATGAAAAAAATGATTTTGGAGTCAAAAATTAATTATAAAGCTGTTTAATGTCTGTGGAATTCCCAATTTCTGCTCTGTTTTCTGTAGTGAGCTTATTGTCATTAAGGAAGGACTGGAATTGCTCAAATCACTATCCCACAATAATGAAATCTGGATACCATCTGATAGTAGAAGATCAATTCAACACCTGGTCAATTAGAAAAGTATGAGGGGTTGTATTGGAGTGGAAATACTCAAAAACCTGAAACGTCTTTCCACATCTCATCAGATCCATCTACAATGGATACCCTCCCATGTTGGTATTGAGGGTAATGAGATTGCGGACACTCTGGCTAATGAAATAAAAGTATGAAGGAAGTTTAAATGAACATTACTTTAAAATGTTTTATGATTTCTTCTTCTGAGAAATAAGGTCTTTGACAAACTTTACATTTCTGAGAACCTGTAAAAAACAAATGCATAATTAAAAAAAATTGTTAAATCTAATTTTTTGTTCAACTTCATCCAATTATTTATTGAAGATTTTTTTATTTAAAAATAGAAATTACCATGCATTATTTGAATGATAAGAATAATTATTTATTTCACATTAATACTTAAAGATTATATAGAATCATGAAATTGTATTTTTACTTCTAAAAAAAGACTCTTAATATGTTTTAAAAGTGCTTTTGAAATACTTTTTTAACAAATCTAATCAGTAATAAGAAACTCATAATTTACCTTTTTTTAATACAATACATGACATATTACTTTAAAAAGAGATACTCTACCTAAGTCACATAAAACAATCCAATTACAAGATTTATAAAACAACATATTTTACAGTTTGTACTTTTAAAAAGTAATTAAGTCGATAATCTTCTGCACTCTCTAATTATAACCAGGACAAAAATTCATATTTGTGCATTAAATATACTATTTTTTTTCATTATTAAAAAAAGTTATACATGAATTCTAAGCAAAAACAATTCTCATTCTGGAAAAGGATATTAAGAATATTTTTTAAAATATAATTTTATGCCTCTGTATGTTTTCCAATCCCTTTGCTTTGCAGTTGATTTGATTACTTAACTCATTTGCTGTTATATTTTTATTATTCTGGAGGTCGTATTACCTGAATATAAAAATAAAATGTTGGAACAAACTTTGATGTCTTTACAGTTTTTATAAATCTTGAATGTTTTAAAAGAAACAAGAAGACTTGTGAAAAGGATTGAATAAACCCAAACAAAAACAATGCTAAATTTTGATAACAAAAAGAATAAAACAGACAATTATGTTACAAAGATCTAATTATTCAATCAAACATTAGAATTAAAGCAAACAATAAAATATTGAAGTGGACAATAATATCCTTTTCAGATATTAAAATTAAAGCAAACTACAAATTATTAAATTGAATATAATTTAAGCTAAAAGTAATTATCACTGCCATAAAATGAAAATAAAATAAATCTTTATATATGGATCTATTCTTAAAGCTAATACTTCAATGAGGAGACTACATTTTAAACTGAAACTATTGAGAATTAGTAATGAGAAATCAAATTAGATTAAACATTATGTGTATTTCACACTAATTTTGAAAAGTAGCCAGAGATGACATTTTGTTGTTGTATGAAAACAAAAGTCCTTTTCGTGGCTAAAACTGCATCTGTTAATTCCGCTTTTTCATTCAACTTTGAAATCCCAGTTAAAAATATTTTGACTTGATAATACCACAATAGTAGAACTAAACAGCACATTTTGTGCTATTAGATAGTATACTTTATTTTCTACTGCTATACGTGTGGACATTTAAAACTGAAATAGCTGTAGCATAGTTCTTTTAGGGATTGAATTTTCAAAAATTTTAGTTTTTAGAGCTGATTTATTAGGTGTATTTTCTTGTATTACAAATTCTGATGTAGACTAGTGCTAAATACAAATAAGATCATATTTGAATCTTATATAAGAATATATATTTATATTATAATGATGTTTCTTTTATTATTAGAATGGGCATTTTCAATTATAACATTAAATTTTATTACCTGGCAATTCTTGAGGTGAAAGAATTATGGGAAGCATTTTGTCTGACAATTGCAATTGTTGATTGGATGATACAGGAACAACTGTAGTAGCAGGTACAGAGAGAACTGTAGTTTCATTAGGAGAAATTTTAATACTTGATTTATCTAAAGGCAGTATACGTTGAAAAGTTTTTTTTCCAATGCTAATATTTGATTTAACAAAACTAGATTCAACAACTTCATTTCTTTCGGTAACAGAAGGGTGAATAAGGAGATTGTGATCATGAACAATGCTACTGATAATGGAATGTGTTTCAGGGGATTCTTTATCCTCATTATTATCAAGATTAGAGTTTGAAATATCACAATTTAAAAAATCAAAATTTTTTGGAAGTTTTTCACTTTCATCCATATTTGAGATATACTGTCTTTCTTCGGTAGTTTCACCACTCTTTGTAGATTGTGATACAAAATCAGTTTCAAAGTCTTTTAAGTTATTACTCTCATTTAAAATGAATTGTACTTCAGAGTCTGAAGTTGCAATGCTTTTGCCATCAGGAGTATCAATTTGTTCTGTGCATGTATCTGGAAGTTGAGACAAGGAAGTATTGTTCACAACATTATCTAACAATTGATTAAGATTCATTTTGCCTTTTATAAAATCTCCACTGATTAAAAAATCTTTTGGTATTTGGAACTGGTTGAAATTGACTACAAGATCTTGCTCATCAGTTTTACTCTGAGGATTTGTATCACTCAGGTTTTCCGGAAGATTTGAAATTGTGGAAGTCATGTTGTTTGAAGAAGAATTTGATACTGGAATATTTAGAGAGAAGTTTTCTTCAGGGCTTTGTGGAATTTCAAGGTCAGAAAATTGTGCTGGAGTTTGCAAAATATTATCAGATAAAAGATTATCAGGTTGATCATCAGAAGCTTTAGAATTCTCTTCATCTAATAAAAGAAATATAATTATACATTGTAGTAAAATTATAATAAATTAGACATACTCAAAATGGAATATATAACTAATCATCAAACAATTAAGGAATACATTAAAATAAGCAATGGCAATATGCCCAGTTTAAAAGGGAATAAATATGAGTTATTAAAAACTTTTTATAATAAGCAAATGCTTCACTATAAGTCAGTATAATGATAGTTATTATACAGACAATAAGTTATTTTAAAATTATTTGAACATACTCTAACATATGAGGAAAATGTATTATTAAAGGTATCAATAGTTTGGAGAAATCTCACAAAGCCAGAATCAAATGTTTCAAAATTACAAATAAAATAGAATCTATATGACTATCTCTCTCAATAATTTCCCCTCGAAAAACCTGTGGAAATTGTGCTACTTTTGAATATAAGACTTTTTTTTTTCTATTTAGATTATTTTATCAACATTGTACTTAGAAGTAATAGAAGGGCTATCAGCAATGGATCTTGTTATTTTGAACCATGGTCAAGTGACAAGGATGACTTCTGAGTTGGAACTCTACTCTCCAAACTTCCACACCACATCGATGAGAAAACTAAACTTGAACAGATTTTACATACTAGATGGGTCTTCAGTGCCATCAGGATTCAGACCCATGACTTGATGGAAATCTAGTCATGAGCTCAAGACCATTTCCACTCGGCTACAGTGGTTGCTTCATCTCTTTAGAAGTACTGACAATAAATTTCATTAAATAAATTAAGACAGAAAAAAAATGGTGAAAAATTCAGACTATTTCTCCAAAATTCTTTTCTTTCTTAAAATGGCATTGAAAATGAAATTTAAGCTTCAATAACATTAAAAGAAACTCTTTATAAAGATAAAATTATTGCTTACTTCCTAAAATAACTTCTCGAATTTCTGAGTCACCCATAGAATCCACAATAACATTATTCACATTGGTTGTAATGCTTTGACTTGAATTTCCAACACTATCTTCAACATTTTCTGTACTTTGAAACTGATCCACAGAAGAAAAATTTGTAGTACTTCCAATAGAATGATCTTGAACAGCAAGTTCAGCTGCATTTTCAACACTATTATCTGAACAGCTTTTTTGGTTTGATTGTAGAATGGTAGCAACATCCACAGGAGAAGGGCTGGCCTTCAAGAAAAATGTAAGTTATTTAAATACATGCATTGTGAAATACAAGTAAGTAATGTTTTCTTTTAAAAGAGAGAGATTTTAAAAACAACTCATTAATACACAAATTTTAAATATTGACTAAATTATTATACATAGCTGTGATATTTACAAAGAGAAGCTCATGTTTTAGTTATTTTTATTCAAAATAAACATGGTGAAGAGTAGACCATAAGTATAATAAAATCTTAAAGAAAAATGTAAAAGCTTTACAGGTATTCTTGAGAAAATCATATTTTCCCACATAACATGCTTTTGAATTTTTTTACTTTAACATTGTTCAGATATTTCAGCAGTTAAAGTACCAAATTACAAACATTTTCATCAAGTAGCAATTTTTTTTGCACTATTTAATTAAATTTTTTATTTAAATATCTAAAAATAAACATTGTTTTGTCAACAAACCAACAAAATTGCATAATTTGCAATTCATTCTCAGCATATTCCTTTACAACAGTGAATTATTCCATTTATATCATTTACCTTTCATAACATTTTTTTTAATAAATGATTAAATTACAATTAAGAATGAGGGACAAAAGAACAGAATTATACCATTTTAAATTTTCTGCAGAAATCTGTTCCTTACTGTTTTCTAAGTCCCCAAACAACTCATTGTTCATTTGAAATTTGTTGTTTTACTGAGAAGTTCATTCTACTTATATTTTCTTTACATTTTGTAGTAAACTGATCTATTCATTCTGCATCACAATCAGTAATCAGAACTTTAGGAGATTCACTTGTTTTTAATGCTCTGGAACAGATTACTGAGGGAGTTTGTTTCTCTTTTCATATGGTAAAAGTATATCATAAAATTTGTGATAATGATTTAATTATTTTCAACATTTATCAATGAGATGTGATTTAGACTTTACATCCTTGGCAAAATTTAACTGAGGTTAAAATGTTTTTTCTATCAAAATAACAAGTTTCTTTGAAGATGAATAAAATTCTTGAAATTTCTTTTTTCATAAATCTTATTAACACTAAATTTTTTTAAATATATACTTAGTATGTATGAATAAGATGACCAATTTTTTTCCCAATAAAAGGAGGACAAAAAATTACATAATAAATAAATCAAACATTTTATTAATTCAAATACTCTAATTATATTTACATCCCATTTAATTATTTAATTCAATGAGTATTTTTCCATTACATGAATATTTTTTGTCAATATTTTCATTGTCTAACAATATATTGGAAGTTTTGGAGCAAGAAATTTCCTTCACATTGAATTCTACGGTAAGTGCTGCAGCTAGAATATCAATATTTAATCTTGATTTCTCACTTGTCCAAAAAATCATTACCAATGGAAAAAAATCTATCAACTGCTACATTTGTTCCAGGGCAGCACAACATAAATTCAACAAGAATGACTAAATTTTCATATGGAATGTGTTTGTTTTTGAAAAGGTTAAATAATTGCATCCATTTTTTTATCAATTTCAACATGTTGATTTTCCCATAGTTCTCATTTATCAGAATTTAAATATACATTCAGTGTTCTAATTTCTTCAAACAGCCAATTACCATCGATTTTAATGTGTGGCATTTCTTTCAAAAAAACAACTCAATTTTCAATATCTACTGAATTTACTTTAGAGAAAGTCAAAAAGCACCATTGAAAACAGTTATTTCCTGTGATATTTGTTTCAGACCATTCTTCGGCAAATTGGGAACATATTTGGTAAAAATTCAGCACTTCTTTGGTGTGCTCTTTCGTTCTGCCTGGATTTGATTCCTCTGAGTTTGACAATTTTCTTTTTATTATGAAAGGAATAAAATTTTCTTCAAATCGCGATTCATATTGAAGGACAAAATCGTTCAAAATAACACTAACTTCTGCATTCACCTTCAATCATCTTATAGAAAATAGATGCTAATTATGTAAAAAATACATTAATATACCTGATAGTTCACAATTGAAAAAAGATTGAAGAATTTTTGGACATTTATTTAAACTTGAAAAAAAATGAACTGAGAGGCTCAAATAATTGTAAAATATGCTCTATAGCAAGTGTTAGAGTGAGCCATATTTAACTTTTGAATATCCTAAAAGTTTTTTTTGTATTCAATATTTGTGTAACAGTTTGGCATGGCATCTCTGAATACAGATATTTACAGATTAGTTTTAAAATATCGAAAAGGAGGACTGTCCTCTTTAAAGGGGAATGATTGTTCACCTTAGTATTAAGCATATTTAAAAAAATTAATTTATACCTTATATGTGTTCGATTGTCTTAGTATGAATTTTTCAAAAGAATAGGAAAATTTAATTACAACCATTAAAATTTTTATATTGCAGGTGATACTAATCACACACCTAAAAACTTACTAAAATAATTTTAAACAGCCTTTATTACAACTTTTATTTTTGTATATTTATTGATATAATATTATTTGTCATTTTAAATATTTTAAAATCTTATTTTGTGTCCCTATGATACATATCCCCTCACCCCAAACAAATTGAAATAAAAATATAAAGATTAATACATTATTATTACAAAATTTTAATGATTGTCAGTTGTAGAAAATAATATCATCAAGATTGTCCTACTCAGTGTAACCTAATATTTAAAGTTTAAAAAAACAAAAGTTTTTGTTCCCAGTTTATTCCATTAAATTAATTTAAGTGAAAAAATGTAATAGAAATAAATAAAAGGATCTGCAGTTTCCCACTGCATAGTTCTCTCAGATTACGTGCACTCTAGCATATTTTTAAAATAGCTAGAAAACTTACACACAGCAACAATGGCTGTCATTGCAACTAATAAAATGTAAAATTTACATGGACTAGAATATTAAGTTAATATTGCATCTTATTACAAATACATCTAATAAGAACAAATTGGACTCTAGAACAAACAAACAATGTCATTTTCAAACAGAAATGTTATATAAATGGTATGTCACATATGAAACTCATAAAATCAAATTAATAAATGTATACACAACTGGTGGCTGATATTACACAAAATTTACAATAAATAGTGATTTTTTTTTTCAAGATAAAATCATGCAAAAAATGTAACAGAAGGATAAAGCTTGCAGAAAAATTAATAATTCTATGCCTTAACTATTTGGCTATCAGAACTACAATAAAGCAAAAAATTTTAAAAAAATGAGGTTTTACAAAATTTTATGCATTATGTTTTTCAAGAATACCAGTGAGTGAGTGATGGTGGGTTTATAGCACAATAGCCTAATCTAGTTAAACTGTGCCAAACATTTGTTGAAATTACCACAAGGTTTCTCTTTTTTAAACCACTCTAGGATCAAGAATATCGGATAGGTTGCATTACTTTTAGATTTAACAATGCCTATGAAACTCTATCAATGTGCAAAGTCTAAATAAAATTGTTAACTCAAAACATCTGAGCTTTTTCTTGTCAGTAAATATGTTTCTAATCACAATGAGTAGTTATTGTCACAAAAAGTAACAACAGAATTAAAATTGAGCATTATGTATTGTGTTGTTACAGCATTAAAAAAATAACAATTCTTTCATGCTAATTGATGGGTTACGATTACAATTTTGGATACACAAAACAATTTAACAGGATTTGAAAAACAAATGTTATATAAAGAGAATTAATATTAGAAAACTTGAAAGAAAAAAGTTCTCATAGATTTTAATCTTGAATTGGTTTTCGAAAATATGTTGATGGCAGAACACAGAAATTGTATTAGATTGTTGAGAAATCTTTGTGCTAGAGGAGCATTTTGAAGTGCTCTAGGATTAGGAATTGGAGTTAAAGTAATATCACTAGTGCTAGGTAATGGTTCAAACTATGCTGAGGAACTGTCGATCAACTTGGTAAAGGTGATGCTGATTGAAGTGCCTCTTGATGACATACCCATTACCTAATGCAGCTAAATAATTTATGCATCCTGATCCCTAAACAATGTACTGTACTTTTACAAATTTGATTTAGTATATTTCCTGGATTGTACTCAATCCCCGATTTTGAATAACTTTTCAAAATCTGATTGTTCTGTCTTATTCTTATAGGTATTGGTTGGTAGAGACATGATAAAAGACCAAATTTAGTTCATATATTTACTCCATATAGTAATTAAGCAGGTGTCTTCTGCTCAAAAGTGGTATAGCCCTGTACTGAAACAACAATGCATAGTTTTTCATGAAGTGTGCCTGATTGATATAGCATGCGCCCGAGTTTCATTTTTAGAGTTTGGCAGTATTGTCAGACTTGTCCATATGTTGATGGGTGTCCTGGAGCAATCCACTTTTGGCATATGCTATTTCATTTGCAAAAATTAATAAATTCTTAATATTCAAATATTGATGCATTGTCACAAACCAAAATTTTAGGGTAATCCATGATGGCTGAATACGAGTATTTCTAGTAAAAAGTAGATTGTCCAGGCAGTATCTAGATTTTTCTTCATTGAATAAATTTCAGGCTACTTAGATTTAACATCAATTACAAGGAGAAACATGTGTTACATAAATGTAACCAGCATAGTCTATATGTACATGTTGCCAGTTCTTTATAGGAGCATTCCAATAGTGAATACGTACTTTTTGAGGATTGTGTTTAATGTCGCAACAATCCATGCTACTTTTGACTAAATTTTCTACACTGCATTCAATATTTTTTCAGTAGCAATAATTTCAAACAAGTACTTTCATTTAGATTATGCCAACTTGGTAGAATGTAATTTTTGAAGAATAGTTGGGCAAAGTTCTTTTGGGAACAATTACATGCTGGACTCTCAACAATATTCCTTTTTGGAGTGTGTTATTTCTGAATCAGAAATAATTCCATTTAGAACACTTTTTTTTTTAATTTGAAAAGTTCTTCGTCGAGTGATATTTCTATACATACTTGTATATCATTGGTGGACTGTTTCTAGAGAAATATAATGTATGATAATTTCTTGAAAAAAGTATATTCTTTGAGCTTCATTTTTAGGTATAGGTAATGGATGTCAAGAAAAATGATCCACATTAGCAAGATCCATTGATTTTTGATGCTTAATGTTGCAATCAAAATTAGGAAGGAAGGAAGCATAACATAACATACTAGTCCCTCACAAAACTGGTAGTTTCTATTCAGAATGAAGGAGGATCATCATAGGTTTATTATCAACTATAAGTTTAAATTGCCTTCCAAAAATACAAAATCATAATGTTTCTCACAAGTCCAATAAACAGCTGTAGCTTCCTGATCCAATTGGCTATAATTTCTTTTTCTGAAGCTGCGAGTGATCTTGAGCAGATGCAATTGGTAGTTCATTATCATCTAGTATTAAATGCAAATGTATACCAGAGAATCCAAACCAACTAGTTTCTGTTGCTAAAATTATGGGTAGATATAGATTAAAATTGTAAGCACTTGATCTGTAACAATTTGGATTTAGTCTTGATCCATGCTGCTTCACATTCAGCTGTCCATTTATATAGAACATTGCTTCCTTAGAAGTTTATTTAATGGATAAAATAAAATTGAAGCATTTTGCAAAAATTTAGAATAATGCATCACAATTCCTAAAAATTTTCTTAATCCATCTACATTTTTTGGTCTGGGTGCATCCTTAAGACTTTTTTATTGAATCGGGAGATTTACTCAATCCTTCTGAATGGATAATATGTCTTAAATATTCTACTTTTTCTCAAAAAAAATTATGTTTGTTTATATTAACAAGATTATATTTTTGGAGCTTTTCTAAGATTTTTTTAAATAAGTCATGCATTCTTCATATTTTTGTTTTTTTGTTCCCTGAATTATAATATCATCAATATAAACAATAACTCCTAAAACTTGAACAAATTGACCAATAAATGCATGAAATTCCTGTGGTGCTGATTTGATGCTGAAAAATAATTGTTTCCTTAGAGATTGCTTGTATTTTAACACAGTTATCAATTTACATGTACATATGCTTCATAAATATCAAGAATGCAAAAATACATTCCACCTTGCAACTTGTTAAAAATATCTTCATTACTTGGTATTAGGTGTCTGGCATCATGTAGCCTTTTAATAATCCTTGATTGTTATAAGCACAAAGTCTAACTGGTCTGTCAGACTTTGGAACTACAACAAAATGTGTCCCCTTCAGAATGATTGACTTTTTTGATGATGCCTTCCGATTCTAATTTATTCGGTTTTGTAATAACTTGCTCTCTTAATACATAAGGTACCATGCGATGTACTATGGATATAAACATGGCATCATTACACAATTTCCTTGAATTCTTGAAGCCTACAATTAGACCTACTTTGGGTTCGAATATATCAGAATAGTCTTTAATGATTTTAGCAATCGTTTTTTACATTGAAAATAGAGATTTGATTAACATTAGAAGATTTATTTAATACATTTAAATTACTTTTTAAATTTCTTATCCAATTTCAACCTAGAATTACTTCCTTTTTGTTTTTACTAGTTATAATTCTTTTTCATTTGAATATCCATTTCCCAATTCGGGTAGCATATGGATTCTAACGGACAGTCGCAGTGCTATCCTTCACCTTTCGAATTGGCACAGAGTGGGACATAATAATGGACTGGCTATTTTGGAAATGCTGAAACATCTTTCATTTCACACGAGATACACTTGCAATGGATTCCTTCACACATCAACATTGCTGGCAATGAGATTACTAACAATTTTGTAAAACAAGGCACTGTTCAACATTCAAATCCTCTAGCTCCACTGACTTATGCAGAGCTGCAATTCACTTATAATAGTAATAAGTGGTCAAATATTCCTCCTGCTCATCACTGGTATGTGGCTAAATGCCCCAGTGGTTCTCTCTCCCTTTGGAGTAGCAAAAAAGAGCAAATTGCTATTACCCATTTCTGCAGTGGACACCTTAAAACTTTCATCTTACCATAATAGTAATTGAGTTTTTCCAACCAGCTACATTCGCAACAGATGTTAGCGCCATTTATTTCAATGCAAACAAATAATCTGTCATCATTTTCAGTGTAATTAATAAGGACACTAACAATACAATTAATTTCATAATTATTAGACTTTTGTACTTGGTTAATTTACTATTTCTAGATACGAATTTTGTTTTATATTTCATGAGTTCTGTAATGCAAACTGGTTTAGTATGTCCTTTGAGCAGAACTGAAACTTTAATTTATGTTTTATATGACATAATGATGTTTTGTGATTATTACCACAATGTACACAAACATTTGCCAAGCCAGTTCTTTCAAGTTGATTGAGTTTCCATTTTGAATGGTTGATCTGTCGTATAACTGGAAATTTTATTTATGTCGTTGAGAAATGGACTGCTTTTATAAATTTCTTTATTTTTGAAGCTTCAATGGCCAATGGAATCTTGAGTGTCTTTCCAAAGGTTAAAAAAATCTGCCATAGAATTTTTTCTCTAATGTCAGCATCAAATAAACCATGAATGAATTGCATTCTAAGCATTAAGGTAGATACTGATTTATAGCACATTCAATATTTCCTCCATCAGATTTAAAATTTGCATTTTTAAAGAGTTCTTCAAGACCAATAATGTAAGTTGAAATGGATTTAATTTGTTGCTAAATTCGGCAGAAAAACTTATGCTGTTGACAAGTTTACATAAGTGTTCTTTCAAAAGTTGCAGTATTTCAGTATAAGTCTTTCTCTTTATAGCAAGTAAGTCAGATATTGTGATGCTGGAGAGAAATTGATAATATTAAGATCCCAAACAGTTCAATAATAGTAGTTTTGTATCAACAGTGTTTGGTGTTGTGTCCATTATTCCTTTCAATTTGAAATTTTTTTCTAAGTATTCAATATATACATCAAAGATTTCTACAATCTCATCATAAATATCAAATGCTAATGACTGAGTCTGGAGAAGAAGTTGTGCCTTTGCTTTTCAGTTGTGTTGGTGCTGGAGTTTCAGAAAGATTTTTAAAAGAAATTAGTTAAAGGTGTGACAACATCCTGGATTTCAGACAATGATTTATCACTCGTTGCCAAATTATTGAGTTGTTAATTAATGTTTAGAGAGGTTTCAGATTGATAAGTTTTAAACAACACATAACTTTATTCACAGAACAGTAATACTCAAGGCACTGAATTCTGTTTAGTTTGAAATGTCAAACAGCAACACCTTCTCTTGCATTTGCATTATAGGGATAATTTAAATACACAACATTATGAGCTTAGCTATGTTAGACTGCATAGTTAAGAAAATTTATTCAATCTAAAATCTTTGTTAAAGATACTTATACTAAAGATACTTACTTAATTTCTGAATACAGACTTAAAGAAAAAAAATAAAAAGAGGGTCAGAATTAAAGCTTATATTTTAAAACTGTTTAATACTACCCCACTTTAATATAAAACTTTTTGAAAACCTTTCTAAATCACCAGTGCAAATAAAATGTAATGAAAATTTACTACAAGTCAAAAATTTGCAAATAGTATTTGATTTAAAGTTGCTTTAGTATTTCTTAAGCATTCTAAATATTGTTTACATAATTTAATGTATTCTTAGCTTGCCAAACTCATTAGAATAACTCAATATTAACCTGTTTTAGCTTCATAATGTATTTGAAATCGCTATTTTAAAAATAAGCCAAGGAATATTCTGGAAAAAAAAAAGCATTACAATTTCAGATACCTGACTTAAACCAATATTTAATCTATTTGCAATATTCTGAGCAACTTCTTGTAAGCTGACACCAGGAGGAATACTAGATAAAGGAACTTGCATCATCAAAGTTTGACCATCTGCTGTTTGCACCAAAAAGGCTTGAGTGGGTTCATTTTCAGGTGCTTGTTTTCTTGGCCTACCTCTTTGACGTTTTCCACCTAAAGCAAATCAAGTAGAAAAATATTAGGAAAAAAAAATTATCTGTAATAATTTTAATATGGAATATGCTTTATGAATTACTTACTACAGAACATTCCCAACCCTTTAAGCATTACTTTTTCTACGAACATCTATGTTTATTATTATTATTCTGTTCTTGCAGAACCTAAAATTGTATAAAAAAGTAATATCTTGTTGACATTCAAAGATCCCATTAGCAACCATTATTATGCCATTGCAAATCTATCTTATTTAAAATACGACCAAAGCAATAACTCAAATAATATTTTTTTTGTCATTCATATGTTTATTCTATATGTGCGACACAAACACACAATAGCTAATTGGAAGAACTACGGAAACCTGGTTGGTACAGTAACGGATTAGCTGTTAGTTCAAATATCTTCATTTTAAAGAATAATGTAAAGAGAGACTAATTCTTGCTAAATTTAGGGTTCAAAGTCTTATGTTGATGGACATGCCAGCACAAGTGATTACCTAGTCATCTGATCTTGACTTAAAATTATGAGACATATCGGCAGTCTTTGAGTCAGGCAAAAAAAAAAAAAAAAAAAAAAAGGCAGCCCCAAACCATTGATTTTATATGTTTTTACAAAAAGAAAATAATTAATTTCTGTGAGAGCCATTAAAAATGCATTAGTAGCACATCTATTGGTATTTATATTATGATAGCCATTAATGTATGTTCAATGAAAAAAGAAAACAACCAGAAACCAAAAAATTGGATAAAATTTAAACAACTTTCATGAAAACAAGGGGAATACCAACTAAACTTATTAATAAAATCAAACTGAAAAATTACATTTATTACTCATATCATGGTTAAGTATAATTTGAAAAAGTTAAGATATATGTATGAATAAAATCAATGTTTATGTTAGTCCTTTGTTTTATTACAAAAGAAAAAAAAATTTCTATCATACATGCTTAATACCTAAACAAAATCTATAAAAAAAACTAACTTAACTATAGCAATGACATAATTTTAGAAGGGCTTAGAAAAATATTTATGAAAACACAATTCATTAAGAAAGATTCATAGCAACTTATCAATTATATCAACTCCACTGCATCAAGGAAGCTGCAATAAACTGATAAGTTAGCACTATAGAATTAGATTTAATTATCATTGGGCATTAATACTTTCTACTGCTTTGTTACTAAATGGTTCAAAAATAAATTTTTCTAAGCATTTAAGAGCAATATGACATGTCTCATAACTAAATCTTTTGATTGGTTATTTGCAATACATATCAGTTTAATTGTAAAATATCTAGATTCAAGATCAAGTATTAATCAAGTAACTATCTTGCACTAATTCTTTTCTAAATACATTCTTTGAATATACACAAGTTAAGAGGGGGGAAAGGCATCTGAATACAATCTATAGAAACTTTGTGTAACTTTTGAACTCTATCCTCCAGTTACGGATAATAAAGGAACCAATTATAATATTTAATAAGTTAACTATTAGCTAATATAATTTACTGGTATCATTCACAAATAATTTAAGTTAGGCAATCCAGAATAACATAAGTCTATTTAAAAAACACTTGACTTAGTAATGGTAGATATGCAATTCTATAAATAACTTAAAAAATTCAATTACATTTATATTTATTATACAACTAATTGGTTTTATGCAATGGAAGTAATCCGCACAAATATAAAAGTTAGTTACTTTCCTGTTATAGCAGTGCCCAAGGATGAATCACCAAGCAACTAAGAA
>BMAW01005782.1:56585-97277 GCA_019974015.1 Nephila pilipes | reverse complement strand
ATATTGACAAGGATGTAATGCAAGATGACGCACATCGTGGATGACTTGGCATTATCATAGCTTTGAGTGTGTTATATAAGAAGGTAAAAGTTGTAATACGATTTTGAATCGATCCAATTGCAAGCTTGTAAAATAAGTACCATAACAGAATTTTAGATCCTAAGGTAAAAATCATGTTGATAGAAATCACCAAAGTTACAGAATATGCAAAATTCTGAAAACCCAACATCAGTACTTCATGGCAGCCAAGTTCATGATTTCTAGTTTTAATATGGTACATTGAATCATTTCTTTTTATAAAATTTTGCGTCTGTACCTCCTCCTTTTCACCTTTCTCAGGATAATCTAAATTTCTAAAAATAAGGAAGTGAAAAATGAACTCATAAATCAGGAGAGTAAAATCTATTCTGAGAGCTGCTTTACTAATAGAAATAACTAAAAAGTTTAGAGCAAGATTGCTCAAATTCAAATTAAAACTTATCAATTATGAGACGACAGTGTTCAGTAAATACAACCTCTTAAGAGGAGATGTGGATCAACTAAAAATCAATGTAAACATATAGGAGAGTATTCTGACACTATTTTGAATCATGATTAGCTGAATTTATACACCAATATCAATGAAACTATTTTTGAAATTCTATTGCAATGAAATTCCCACCAAAAAAAAAAAAAAAACTCTTAAAAGCATAACATTCTTAAGAAATATATACATGTAATAAACAAATTTATGCTCTGTAAGTTCTCATTTTTCTCCAGTAAAAGTCACTAAATTCTGCTAAAAGGGTTTTAATAATAGTTAAGTACCAAAAATTTGAAATCTATTAGAAAACTTTTTCATGTACAGTATCCAACTAAGTATAAATATTATACTAAAAAAATAGATGAGTAATATGCTAAATTTGTGATTGATTACATATGTTGTGCATTGGCAACTGATTGACCCTGTATTTAAATAGTTTATGCCGCAAGAGTTAAATCTGTTCTGCTGCACCAAACAAAGCAGAACTGTGATCTAGAATTTGAAAAAAGGGAAAATATTGGCTAACAAGGAACATTAAAAATACAGAAATATTGCTAGGGTATCCCAGAAACATGTCATTCTTGCTTACTAAAGACAGTATCTAGACTAGCATGTCTAGAGGTCATGATGTATGAACTTCCTAAAATGAGATAACCCCTGAAGGGACTTAGAATAGCAATACAAAACTGAACGAAGCACGAGTTTTTAAGTAAGATGCAAAAAAAATGTTGTTTTCAATGTTAGTCTTGGGAGTTATTGATTGATGTGTTATATATATATATATATATAAAGATAGAATAATAAATGTAACAGTTGCAATGAAACACAAAGCATATTATAAGAGATGTTCCGAAAGTAAGTTTCATCATTTTTTTCACAAGAAAATTTATTGCTTAAAAAAATAAACAATGTCACCATGAACTACATACTTTGCACTCTTTTTTTTATATAGTTACAATTGACATTGAGACATTTGCTGTTGCATGCAAATGATTTGAAGAAACCCTTCAGGTAAAATGACACAAGCCCTATGACACAAGGAATATATTGTTGAACAGTCTGCTCCACTTCAGTACTGTTTTGGATGGACCTAAGCACTACTAATATGCAGTGTAGACACAATGCCTGAAACCATAATGTGCCTATCTGCTAACATCGTGTCCTGTACTCTAGTAGTGTTGTTTTTATTTGTAGATGTAGAGGGATGTCTACTTTGATCATCTTCCTCCACACCCTAAATTCTTCCACTGAACATGCAGCTCCCAAAATGGTTGGAACAGCGCTCAAACCATTTGATACGACATGACCTGCTCACCATACACAGTCTGTAGGCATTCATGGATGACTAGTCCCACATGCCTATTTGTACTAGATAACAGCACACACTTCCACTGCTGACCATATTGTCATCATGCCTCGGGCATGCAGATCTTCTACTACTCTTTCCTTCATCACTCTGCACATGTCATTCCTCCTCTACTGAAGCTACTATAGTTGTTGAATCATCAAAGGGTGTGGATTCTTATGGGAGTTGTTTGTTTCATCTGGTATACCATGTGATCTTTCAAAAAAATGCCAAGACTTACCTACTGAACATCCCTTACATTAACACAATTTGCATTAAAATAATTTTCTTTGCTTGTAACTAACTTAAAAAATAACTTATGTAATAAATATGAATATTACTTACCATTTATTTGACTACCAGCAGAGGCATCCACAGTAACAATAGGGCATTTTCTGGGCCTTCCAGGTCCCTTTGATTTTCTTTTACGAGAATGAATTTCGGGATCAATTTCAAGAGTTTCAGTTTCATCGACATCACTACCCAGTTCTTGTTTCAGATTTCCTGTTTCATAATCTAATACAAATCAAAATAAATGATTCATACATGTTTTTCAAATTTTAGACAGCCCTAAAATAAACAAATCAATTAAACATGACAAAAAGATAAGAATTTGGAATAGCAAAATGTAACATCTTACCTCTAAGAACTTTGGCTCGCTTCCTTTTTCGAGAGCTTCGACGAACTAATGAGCCATCTATAAATAAATAAAACAAATAAATTAAATTAAAAAACGAAGTACATAATATATTAAAAGTTTCAATTTAAAATTAATAAGAAATTAAACCATACAGTAATTTTCAAATTAAGGATTAATTTAATTTTTTAAAAACATTCTATACAAAAACCCATTTTAAGAGACATATTATAATACTTTACCTCATTAATTAGGCTTAAAATAAACATATTCAACAAATTTTTGTTAAAGTTTTTTTCTACTTTTCTTTTGAACAAAATTGTATCCTGTAAATAAGTTACAATAATGTAAATATGTTTATGGAATTCAAATGCATACAAACTATTTTAGAATAGAAAATAAAAATTATTGTAAAAGAATAAATACTTTTGAGTATCTTTTTAATATATATTTTTAAAATACAACCAATTCCTCAAAAGATTAATAGCAAAATATCTTCAAATAATTAAATTTTTAAAACTTTCTATAACAATCAAAATAGAGATACATAAAATCAACACTTATAAATTTGTCAGATTTCAAAATGGGTACATCAGGTCTATTTCATTAAACCTGGAATAATTCAATATTTTCAAAAACATAAAATTTTACAAACTTAATTTTCACAGACTCAGTTGTAGAGGTATTTTAAATATAAATTAAGCAATGCTTAAGAAGAAATTTCTCATTCATTCTAAATATTAAAGTAATAATTACTCAATAGCACATATTTTACTCATTCAATATGTATAATTTTAAAAATACACAAAGCCTCTTTATTCAAATATTTTTACTTATGGGTGATAATTAATAGTACATATAAGTGTCAAAGCTATATTTCTTAGTAAAATGAAGCATTTCAGATGCACAAAGGTGGAAAAAAAAGAACTTGGGTGAGTTTAACGATAGTGAAGATTAATGACACAAAAGTCAGATGTGGCCATGCTGTGCCAAAAAAGGTAAATCAGTAATCTAGATATTCAAATTTTTTTTAAAAAAAATATAGAAATTGGCTGACAAGAAGGAGGGTTGAAAATAAAGAATTATCGCTAGTGTATCCCCGGACAAATTAACCATGTTTAGCAAAGATAGGGAAAGAAAAAGATCACTAGGGGGCTTTGGTAAGATAAAGATCAGTAGGGGGTTTAGATGCCCATACCTACATAAAGAAGGCAAGCCCCTGAGATTCCCTGATATAATCCCCAAGCGCAGGACATGCAGCTATACCCCCAGATACTGGATACCCATTTTAGTCACCTCTTACAACATGCATGAGCTACAATGGGACTATTCTTTCAAAGTCAGTCACCACATGAGTTGAATAAGAACTTGGATATTATGTTATATAATATATATGAAGTAAAAAAAGTTATTGGGAACAATTACCATACCATCTACAGTAGCTCAAAAAGTGCATATAACATAAACTTATTCTATTATTCAATTAAAATAATCACTGAGCTCATTTCAATAATATAGATTTTGAAAGAAAATGGAAAAGAAAATGAAAATGTTTAAGCTGAAATTCATAAAGTTTCAATAAACAATAACACAAAAAAAATCTGCCTCAGTCAATACAGCATTTTATCCACAAATGCAATATCAACGCATAAAAATTGTTTTAAATTATAAATACATTCTTAAATATATATATATATATATACATATAAACTGACTATCTACAACTTGCTAAAAATCACCACCACAAGCTGATATATGACCAAAACATATTTGCCCCAGGACCAGGATGACAAACTTCTAGGAAGGGTAGAATACACTAAGACAGTTTGGAAAAACATAGCAATGCAAAAGTGGAAAATCAGCTGTGCTAAGGAAAGCATACACAGAAAATACTAGGAATGAAAGAATATCACTTAAGTCAGTATGTGTGTTAAACAATGCATATTATAAAAGTAACAGGAACAAAGGTCAATAACATATAAGGTTGAAAGAGATGTTTGAATTGTCAATCTTAAGCTTTGATCCTTGGCATATGGAAACTCAAATAATCTTGAGGATTCAAGGCATGTTTTGGACATGCTCTGCAGAAGTTGCAATATGTGCAACAGAGTTCTCGACAGTGTCATATGCAAGTGACTGGATATTTGGACCACCATGATTGATCTCCTATCAGTCCAATATGGTGTCTAAGTGGTTAAAAAACATTGTTGAAATGGGCAGCAACTCATTTTGTTGGTACAGCATGGAAGAATGCATTGACACAGAAACATGTTCATCACACATTCTTGAACAGTCGTATACTTACTAAGGTGAGGTAACTTGGTATAAAGGTGAGGTAACTTGATTTGTCACTTGATGAGGCAATAGTTACAGTTCCATGATATGATTCCTCATAATGCCAGAGCTACCAATGACTGCAAAAAGGCCTTTCTGTTGCATGGTAGGTTTACTACCAACCCTACATGGACATTATGAGAATTACCATTCATTTCTCAACTTATGGTGGCTTTGTAGAACAAATCTCTCTCAGATAATCTTTTATTTGAAGGCAAGCTTACAAAGTAGTGATCGCTTGAATAGATATCATTGGAAATTATTGTGTGTATGAGTTCTGCTGCACTCTGCATCCTTATATATTCTTATATATCAGATGTATATTGACAAGCTCCATAATTGCATAATCAGTCATCAAACTAATACTTTGTACAGGTGTGAAATAAATTTTCCAGCACAAATGCTTGGAACTCACATGCACTTGCAATATGATCCAATACAATACAATAATAATAATTGTATTTGGAAAACATTTCCAGCCTTGTTTTGCCACATGATTCCCAGTCATCGAAGAGTACCCCATTCTTCATACAGGTTTTTTAGCCTGGCCTTGTAACCCCCTGCATATAAAAGTAATAATTATTACAGATTTAACACTAATCATGAACTTCTGCATAGCCTGCAACAATGGATTCTTTTACTTCTTGGCCCAAGCGATCCATTAAAGATATTTATTATTGTTATGTGAATTGGAATATTTTTCTGATATTATTATGTACTTAGCTTATAAGATATATAACTTCTTCAAACATATGAACACAAGCTGACACACAGCATATTTACCAACTTTTTACTGATGGAAAGGTTGAACTGCACACTACCTTCAGGTGAACCATAACTTTACTCATTGTTATTCTCACCCAATGCGATTGTAACATGTTGTGTGTCTCAATTAAGTCCACAGCATACAACCATAGAGTACAAGTTCCTTTGATTCACAAGATTGGCAACTATGTATAGGTACATATTTCTATCTGTATTTGTCTTTTAAAAGATCCTCTCAATGGGTATTGGTGAGCGAACTCTTTCATTTTGACACATATAACATCATGATGTTGTTATATCATTCTACAATAATTGTAATTTCATTTTTATTTAAAGCTAAGTATTTTTAAACTTAAAAATTTAAGTTTATTTTTGATGGCCTCAAATCTAAGTCTAATGATGCTTTATAATATGGCCACTGAACACAAAGCTACACAGAAATTACAGCTTTGCATGCAATCAGTACACAAATGTGTATCCATTGATAAACAGAAGATACTAATACATTTCCATTATCTGCAAGTGGACGTTTGTTTCTTAATGAAACTGCTGCTTTAAATTCTGATAGACATTTAAACGAGAATACAATTATCTAATTTTGCATATAATCTTTATTGGCCCAGTTTTTTTTTTCTTTATCTGTTTCCAAATTCTGTTTTTATAACACTTTTAACTGCATGCAAAATGAAAGAATGATAACAGTTGCATTTTAAAAATTACAACAAAACCAAAAGTTACAATTTCTGCCTTGATCCGCACATGGAAACTTGTTTTTGAGACTTCTCCCATACAATTTTCATAATTCTGATAACTTGATTAGAAAACTTCCAATATTCAAATTCTATAGCAAAAGAAAGCTATAGTGGATTAAAAGGGTGCATATACATATTTTAAAAAGTTTTTATGTTTGTGCATTTGATGTATGCTCATTTATTTCATTCCAATTAATCAATAATGTTAAAACATTTGAAATTAGTTAAAAATTTCATTAAAAAAATTACACTAAATGCCTTAATATTTGTAATTGTGCTATTCATATTGATAATAAGTCTTAAAAATTGAAATTTAAATTATTGAAGGCAATCCTTTGGCTGCAATTATACACTGAGAGAGAGAGAGAGAGAGAGAGAGAGAGAGACTTTTTTAAACACCAATATCAAATATATTAATCAAAAGAAAAATAATCAAATACCATCATTTACTATCTCTAATAAGCCTTCTTTTCCTTCATCAGAAACAACTTCTATTTCAGCAGGAGAAGGTTCAGAACTAATTGCGGTGTCTTTTAGAGTTAGGTCAAGGGATGGTTTTCTATGGAATGGTGGGAATAAAAATCAAAATTTTTAATATGATGTGATACTTCGCCATATTGGTAATGTAAGTATATATATATTACATACACAGTAGATAATTGTTTACATCATCCTATTAAAAATCCATTGCATATTTCTTATTTAATACAATGTATATAATCTTAAAAAATATTTTAAAAGTAAATGTTACCTTGTCCCATTATTTTTAAAAGTCTTAAATGAAAACAATTACTGAATTACTGTACTGAAAACAATTTTCAACATGAATACTTTTGCACATCCAAGTTTTAATCTATCTTTTAACAGTTCATACTTTGCAGGAAAAAGATGCAAACATATAGTTATACTAGTGACAACACATTAAAATCCATCAACTATTAATCACTTTTTACATTGTAGTATAAATACGTTAAACACATTATATATTACAATATTTTTAGAAGTAGTAAGTTTAAATTAAAAATTCATTTATAAAAGGTAACATATTGTTATGAACATGAGTTGATGCTTCCCTGAAGTACTTCTCTTATAAAGGAAAAGAGCGATTTACAGAAATGTTACCAGTCAACAAAAGAGAGTTTAACCAATAACCTTTTCACCTTGGTGATGGATTTAGCAACAAAATGGAAAGTACTCGAAGGTGCTGGAAATTATGCGAAAAATCAAACTGGAAGAAGGTTACAGACTTTTCGTGAATTTTCCTATTTGACCTCACACCTGACCAGAAAGAAGATATAAATACTCCAAGAGCTACAGTAAGATGAGTCTGAGGAGGAATTGGTCCGTGTATGGAATCAGTTGTCTGTGGAGTCTGATTTGTAGACAGAACAGGAATCATGGCAAAGTGAATCTGCTGGGGATTCAGCTTAAATCTAGCAAAACTGTTAGTGAGAGTCTGTCTTTGGACACTCTGTTGAGATCAATCAAGGGATTGATTGAATCTTGTCAACATTTGAAGAAGAGCGTGCCAGTGGATTTATGAAGAAGCAACATGTATCTGCTGGAAATACAAAATATTACTGTGGATGCAGTCCACAATGAAGGTTAATAAGCTGGTGAGCTGAAGGTTGCTATGTAATAACTGTGACTGTACTTAATGTGTGTTTTGTTCCCCTTTCTGTGTTACTAAATTGAGCAAGTTCTGTGTACCTGTTATTGTCCAAATTGTGCTGTGTCATGTTTTGAAGATTTACGAATAAATTGTTATTTGTTGTTATCCACCGAATTGGATTTGATTTTCACTCCACACACATTCTCCCATCCAAAATATTTTCCTAACAATATTTTACCAGTCATGATACACATTTATTGTAACTTGCATTAGAGAGAAGAAATCAAAACACAACTTTAATTATTAATATTTCACCCTCTTATATATAATTCTGAACTCAATTTTAATTGAAGAAAAAATGTCAATTTTAAATTATAGCCTAACTTTTCCAGCCTAAGTTTATGAATCTTTTCAAGTAAAATAATTTTTATTTAACTATCATATATTTTACATCAATAAACATTTTTTTTAATATTTAACTTTCTTATATCTTATATATATGTTATCAGGTACTCATCTTAATTTACATCATGCATTTACTCAGAATAAAAAACAAATTTCACAAATCATAAAAAATATTTGTGTGTGCCAGAAAATGTAATAATTATTTTTAATAAGTTTTAAAGAAAAAGCTATAATTTACCTCTTACTGACATACTATTTCTAAATTCTGACTGAACTGAAATAGTATAGTAAAAATTTATCAAAGAATGAATAAAAAATTTGTATAAACCAGAAATTATAATATTAAGAATCAAAGATACTTTAACATAGTTCTTTTACTCAATGTTTACAGAACATTTTGAAATAAAAGAATTATAATGTATATGCTTACCTCGGTCTTCCCCTTTTACGACGAGGTTTATCTTGTTCTTTCACAGGGTATGCTATGACCTGCCCTGTTTGTAAATCATGCTGAAGAACACATTTCTGACCATTAACCATAATTAAAGAATTTTGAGATAATTGAATGGGTTTGGAAACATCAATCATGACAACACTATCAGCAGAGCCTAAGAATAAATTAATACATGAAAACCAAAATTACATTTTGTTTAAATAGATGTATTTTTTTAATAACATAAAATTGAACTATATATAATAATAATAAAATACAGCTAATTATCCTAATAAATTAAAAATTTTGCTACACAGAGTCATATCATTATAGACATTTCCCCTTAAAAAGACATTTGGGTATCATTATTTGGTCTAATACCATTTATAAAACACTACAGCACATAATTTTTGCTTAAACAAATCATTCCTTTAATTGTTTACTTAAACAATTCAATCATATGTGAGAAAAAGTGATAAGTTTATAGTAAAAGATATTGATTCCTTAAGAAAAAGTTACACATTTTTGTATCACAATTAATTAAATATACATTATTATAAATACATTGCTTTTTACAAACCAGGTAGTAAAATAATTATTTTCATGCTTATCAAGAAATATTAAATATTTTCACCATAATTAGATAATTCTATCAGTTTTGGAAAAATTTAATCAATAAGGAAAAACTGACCATCTGATTCCTTAGGATGATCAGGCTGTAATTCTTGATTGTCTTTATCATTGCTTGAATTACTGTTTTGATTAATTTCCAAGGACTGAGAAGAAACAATAGGTATAGTCTCTTGTAATTCCTTAGTCATTGAATTATTTAAATTTTTTGCAAGAGGTGCAGGCACTGATTCTTCTGTTTCATTTAAGAAGCTGAGATCAATGTCTGATATATTTCCTTCAGAATACATTGGAACTTCTGAATCTGGAGATTGATTCTGATCATTGTTTTCCACCATTAAATTAGATACTTGAGTAGCATTTAGATCTGCAGGAAATGAAGAATCTTTGAAAATAACAGTATTATTATTTATATTATTGCTTGGGGCTTCTTTTATAGGCACAGCCAATAAGGTAGAATCAGATAGTATTTGCAAAACAGTACCTGAGAATAAAGAGAAAGGATTTCCTTAATTAATAAGACACTATAAGCACAAATTTGCACTGAAAAAATTTCAATAAGAGTTGCATATCTCATTGCTATGTATGAATATTCTAATGAAGTCTATGAACTTATCTAGGTAATAAAAATATAAAACCACTCATATATCTTTAAGTACAATAAAAATTACCATCAATACAAATAAACTGAATATTAACCATACATTTAAAATATTCTTAACATACTAATTTTTTCTTTTTCTTGTAAGTAATCTTAGATAGCAAAAAGTCTCCCACACATAAAATTAAAAGCCAAAAGTATATTTCTACAAATTTATTCTAAAATTTATCATTGTTGAATTGATCATGACATCTTTACAGAAATATCAAGTATGTGTTTAAAATCTTCTGAATGCACATCTGCAATTAATATAATACATTCACATATTTAAGGCTTAACTTAAAAATTCACAACACAACCTTTTTATATAATTTTATTTTATGTATTCAGCTAAGATCAAATTATTTTTTAGAAAAATTCAAAATTTTGGTGAAAATCTCGGAAAAGCATTCCTGTATGTTTTTTACCCCGAAATACATAATAAAACATTTAATCATATAATTTTATTTGTTTTACTCTTTTATTTGCTACTTAATAATTATGCCTAATATATGTAATACATATTTGTTTGTAAAGTTCATTCAAACATAAATATGAAATGCTGAAAAAATTTAAATATTTTAATAAAGTTACAGAGCCTAATGTACTTTCTATGATAATACTACCTTATGTTTTAGTATAAATGAGTTCAACTATAAAGTTTACTGCATGAAAATGAAAATATGAAGTTCGAATCTGAATTTTTAAAATCTATTAACAGTAGTTTTGACTATATTATGTTCAGTAACCTATGATGTCAATTTTCAACACATAAATTCGAATAACAGTTATTCAATTGAAAGCATACATTTTGATTTTAATAGAGAAATAATTTATGATGAACAAAATTTTATAAAAGGAATATTTGTGAAGAACTATTTGCCAACCAGGTTGCTAAAACAACATGAATGACCCTTTTTTAATTATGTATACATATACATTGTAATGGGCTTGTAGCAAACTTTCATAAGAGTTTAGATAAGAAAAAAAAGCATGAAACTGTTATAAGGAGTATTGTTCAGAATATCATATCTTCAGGGGTAATTGATCAATGTAAAAAAATTACATTGCACATTGCATTGAGTTAAAATCCCATGTTTTATACAAATATATTTTGGTTTGTACAAAATTAATTTTTAACATTTTATTTGGAGGGGGTACTGACTACTGACTTTATGGAAAGCAAAAGAAATGAGATCAATTGATTGATCAATTGATTGATTGATCAAGGTGTCTGAACATAGCTTTTCAAGTTGATCTCATCATTAAAAAACTGCCTTGAGAAAGCATTATTTAATCACAAAATTACCTCAATTTTTATCACAGACATATTTTTATCAACGATTTTATGATTTGTACCTCATGGGACACATTCAACATTGATTAATAATGATAGATGATAACAGAATAAATTACCACAATAACAGTTTATTTATCCTTAGATATCTTTATAAAAATATTAACTGTTAAATAATGGAAAGATTATTACCTTCAGGAAAAGAACCTGCAAAATCAGCTGCAGTATACAGACATGAACCCTCAACTGTCATGTTAGGATTAAGGTATAAGGTACCATCTAATTGAGATACTGAGGGATTTACATTAGTTGTTGTGGATAGAGGTTCATCAAGATGAGGGTTATTGTTTAGAATGGAGCACCCTCCATTTACATCTTCTGTCATATCTAGAACAGGAATTTTAAATATTTGAGTGTATGAATGACAAACCAATGAAAGATAAAATGTTTTGATAATAATTGCAATAACTATCATTCATTTTATTTCATACAATGTTAACCACAACTGTCCATAGAATTAATGATATCCAAGTAGTTTTGGATTTTTAACTATGTTCCATTCTTTGAATATATAAGAGTAAAAATTCATTTTTTTATAACTGATTTCACTCGTCATTCAATAAAATAAAACTTTTTAAGAAATAAATTATGTAGTTTTTTCTTTTGTGTTGCTAAATCTTAATATAAGAATCTTTATATTTTTATACATATATATAAAATTTATAACATTCAAAGATATGATCTCATTTTTTTATTAAGAAACATTCGTGCAAAGGTATATTCCTATCCATGAGTTCATTCTATCTTTACTATGTTACATATATTTTTTAAGCTACCAA
The DNA here is from genome assembly GCA_019974015.1 of Nephila pilipes. Lineage (NCBI taxonomy): Eukaryota > Metazoa > Arthropoda > Arachnida > Araneae > Nephilidae > Nephila > Nephila pilipes. Next base: position 85,065 of record BMAW01005782.1, on the reverse strand, counting down.
ATACACTATTCAAAGGGAGTTTTATTTTTCAATATATATAGAATTCCTATTATCAACAATTGTAGGCATTATTTTTTCTTTTTTCAAGAGATTAATTATCGATGAAATTTTATATCAAAATAAAATTTGATGTTTTGTCATTTTTCTAGATAGCAAGGAAATCTTTCATTATGACTAAAATTTGTGAACTTAGTTTTAAAAATAATACCTGAATATTGAGGCTCAAAAACTGAGAGAGCTTGGCAGATTGGGGCTATTATAAGAACTAGATATATTTGTTAAAGATGTATAAGATAACTTTGAAAATCTAATATTTGAAATTATTTGGAACAACATTAGAATACATATATTAAAAATTTGTATTCCTTTTCAGTAGAGGATTCAATGCTATGCAATTTAATGAGTGAGTGACTGTGAGGTTTTATGGTGCAAGAGTCATGGTAGGCTATGCTGCGCCAAACATTTGTTAAAAGGAAATAAAATTTATACTTCTTAAACAGAAAACATTCAGAAAGTATAAATACAGGTTAAAAGTTAAAAATTCAAATTTGGTGCAAAAGGCCAATTTGTTTTAAAAAGGCAAATAAGTTATGGTGGGGGGTTTTCCCCACCAAGTCAGATAGATTTAAAACAGATGATTTAAAAAAAATACGACGATGACGATTAAAAACAGGACACATGATTGAAATGTGATGAATCGCATAAGGGACATGGCAGGAAGGACACTCGGGAGCACCCTCCCCAATTAAAAGATGTCTCTGGGTAAATCGAGTGTGTCCAACGCGAAGGCGGATCAATCTGACACCTGCTCTTCGCATTGGACAAACAGGCCATTCTCCAATGATCGGCTTCACCGAGTGTAGCTTGTTATTGTGTTGAAGATTCCAATATTCCTGCCATGCCTGATTAATAGAATTTAAAATGTGACGTCGTATGTCCTCAAGTGGGACTGCGAGCTGCAGAGGATTCGTTACCGAACGTGCAGCCGAGTCCGGTTGTTCATTGCCTAAAATACCTACATGACTAGGTATCCAACAGAACTTAATAACATAACCCCTAAGATACAGACTACAAACAATGTCTGCAATGTCAATCACAGTAAGATGACTGTGGTTGTCCCTATACAATTTAATATATACTTTGAAATAAAAAAAAATATACAAATTTATATTTATAAACAATTTAAACACCAATTTCAGTTCTACTAACCTCTACATATATTCTTTTTTGCAATTAAAAATCTTTTACAGTTAAATCTGTAATTTTTATTTAAATTCATATTGAACTTTGTCTTTATATAATAGAAAATAAAGTCATAGTTTTGTATGATCAAAGTAAAATCTCACAGCTTAGAGATTTTAAAAATGATCTCTAAATGTTATATATAAAAACATGCCTCACAACAAAATATATGTAATATTTAAATGTCACACGAATTTCTCTAAATTAATAGAGAACTTTCAGACAATTATTTTTGTCTATTCATGACTATTATTTACAATATTTCCCAAGATGGCTATAAATAAATGAAATAAATTCTGTGTCTATAAAGTATTTATGGGATTTAGCTCTTTGCCTGGTGATGGAATCTCAGCAAATGTCCCAATATGGCATTTTATTTTTAAATAGCATGGCAGAAAATATATGTTTTATGAACTATTGAACTGTTCATAGTAACTGAACCTAATTGTATTGTTGGTACAACACTGGCTGGTTTTCTTTAAACAAAAGAAACACTCACTTTTCAACTTTTGCACTAGCCCTTTATAAAACATAGAATTAACCTTGTAAATGATGATTAGAATCTTCATGTAAAAATTTTAAATATTTCACAAACACATAAGCATAATTCATTTTAATCATGTTAGTATTAGCTTACATGCATTATTTAACTAATTCAAAAAAAAAATTATTGCTTCTTATTCTTTAAGAATTTTTTTGAGTGTGAAAATGTAAATGTATTTCATTAAACTTTCTCAAATTCGCAGATATTTTACTCGTATGTCCATTACCTTTGTGTAAACTAAATGCTTTAATATAACATGGCTGATTTTTCTTTCTTTTTATAGATCTAAATTTAATAGATAATCAAATTTATGAAAGTTTCTACATTTTTACATGAAGTGTTCCCAATTAGTTTAGTTTTTTTATTAACGTCGCACTAGAAGCAACACGAGGGGTATTGGCGACGGACCTCGTAATTTTGAACCACGGTCAAGTGACGAGGACAACACCTGAACTGGCACCCCCTCTCCTAACATCCACACCACGCCAACGGGAGGACTTTGGGCCCCGACAGATTTAACGTGCATCAGCCCCGGCTACAAGGAGGGTCTTTGGCGGCCAAGGATCGAACCTGCGACTGAACGAAAACCGTCGGTCGCCAGTCCACAACCTTGACCACTAGGCTACCGCGGCTGAAGTGTTCCCAAATCTATGCAATATGTAGAGAAGAATAACTATAAACAAATTCTTTACCATACCTACACTATTCAAAAGAAAGCAATTTTTTTTTTATCTTTTGAAATTGTCCGTTTACTGAGCCCTCAAATAGCTTTTTTTTAAAGACAAAACCATTTTTGAATCTGTCTAACAATTAATACTTCCTAAAATAGTCTTTTTTTTCACCATTAGAATAATTAATAAGAATATACTCATGTCTTTTCAGAACTGAGAGAGGCATATGATGTAATGCCTAATTGCAGAGATTCATTTACTTTCATGTGTACTTCTATCTTTATTCCATTCAAGTCAAAAAAACACTATGTACATAATAGTAAAGGTTTGGAATTTCTCTTATTATATGTAGAAATCATTTGTTTATAATTAAATTAATATTCGTCACAGAACAATATATATATAATATGCTGCATATTCTTTTATAAAAGATCAATCTTTAGGACCACAGATTCTCTAAATTTGTTTAAGAAAAATTTGGTTTCATTCTTTGATTTTCTTCATCATCAATTTTTATCAAAGATTCAATTAATATTGAAAAATTACATTTAATTACATTGAACTACTCCTTAATATGACAACAGATTTTTAATTTTGAATGATTCATATTAAATCATTAATATATTTCATACCAATGTTTCTTCTATTGGTAATTATAACTTATTCATATGTCTATTACAATTATTAAACATGAAAAAAGGAAGACTCCAATAACTTAAAAAGGTATTGAGATATTGCCCAATTTGACAATTTTAGAGAGCTTATCTATTTGTTACAAAAAGAGAGGGGTTAAAGTATGAAGAGTAAATGATAAAAGTGGAAAGAAACTCATAAAGCTATAAGTAATTCATTTCTCCTGAAGTATTTAAAAAAATAAAATTTAACTACACTTTTCTGCAATTTTTAATATTTGTTGAATACAAAATAAATGGTGGTATAACCAAAGTAGGTGGATATCAATTGTACATACTTCACATCTGATAAAAATAATTTATTCCTTATATTAAAGAGCTTTTCCGTAGTGTATGAATAAATCATGCATTACAATAATTTATATAAAATGCAGAAAATCCTTCATCCCTAACTTAGTCAATAAGCTTCAGAATTTTAAATTCGAAATGAGATTACACAAGGCAGCACAGAAAATTTTCATATTACATACATTGCGCATGGAATCTTTAAATGTATCTTGATTAAAACCAGAAATTCCAATCAATCAGCCAAGACAAACATTCAAATATGCTATAGCCATTTTTGCCTTAATCCTGGATAATCAAGACATTGAATTAACAAAAAAGTGCAGCTATATAATAGGTTGTTAATGACGGTTCTGGCAATTCAGAGCCAATGACAAATGATCCCTGTATTTGAGTGAGTGAATATAAAGTTTATCGGTGCAAGAGCCAGATATGGCTATGCTGCGCCAAACAAGATTAAACTGCGGTCTAGACGTGAAGTTGAAAAAAAATGGTTGACAAGAAGGAGGGCCTAAAATAGAGAAGGATCGCTAGGGTATCCCGGGAGTGCGTCACCCATGTTTACCAAAGACAGTAAACCCCATTGGAAAGAAAAAGATCACTAAGGTGCCTCGGGGTCATGATGCCCGTACTTACCTGAAGAAGGCAAGTCCCTGAGGTCCCTGTATTATTTGAATTAAAGAAACTTGTATAATTTCGGTGGAAGAAGAATACCATATTGAAAAATCTGATCATTTCATGGATTCAAAACAATAATTTGAAGAAACTTCTGACCAAGAAACAAGAAATAAATTTCTTCAAAATGGTACCAATACTTGGGAAGAGATGGAAGTATAAAATGGAATAAAAATAAGTAACACATCATAATACACTTGTTACCAGAATATTGTTATTCATTTGCCAGGAACAAAAATGTCAGCCAAAATTTGCAAAACATCTTTGGAATTTCTCAACCAATTTTTTCAAATATCATTACATGAAGCATGATATAATTAAATATACTAATTTGTGTATTGAAAAGTTCAAAAAAAAAAAAAATTCCAGAGATAGAAACTGTAAAAAAACAGACAAAACAAATCTTTCATAGGTTTACAAAGTTATTAAAGGAGACTGGAATGGATCTCGTGCAGATGAAGTGTGATTTGAGATGAGAACTCCCAAATTTTAAAAAACTAAAAGTAAGTTTTACTGACTTAGTAAGTAGTAAAAAGAGCATTGATCCATCAAGTTTAGTTCTTTTTATTAACGTCCCACAAGAAGCAACACGAGGGCTATTGGCAACGGACCTTGTAACTTTGAACCACGATCAAGTGACGAGGACCACACCATGGTAATGGGTGGACTTTGGACCCCAACAAATTTAATGTGCATCAGTCCCAGCTATACCGCAGGTCTTTAGAGGCCAAGGATCAAACCCATGACTGAACGAAAACCGTCGGCCAAGAGTCCGAAACCATGACCACTAGGTTACTGCGGCCAACATTGATCCATCAAAAAAGGATGATGCACTGTTTGTCTCAGGGAAAAGAAAAACTTACTGTTTTTGCATTTTTAGAAAAATGTGCGCTTTAAGGACAAGAATACAATCTACCCTGAATGTTTTGAAGCAGATTAAAATGAGTTTTTACTGTCTTCTACTGTCCTTATCATTAAACACAAAGTAAGTTTATTACTAGACATACATTTTACTCAATATTTTATAAAAAAAGAAATGTAAAATTATACATTTTAAATTGAAAATGTTGCAAGCTGACTTTATATCATTATTAGTTTCATTTGTTAACAATAAATTACATAAATCTATTCCTTTAATTCAATTAACATGTTGCATCTTAAAAAATTATGTGGCAATAAACTGAAGAGTATTTTAATAAAATAAACATGTTGAAAAATTAGGATGTCTCAACACCCTGTAAATAATAATGTATCAAAAACAATTGCAAATAAGACTCACGTGCATGAGATGTAAAAAAGTATTTGGTACAACAGAGAGCATTTTTCCTTTTGGAATGCAAGCGACTATCAAAAAGAGTTTGATAATCGTGAATTCTATTAAATAAGTTTATATTTTATTGGACAATGCTTGTTTATCATGTATAATTCTTCACACAAGTGATATTTTAAAATAAAACTATGGCGAAATATCAGAAATAAACTGTACAGTCAGTATGCCATATAACATGCAAGAACTATGCAAAGCAGAGGGAAACTTAAGCAAACATTAAAATGCTAATCTTTTGAGTAGGAAAATCTTGAAAAAAAATTGTTGCATCTTCTTCCAAATAGTAAAGTTTATGGCAGGTTTCCACTTATACAGCTCCTTTTGCATACATCAAAGTAGCATCCTAAAATTTTTTGTGTAATATGATCTACTGTGCAATTTTGTGTAACATTCAGTATCTGGATCAACTAAATTCTTAAAATCTTGTACTGTGAAATGTTCTCATTCAAGAAAAAAATGTCCAATCCTTAAAGTTTAAAACTAAGTTATTGTTCCATTAACAACAACAAAAAAAAAACAGAACAATAGGAAACATGCTAATTCCAAACGCAATCCACCAAAAAAACCATTATAGGAAAGAACACAGTCTGTGTTTAAAGTTAAATACATGTAAAATAAAAAAAGATTTTAAAATTTTCTTTCACTACCTCAATTACTTATTAAGACAATCTTGTTTAATGTTTCCTTCACAGGTTATACTTTTTACAACATACCTATTAAATGAGATCTTAATAAACATCTGGCACAATAGAATAAATACAGGAATTGTAAAAATAAGAGACAACTATTCATTTATCATAAGGACACTATATGAGACAGTTAATAATTTAAAATTTTCATATCAATATGCATTCATCAAATTCTGCAATAAAAGACATCAATTTTTATTGTCTTCATTTAACAGTCATTTACTTCTAAAATTTAGAAGAAACAAATCTTAAGTTATATTTCTCAAAAAATTGCTTCAGAAATGAATTCATTCCATTCTGAAATAAATTCCAATATTTATTGACAGTTTTAAAAAGCTAACAAGAAAGATGATTTTCTCAATTCTTTACTCACAAGATCAAAATTAATTGAAAACTTTTTATTAATTTGTAATACATTGGAAACTACAATTAATTATATACTTTTTAAAGGGATAAATTTATATTTCAGAATAATCATTTATCTGCATTTTTCTTTGGAATGTCACAAAAATGTTATTCAGACTAATATGTATGTCGACGTTCACAAATGAGGTACAACTGGATGATTGCCTCTGGGAAATTAAACCGATTTACAAATACTGCACTAATATATCTTCCAATATTTATGAAATGATGTTTCTGATAACTTCTCAAACTAATAAATTTTCATAGCTTTTGATCTTTGCACTTCATTACAACACAATGTTTATTATATTAGCTAAAGAAATCTAACATTTTCGTTAATAAAGAACACACATCAAAAATAATGAATACAATAAATTTCAGTGGTTCACTCAAATTCATATTTAATGGAGTGAATGAAATGAAGTTTCCTGGACGTTTAAACGTTTAACATGTCAAACGAAAACAATTCGGTCCTGCACGTGGTTGAAGAACAAAAACAATAATATCTAACTTTTTATTCAGAAAAAAAATCAATATCTAAAACTTTTTTTGTATAAAAAGTAAATTTTACAAAATTATAGGTAGCATGCACTGATTCATTTTTATTATTAAAAATTACAATATTATATCACAGTCTCACATTTAAAGTTTATTTATTCAATTTAATATGGCGTCTGCACTAGTGTAGCTCCGCGCGAACGCATTGCAAAACTGAGAAACCTTTCTGTTCTGAAAAATAACTGACAAAGGAGTCAAAAATTATGAATTACAATTTATTTGAATTATTTTATATTTTATAATACAAAATAATCAGCTTAAAAGCTTACCATTAGCTTTAAGAATAACCTTCAATTTCAGTCGTTTCCTCGGGATAATATAAAATTGTAAACTTTCATTATACCGGATATTTGTGCTGCCCTCTTTCGTTAAATTTTCGAGCTTTCAATAGATAAATAATAAAACAAAGAAGAAATGGGAGAGTATTTCTACTATAATAGTAAAATATTATGTTTTAGTATTTAGAATTATTTATTTTCTGTATAGCTAACAAGAAAATACCATGTTATTTTTTTTTTCAAAATGTCTGACGAAAATACTCAAATTTTGAGAATATTGAAATTTATAATGATTTGAAAAGAACGAGCTCTTATGTAAAAAATTTTTTATGAAATATTTTATTTGAACTAAATTTAGAGTTTTTAAAATTTAATTTTATCATGAAATATTTATGTTCAATGAAACAAACCAACGTCATGCGCATGCGTAGCTATAAAGTAGATATGATTCTACTGAATCTGTAATGTAAAGTGAAATCAAGTAAATTGAATGAGTGTTCGTAGAAAGTTAATTTTAGATCGCATAAAGAACTTGCTCATAACATGTAATTAAACAGAAAGTAAGTAAAGTGTCGCAATTAAGTTTTATTCATTTAAAAATTTTGATATTTCGAGTAAATTCACTATCACTGATAGCAGAACTTTTTCACTTAATATAATTATTCATTGGTATTTAATGACTTATTATGTTCCCAGATAATGTGCTTTCATTCCAAATTTTATTCAAAAAGGTTAAGTAGTATTTATTATATGTAATATGAGAGAACGAAGCCTCTTAAGTGACTCCATATTGTGTATGAGTGAAGATCAAAGAAACGAAATGCATGATGAGCTAGCTGGTGAACAATGAACTGCATAATCGCTTGTTTAAACATAATTTCTTCTGTATCGAAATTAATTTTAGCTTTGTTTGCGAAAGCATTTTCTCGGTCTATGCTTTATCTGTATAATATATTTATGCATACACACCTTTTTCAAAACGTTTAGTATTGTTTTGATCATATCTTTCAGTATGAATACAATTACTCTAAACTTTGTTAATAATTTGTTTTACCATTATTTTCCCTATTAATTAATATTTTTGTATATTTTACTTCGACTTGAATCTTTTTTGATTTTTATTACTAAACATTATAAAATCGTAATTTTGATTATTCATCTTTATGAACGTACATGTTAATGTATTTGTTTCAAAAAGCATCTAAAGATTTAACTATTACAAAACGTAAAACTTGATTACATTGATAAATAAATTATCTTTAATTCAAATTTGTACTAACTAGATTATAACTTTCTGTAAAGGAAACATTGGACGGATCGTATTTTAAGGGAGTACAGCAACATGTAATTTTTTTAGAGTTATATGGAAATTATCTATTAATACAAAATGTTCTCAAAATAATGTTCATTATTTAATGTTTCCTATTCCAGAAATAAGAATTCTTAAATATTGATTTTTGATACCCTGTAACTATTTGTTTACATTATTTTAAAAACATTGATGTTTTAAAGCAACTGCTTGTTTGTGTAATTAACTTTTATGGTGCTTTTCTCTTGCACGTGCATCTAAAAAGATGTCTCTTCTTTCATCTACATTAGACATTAAGGACAAGGTACTTTAGCTTGCTAAGTCTAATTCCGGGAAAAAATAATCGACAAAAATCTAATTTATTTAATTTTTAAATTTAAGTAGGTAGTATATTTATTCCTTTGGTGATGGATTTTTCACTTCAGTTTTATTGAGATAAAATAGTTAGTAAAAATTAATGTTAAATATGGAAAAATATGTTTAATTGTACTTATTTACACACTAAAAAATCTGCTTAACATGCTATTACTAATGTGTGCTATTAATTTCTTATATATGTTAATTTTAATAGCAATGGCATAATATTTTGTTTTCTTTTACCTTCATTATGTCTAACAGAACGATACAGATGAAATAAAAAAAAAAAAGATTGATATTAAGATTGAATCAGAAAAAGGAAAAAAATCCCATGTGGAATCTAAAGGAAAAACATATGGCTGAAACATAAACCATTTTGAAAAGCACTTCGTTGTAAATTTAAAGAATTGCAGAGATGTTTGTTTACAATAGCCTCTTCTCAGCTTAAACCTCTGGGAATCGGCTACAAACAGCCACAGTCAAAGAAAAATATCTATCTATTGCATTTCAAAATATTTGAATTGTATTCCAACTTTTAATTTTAAGTATGATTCGCTTGTCGGAGTGAGCGAAATAACCCGTACGAAACGTGTTACACCCTTTTCAAGGACAAATCAGTAGCATATCATATATGAGACAACCATGTGGAAGGGTTAAACTTCATCTGAGAATGAGAATTTGATAATTATTAGATATGTTTTCATTGTGTAAACAAATTTTTAATCATTTTAAGAGAATGGCTTTGCATAAGAAATGTTTTTGTTGTATGAAGCTAAAGGTGATATAAAGAAAAGTTAACATGTTTATCAATATTCTTGTGGGCACATACTTGTGATTGGCATTGTTATCGTCAGGTCATTTGTTTGAGTCCCGATACCACTAAAGACCCTTTGTGTAGAGAGGTTGATACATGTTAAATCATGTTGAGGCCATAAGTATGGAAGTTTGGAGAGGGAGATGCCATCTCACAGGTGTCATCCTTGCCATTTTGTCCAGGTTCAAAGGTACAAGATCCATAATCAATGGCCCTTGTTTTGTTCCTCAATGCAACATTGATAAACAATTACATGCATCACACTTATTAATATTCTAATTAATAAAGAGATAATTGAATATGTTTAAAAGCTGAACATTTATTCTAGGAATGTTATAATAAAGATCATTGTTTCAAAATTAATTTTAATACTTGAAATAAGGTTTTATTTTGTAATTTAAATATATTAAAAAAATTCTTTTATCAAAAATATTTTCTAACTATTTTGAGAATTGTTCCATTCACATTTTCTAACTATTTTGAGAGTTCTATTCACATTTTCCAACTATTTTGAGAGTTGTTCCATTAGTGTGGGTTTTTTTTTTTGGGGGGGGGGGGGGCGTATCCATCTTATGAAAATAGTTTCAATATTTTTCTTATTTTTAATGGAGAGAGTTCTTCCTAGATTTATATTTTTATTTTATATATTGTAAGCACAGTATTAATTTTAATTGGTTCTCCATATTCTATGTATACTTTGCCAATATCATGAGAATTTAATTTAACTTTTAAAATTAGTTACATAATCAAAATTTAGTGAGAACTGTTATAACAATGAAAAATACAACTACTAATTAATGCTTTATTTATTTTTTTTAAAAAATAAAGCATGCTTAATTTTTTTGATGGTTTGTATGTAAAAGATTAGCAATCATTACCATACTTGAAAATTTACACAAATTATGTCCTGATTGATAATAGCATCCTGTTATTTCCTTCAAAATATGCTATTAAAGTAAGGAAGGCAGGAAAAACTCTTAAATTTAATGGAAATAATATTGCTTTTTTAAGACATATTACAATTAGGGTTTGGGAACTAAAAAACCTGTGCATTTAAAGAGGGGGGGGGATCCTATTTATTTTTACAGAAACGTCTCTGTTCTTCCTTTTTGTAAATTCAGATATCAAAATTAAATTGCTTTGTTCTAGCAATATTCACCAATCTATCCTTAATTAGTTATTTTGTGAAAAAAAAATTGATTCTAAACTACTGATTGATCTGTTAACTGTTAATATATGTTAATCCTTTGTCCAGAATTTATTTTAAAACTTATTTCTGAATTTCACTTGGTGTGTGTGTGTCATCAAATTTTCGATCGTTAATTTAACCAACTTCCCATCAAGCTAGAGCTTTGAAATTTTGGGAATTGTTCGTACTCGCCTAACAATGCAATATTTAGACGTTTGCAACAAGTTTTAACTAATATTTCAATAATTTTAATAAGTCAAAATATCCCTTCCACTCGGCGCTTTTAGGAATGAAGAAAAAAATTTCTTTAACCCTCTGGGTACGCCGGGAACTCCCCGTATGCCACATGAGTAATCATAAATCTTTTCTACTCACAAAGGGGAGATAGTAAGGGTTGCTGACTTTTAGTCAGTAATCATTCGCAAGAAAGAAAGATTGCATTATTTGGCGCCGTGTCTTATCACAATAATTTTTTCTGAATTCTGGTTACCATTTTTTTAATAGAATGACTTACAAATTTTCAAATGCATGTTTTGATTTTGTGAGTATTATGAATTTTTAATACGCTCACAAATGTCTCTTTTTAAGTAAATTTTTAAGTTAAAAATAACTAACAGTTTTAACTAATATTTCAATAATTTTCTTTAATAAACTTTGCCACCATATAAAAACGTTGGTTTTTATGTCGAATTATGTTGTATAATTTGTGCTTTTTGTGATATTTCAGACCTAACATACATCACATATTTTTAGAAAATGATACAACTATTTTCTGTATGTGGTATCATGCAGTTTGATTTGTTTACAAACATTTTACTTGGCAATGTATATTTTTAGAGACCCATCTGCCTGGGGCAACTCTTTCTCTATATAAGTTGAAAAAAGAAATGATCGAGAAAAAATACTGCTAAAGAACATCGTAAAAATTACTCAAAACGAGTGGATGAGAAATAGAGTAGAGAAAAAACGAAGGTTTAAGTCACTTCACTAGAAGAGGGGAGGCAGGGTTGATGCACTGTTAACGTATGTATTGTGATAAACTTGGGAAAATGTTTTTTTACTTTGTGTTGCCAAATTTAATAAGGATATTCAAAGTTAAAAATAAAATTGCAATAATCATGAATGAAATGTCATATATTATTAAAACTAATGCATTATTTCTAGTGATATCAAAATTTTCTTGTTTAATTGTTTTAATTATAACTTTTTGTATGTGTGCTGAACGTTTTCGGCAGTCAATCTACTTCAATGTTAGATTATTTAATGTTTATTTATTAAATGTTTCTGGCTTAGCCTATTTTTGCTTGGCTTGAAGATTTATTAAATTGCAGCTAATATGCGTTGCAATTATGAACCCCAAGACAATAAGGTCAACATCTGAGCTGTCACCCAACTGTTACACTGTATCAATATAAGAACTTCGAGTCTTAATAGTTGTAATTTGCATTGATTCTGTTGCATGATTGTTCAGTTTTGTCTGATGTTTTTATGTGCATTAAGGTAACAAAAACACTGACTCTCATATTAATATTACCAAGTGTTTCTCTTTAATTTTGATGATTTAAGAAAAGTATGCTGCAATAAATTGCAATTTGAGTGTAATTTTTTTAAATGTAAATCTAGTAAATACTAAGTTTTATAAAATATATGCATATAACTCTTATATATTATATATACTTATAATATGATATGTGAAATACACACACATATTTCATTTCTACTATATTAAAAGTTTGAATTTAAAAATGATGAAAAGAATTTTTACTAGCCTAAACACAGTAAATGTACTTCATTGTAATTGATGCTTTCAAAAGTTAAGAAGTTGGTGTTCTCATAATTATACTGTAATATACAATAGACTCAAAATTGTTCTCATTCAATAAAGTTATTTTTGTTTTTGTTATTGTTTAAATCATTTGATCCAAGAAACTGTAATGTTTATTGAATAGAAAAAAGGTCAATATCTGAAGTGTCTTGATGTTGACATTTTTGAAATTCCAGATATTCATATTGTAAAAATATAGCTAAATAGAGTACAGTTGCTTTTAATTGCTATTTCATTTTTTTAAAAAAAATCGAATCCAGTTGAGGAAAATTGATAATGAATTCAAATAATTTATTGAAATTTCTCTTGAATTATGTTATTATAGAAAGTTAGAAAAAAATATTTTTTTTTTAGTTAAATTATCAATTTGTAATGAAGGCCTTTGAATGTAATAAATTTACTTTTTTATGTGTATTTGCTTATTTAAAAGATATTTATAACAGTAAATCCTACTAAACTTGTCATGAATTGACACTGTTAAAAGTGATACTTTTTATGGCTCATTTTAATCTCACCTGTTATTTCTCAACTATTATGTTATGAAAAAAGATTTTTCTGCTGTTTTCTCCCCTGGACAACCAGGTAAAAATATTAAGAATTTATGTAAGGTTTTTAAAATAAACAACATTTTTTTTTTTTTTATATTTTATTTTAAATTTTGGTAAATATGTCATTCATTATTTTGCTTTTAATATTGTAATTTTTGAATTATATCCATTCATATTGAATGTTTTATATAAAGGATGGGAAGTAATAATGAAGGTGCATGAAAGCTGTGTGTTGCAATATTAACATAATTCAAGTAATTTATATCATATTGTAGTTATTTTCTGTTTTTTTTTTCATGCATACTTGGATTCATTGTATTCTTTGCTTATTTTTTAGTTAAAAGAAACTAGTTTTACTTAATTCAGCAACTCTTTCAAATAGTGACTTGGTCTTTAATTTGTACCTATTGTAGATCAGATTGACTTTTATTTTTGGACATATATTGGATTATAAATTGGTAAAGTTTACATTGTTCTATGTTTTTTTTTTTTTTAAATAAAAAAAAATTGTTACTATAGAAGTTTATAAATTTTACCAAATAATATTGTGATTCATATATATATATATATATATATATTTAATATGTTGAGCAATAACTGTATTCTTTTGGATTTTAAAACATATATCAAACTTTGCTATTTGAAATGTTTTTAGTAAGAATATATATAATTAGCTAGTTGTTTTATGTTGCTTAATAGATACATATTCTGTAGAGAGGTGGTCATTCAACATACAAGAGCATTCATTGATATTAAAATTGTTTGATGAGGAATAAATTATTAAACGAATTTTAGTGAGTCTTTTTTTTTTTTTTACTCTGTAGCCAAATTTTTTACTCTTATGTGAATGTAAAATTTGCAATTCTCATTGGTATCATTTTTCATTAATGTGTATTATTTTGTAGCATAACTATAAACCAAAATACTCAAAAAATGTAGTTTAAAAATTAAAAAAAGCTACTAATGGATTTATATTTTTTTAGCTCTGATTTATGAAAATATGATGACTGACCTGGATACTAGCATTGTACCTCAAGTCAGAGCCTTTGACAATGACTTGGTTTATATATGGAGCAAGAAATTTGAGAGCAAATCTTTAACTGATGCTGAATTTAAAGAATATTGGGTTAAAAATGTTCCAGTAATATACAACCCAAATGCTCAAAGTTTTGGAGATGAAGCTATTATTTTTACTCCTTTGGAACAGTTCATCTGTGGAAATAAGGATGTTGCCAAAGTATTTGAGCATCTAAAAATGCTCAATGATACCCCATCATTATGTGGAAAAGTTTTTAAATCAGGAGAACCCACTTATTCATGCAGAGAATGTGGCCTTGATCCTACTTGTGTCCTTTGTGTAGATTGTTTTACAAACAGGTACAATTTTCTCTTAATTGCAGTATTAAATTCATATTGTTATTCTAATATAACTATAAATAAATTTTGTACAAGAATTTTCATTTGTTTTAATTTTTTTTTTTTTTTTTTTTTTTTTTTTTGTGGTTTTGAATTTTCTCAAAATTTAAAGCAGTTTCTGAAAGCTCCCTTAATTGACCTCTAAATCATTGTCTATTAACTAACGGTAATAACCCATTTTATGTTATATTTCGTTGTCTTGTCTAAATAAAAAATTCTGCAATAGCATAGGCTTCTTAATCATAATATATGTTCAATGTGAACTATGCTTTAAAATGGAAATGTTGCAAAAATAATGTTCCCAGTACAAATATATCATTGGCACATTTATCTTGGCTTTAAAATGATGAGTCAATGCAATCTGTAATGCCAAACGTGACTATTTTATTTACACACACTTAGTGATATAGATAAATTTTTCTTTTGCAATAAATAGTAAGGTGACAATTTGTTGGTTTCTTTTGCTGTAGAGCCTGTGTATTGTTAATACATAAAATACTAATTTTCTTATTGGAAGACTGTAAAATTATTTTATGTCATTGTCTTTAACTGATATTTGTTTAAAGCTTAATCATTTTGGTTCATACTTCTTAAGTGTGTGAAGCATTTATTATTACATTTAGAAAACCACTATTTTATGCATTTTTATCAATCATAAA
Organism: Nephila pilipes; assembly: GCA_019974015.1. Taxonomy (NCBI): domain Eukaryota; kingdom Metazoa; phylum Arthropoda; class Arachnida; order Araneae; family Nephilidae; genus Nephila; species Nephila pilipes. Next base: position 69,582 of record BMAW01005782.1, on the reverse strand, counting down.
TTTTTTTTTAAACATTTCTGAGGTGCTCAAACAATCTTTTCTATAATGTCTTTGGTAAATATGGTTCACATGTCCCTTAGAAGCTGCAATAAGCCATCTATTCCTTCAATCCCTTTCTTTGTCGGTCCACTTCCTTTTTCTATTATATAGATGTATGTTTTTTGGTATGCTAGAGAGTATTTGGTAGAGATTCTAGAAATATGAACTTTAGCTCCAACAATACAAATCAATATTTTAAACCTTTTGGCTTACAAAAGCAGCTTTTTTACTTAAACAAAAACAAAAAATGAACCAAGTGAGTCAAGTAAATTTCAGTTTATATACATCAATGAATTAGGAAAGAAAATCAAGGATGCATACAATGATCTCAATTTATTATTGGTAAAAGAAATAACTTGAGATATGCTTGAGTTTTTTTATATTAATTATTCTTTATTGTATCGCATGCGAAAGAAGGGTGACATATATATTGCCTTTGTAATTTATAAGAGTATTTAATATTGAAACATGACCTGTACTATTCATATTATGTTTATTTTTGAAGCGATCTTTTCCAGTATTTTAATTTTATTTTCAGTTGATTTATGTTTTGTTATGTAATCTCTTTGTGATATTCATTATTTATATTTTCAATAAAATATTAAAAATCAAAATTGATTGCTATTGATTTACAGTGAGCATAAAAATCATCGCTACAAAATGAGCACAAGTGGAGGAGGCGGTTACTGTGATTGTGGGGATGAAGAAGCTTGGAAATGCAACAGTTTTTGCAATAATCATCATGGAAAATCTCAGGTTTGAGATTTAATCTATATTTTTATGTAGTGTAACAAAAATATTGAAGCCCTGTTATCTTGCATAATGATTTTCTTTGTAGAGCGTTTTGTATGAAATGTATGTTTGTTTCAAATAAGTATAAAAATGTTAAAAGGAATATAAGAAAAATTGGGAATAATATTCTTTCAATTTGACAAGATGGAAATGTTGCACTTGTCTATGGTACTGTTGCTCGGGGCCCAAAGTCTTCCCGTTGGTGTGGTGTGGATGTTAGGAGAGGGGGTGCCAGCTCAGGTGTCGTCCTCGTCACTTGACCGTGGTTCAAAATTACGAGATCCGTCGCCAATAGCCCTCGTGTTGCTTCTAGTGCGACGTTAATATAAACTAAACTAAACTATGGTACTGTTTTCAAACTTACATGTTAAAACGTAAGTGTCTTTACTCTTTTAAGTTACTCATGGGTTTTTTTTTTTTTAATTATAAATAATAAAATTATTATATATACATTTCTTTCACATTTAATGGAAAAGAATTTTGAAGTCATTGTATTTATGGCAATAAATATAGAAGTAGGTCATAAAATATTTTTAATGAAATGTTTTGTTTTTATTTTTTGAAAAAATAAACTTTCTTTGCTTTTTACATTTATTGTTCATGGAGCAGCAAACTAAAAATAAAGCAATTATAGTTGTAATTTCTAGTTTTCTGTGATATTACTGGCATTATAGATTTAAAATGTACGTTCTATTTCCAGATATAAGCACATTGTAAATCTCTTTTAAAACTAAAAAACATTCTTATAAGTTTTTAAGTTGAAATTTTGTTTTTCTAAAATAGGTTATCATTTTGTAAAAATTTCTGTTTCTGAAACTACTCATAAACTTAATTAAGTTTTAAAACATATGAAGAGTTAAATGTACAATTGCAATAAAATTGTTATTTTAATGCTTTTGAGGAATAGGGCTTGGACAAGGTTGAATGTCATTACCAAATTAGTTTGATGATAATAAATTTTCAAGGGCCAAATCAAAATTATCTGGCAAAGGCAAATGTCCATCACACGTAGGCAGACAAGAAATCTTCTCCCATCTTCATCGAATCGGCATTGTGCCCAAAAGCCCCATCGGCATTATGACGCTCTCATTATTTTTTGTTCTGAAGGATCAAGAATTCCAAGGCATCTAATTTCATAACTGAGAGATATCCATTTCTTTTACAAAAAAGGGTTATAAGCATAGTACTATGTGAAGATATATCACTTTGTGAACTTACCTGATAGTGTCTCAACCCAGTAATGTTTCCATGGCAATTAACCCACAGGATAAAACTTTACGCTGGCCAGTCATGAGCTTCCCATTACATCAGATCCAAGAAGCACTTGAACAGGAGTTGTGTTTCCTCACCTACATCCGACAACCTGATTCTATTTCAATGTAAGCTCTGTAACGAACCTGACTAACAGATGCAATGTTATCGCATATAGACATTCTGGTCCAATGTCATGTTGCAAGTGATATTATTCGGGTTTCAGAATTTGATTCTATAATAAGTGTGTTCATATTTTTCTGATTCAACACTGCACTCAAACAAGGAGTGCTTGAGGATTTCTTGATTGGTCCCATTTGTTCAACCTGATTTTTGAACGATGTCTTTTTGTGACCCAGAATCTAGTATTTAACCGAGACTTTTTGTTTCCCAAGTGATAACCATTTTAATTTCAAAGTTTGAAGAAAACCCTGGGGTTGGAAGTGTTGTTAGACATATTGATTTCAAGATTTGAACTTCTACTCGCTCTTGGTTCTTTTATTTATAGTCACCAGATTTTGCCACATAAGAGGAACATGTTTCTTTCCACACTTATACACTTTTAAAAAAATGCTTTGCAAGAACGTGAGCTGTATGGTTTGGTTTTAAAAACAAGCATAACAGCATTGTTTGTCTCTAAAATATTTTGCTCTCTGACAACCTGCCATCTTCTGGAGCAGAAAACAGTCCGAGCTCAAGTGTTTCTAGAACAGAAAACACATTCTTTTCACATCTTTGAAGTTGTAGTCAATAAATTAGCAGCTGTTGGTATTCTTTTATTTTTGGGAAAATTCCTCTTACCTTTTCTTAAAGGATTGCCCATTTTCATCTTCACAGCCAAAACCAGCCATAGCCAACTTATTCTCTTCCCCTTCAGTTTCTGCTTTAAGGAATGTCATCAAATTGGTTAGTCGCTCTTAGCATCGCTGAGGCTGCTGAAGCAGTGCTTCTATTCCATCACTTTAAGAAATCTTCTTGAAAACAAGATTCAACCATGGGATAAAGAATTGAAGCCGCGACTTGTCAGTAGTCACTCCTAAAGTCTCTAAAGCTCTAGATATGACTGAAATATCTGAGAGAGAAGTCATCGAATTTTCATGTTTGAACCGAGATTATCAATTTTAATAACTCTCTACATAAACTCTCTACTAATAATTCAGTTCTACCAAATCGCAGCTTTTAAACAATCCACTGCTTTTTGAATAATTTGTTGCTGTACGGAAAGTTTACTACTTCTCTGGCTCTCTAGCCACTGTCGCTGAACAAGGTACTGAAATTTATTCTCTGGCGATTACATCATTATGAATAGTTGAAATTGGCTCCAAAATTGTAGCCAATCCTTAATATCACCATTAAACTGTCTAAATCTAATTTTGCAGAGATTAAATTTCTTTTCTAGCACCATATAATAGAATTTTGAACTAGCTATTAATTTGGTATCTGTTGTGTTGATTCGCCAACCTGTTTTCATATTTTCTTCTTCATATTCTCTTTGTTTTTTCTTCTTTGTTTTTTCTTTATATTTTTCTCTTTCTTCATATTCCCTTTTGTTTTTCTTTTCTTGTTTTGTTTTCGCTCACTCACAGCCGTTACTAAGATACTTGTCACGCACTTGGATCATCTCAGGCACGCTTTTATTCTTAAAATAATATCTTTTAATTCAGAAATTTTACCTTTTCAGGTAGTATCTCACCAATTTCTTCCTACCACAAACAACAAATCCTCTTTTAAAGCCTTTAGTAGCTCTAAACATGCTTTGATCTCACAGTTAAAGATCCTGCACCTTCTTGATTCGACCTAAATTGTCCGTCGCGACGCCAGAAATGTAAATAAAAAATGAAATAGTTTAAAATAATTTACGAAGTTATTTTGAAATATATAATTATTCAATGTGATCTAAATAAGATCGCCAGATGAATAAAAGAACTCAACTAAAATGATCTAAATAAGATCGCCAGATGAATAAAAGAACTTTAAATAAAAATAACGACTTTTAACGCTTAAGTCTTTTATCAACAATAGAACAACATTTTAAAATTGACCTCAACCAAAAAAGCAAAAAAGTAAACAATGTTACACACACACACACTAAAATTAAAAAATCCTCTAAACAAAAAACCAAACGATATGGAAAATCCTTTATGATAACATACAAGCTCTTTTAGCATTCTTACAATACGCTCCCACCATCCACCCCACCATGCCGCTGTGGGTGGTATAAATTTCCAAGTGATTTTCTGAGAAGTTGAATATACAGCAATTTTACTCCAATCTAATGCTCTCAAGGCATTATTTGCTCCAACAAAGTTCGTACCATTGTCACTATAAATTACTGAAATCCTGCCTCTTCTGGCAATGAATCGTCTTAAGGCTTGAATGAAAGTATCTGTAGTGAGAGACTGGACTAATTCAAAATGAACTGCTCTGTAGACAGCACAAGTAAATAAAACAACCCATGCCTTTTCTTTCGACTTAAGGTATAGAGGACCGGCATAATCTATACCCGTTACCTCAAATATTTTTGTCTGAGTAACTCGCTCTCTAGGCAGTGGTGCGAAAGGTACCTCAACATGTTTAGCTTTATAACGCTTGCACGTCACACATTCATTAAGAACCTGCTTGACTAACTTTTTAGCTTTAATTATCCAAAAATTTTCTCTAAGCCTGGCAAGTAGTATATAAGAACCTGCATGCATTGCCTTTTTATGTTCTTCTCGAATTAACTTCACTATAACATCATTGGCAGGCAATAAAACTGGGAATTTAAAATCTTCCTTCTCATCACTGTCCACTAATTTGGTTCTTATTCTGAGAAGTCCTTCTTCATCTTTAAAGGCTTGCATTTTAGCAAGAAATTTCTCATCTTGAAAAGACCTTAACTGCATAGACTTAAAAACCAAATTTTCTGCTTTCTTAAACTCTTCATAGACTAAATTACCTCTTAACTTGTTTACATTTGAAATGTTATGAATAAACCGAAGAATCCATGCCACTACCCTGACGTTCCTACTGTAGGTGGAAAAATAATCGCTCATAATATCTGCTGTTTGAATATTTACCATACAGGATACTACAGTTCTTTTTCTCTCTTTGTTCACTTCTTCATCATTGACATCTACTACTGCATCGTTACTTGGCCATTCATTAGGCGAAAGATACAACCAGCTGGGGCCTTCCCACCATTTTGAACTGTATAGTTGCTTCGCTGAACACCCTCTGCTAGGACGATCTGCAGGATTCAAAGATCCGGGTACATGTCTCCAGGATTTGACTGAGGTCAGCTGTCGAATTTTTTGAATACGGTTATGAACAAATATACTCCAAGATTCTTCTCTCTTTAGCCAAGCCAGTACTGTGGTTGAGTCAGTCCAGAAATAAACGTTGTCCGTGTGAAATTCTTTCAAGAGAGTAGAAGAATGGCGAGCCGATATAGTAGCACCAAGAAGCTCTAACCTTGTGATCGTTGTTTCCTTTTTCCCACAAGGGGCAATCCTAACTTTACTTTGTACTAGTTGAATATGTACGGCACTTCCAGTATCCACTCGTAGGAATGCAACAGTAGAATAGGCAAATTTGCTTGCGTCGCTAAATAAATGCAACGAAATGTGTTCAAATCCATTATCACAGTGTAACCATCTTTGTATTTTTACTTGCTTCAAATATTGAAGCTCACTCAGCCATTTTAGGAAATCTTTACGTGTTTTGGGATCAACTTCTTCATCCCAATCAATTTTAGATTTCCATAAATTTTGTAACAAGAGTTTTGGTTGCAACAACACTGGATTAGTGATGCCCAATGGGTCAAAGACTTTGTGTGAAGCAGAAAGAATATTTCTTTTTGTGATTTTTTCTTTTATTTCTCCCAAATCGGAAATATTTATTGAAAGAGTATCATATTGTCTGTCCCAAATCATGCCTAAGATGTTTGTAGGATTTAGTATGGGAACAATTGGGTTAGAGTGCTCCCACCCTCGTAAATCAAATTTCCTTTCAGCCATGATTTCAGTGGCTACTTTAATGAATTGTTTTAGCTCTGACAGGTTTTCGAGGCTAGTCAAACAATTGTCTACATAGAAACTGTTCATTAATTTCTGTATAATAACAACAGGGTATCTTCCACTTCCTTGATTGGTTTCTTCTAATTTTTTGTTCAAAAGGTATTGGATTGTTGACCCAAGCAAGAAAGGACTACAGGAAACACCAAATACGACTCGGCGATGACGATAATGTACTAATTCTCCTTCTTTACTGAACCACAAAAATCGTAGGAAATTTCTGTCCTTTTTACAGATGCTTATCTGCAGGAAGGCTTTTCTTATATCAGCTGTTACGCCATATTTATACATTCGAAACCTTGTTATTATAGAAGGGATTAATTCAATCAAATTTAATCCCTTTTCCACACAATCATTCAGACTGACCGTTCCTTTTCGTTTAGACGAAGCATTAAAGACAGGTCTAATCTTTGTAGTGCTGTTTTCCTTTACTACATGTCGATGGGGCAAGTAGTGACAAGGAGACTTGATTTCTTCTTTAGGAACCTCTTCGATTATGCCTTCGTGTTCCCATTCCTTAAAGATCTCCCCGTATTCTTTAAATAAATTTTCCCGTTTGAGATTATGGGCTGTCATTTGCAACCCTTTTCTTGCCAAATCAAAATTATCTGGCAAAGGCAAATGTCCATCAAGCCACGGTAGGCAGACAAGAAATCTTCCATCTTCATCGACCGAGACAGTCCTTAAAAAATATTCCATCGAAGCATTATGACGTTCCTCATTAGTTTTTTGTTCTGAAGGATCAAGAATCCCTAAGGCATCTAATCTCCATAACTGAGAGATATCCATTTCTTTTACAAAAAGGGAGGTTATAAGCATAGTACTATGTGAAGATATATCACTCTCAGGAACTTTACCTGATAGTGTCCAACCCAGTAATGTTTCCATGGCAATTAACCCACAGGATAAAACTTTACGCTGGCCAGTCATGAGCTTCCCGATTACATCAGATCCAAGAAGCACTTGAACAGGTTGTGTTTCCTCACCTACATCCGACAACCTGATCTTCATTTCACGAAGCTCTGTAATCCATGAACCTGGACTAACAGATGCAATGTTATCGCATATAGATATCTGGTCCAATGCTTCCATGTTGCAAGTGATATTATTCTCGGGGTTTCGTAATTTGATTCTATAATAAGTGTGTTCATATTTTTCTGATTCAACACCACCAAACAAGGAGTGCTTGAGGATTTCCTTTTTGATTGGAATGTATCCCATTTGTTCAACTAGATTTTTCAGAACGTATGTCTTTTGTGACCCAGAATCTAGTATTGCTCTAACCGAGACTTCTTTACTTCCGCATACCATTTTTAATTTCAAAGTTTGAAGGAAAACCCTGGGGTTGGAAGTGTTGTTAGACATATTGATTTCAAGATTTGAACTTCTACTCTCGTTCTTGTCTGGTTCTTTATTTATAGCCGCCAGATTTTTACACATAAGAGGAACATGTTTCTTTCCACACGCTATACACTTTAAAAATGCTTTGCAAGAACGAGCTGTATGGTTTGGTTTTAAACAAGCATAACAGCATTGTTTGTCTCTTAAAATATTTTGCCTCTCTGACAAACTCATCTTCTGAGCAGAAAAACAGTCCGAGCTCAAGTGTTTCCTAGAACAGAAAACACATTCTTTCTTCACATCTTTTGAAGTTGTAGTCAATAAATTAGCAGCTGTTGGTATTCTTTTATTTTTGGGAAAATCTCTTACCTTTTTCTTAAAGGATTGTCGATTTTCATCTTCACACAAGCCAAAACCAGCCATAGCCAAATTTATTCTCTCTTCCCCTTCAGTTTCTGCTTTAAGGAATGTCATCAAATTGGTTAGTCGTTCTTTAGCATCAGTTGAGGCTGCTGAAGCAGTGCTTCTATTCCACGCCTTTAAGAAATCTTCTTGAAAACAAGATTCAACCATGGGATAAAGAATTGAAGCGCACTTGTCAGTAGTCACTCCTAAAGTCTCTAAAGCTCTTAGATATGACTCGAGTTTATCGTAGAGAGAAGTCATCGAAATTTTCTCATGTTTCTGAACCGAGATTATCAATTTTAATAACTCTCTTACATAAACTTCTACTAATAATTCATCTCTACCAAATCGTGCTTTTAAACAATCCACTGCTTTTGAATAATTTGCTGCTGTGGCCGGAAAGCTTTCTACTACTTCTCTGGCTCTCGAGCCACTTACAGTCGCTTGAACAAGGTACTGAAATTTATTCTCTGGCGCGATTTCGTCATCATTATGAATATGTTGAAATTGGCTCCAAAATTGTAGCCAATCCTTAATATCACCATTAAACTGTCTAAATTCCAATTTTGGCAGATTAAATTTCTTTCTAGCACCCGATATAATAGAATTTTGAAACTCAGCTACACTTGGCACTGTTGTGTTGATTCTCGCCAACTCCAGTTCGTGTTTTCTTATATTTTCTCTTTCTTCATATTCTCTTTGTTTTTCTTCTTGTTTTCTTATATTTTCTCTTTCTTCATATTCCCTTTGTTTTTCTTCTTGTTTTTGTTTTCGTTCACTCACAGCGGTTACTAAGATACTTGTCACGAATTCTGGATCATCCAGGTACGCTTTATTCTTTAAAATAATATCTTTTAATTCAGAAATTTTTACCTTTTCAGGTAGTATCTCACCAATTTCTTCCGCCACAAACAACAAATCCTCTTTTGTAAAGCCTTTAGTAGCTCTAAACATGTTTGGATTCACAGTTAAAGATCCTGCAATCTTCTGATTCGAATTCCAAATTGTCCTGTCGCGGACGCCAGAAATGTAAATAAAAAATAGAAATAGGCTTAAAATAATTTAGCGGAAGTTATTTTGAAATAATCTCATATAATTATTCAAATGATCTAAATAAGATCGCCAGATGAATAAAAGAACTCTAAATTCAAATGATCTAAATAAGATCGCCAGATGAATAAAAGAACTCTAAATAAAAATAACGACTTTTTAACGTTTAAGTCTTTTATCAACAATAGAACAACATTTTTAAAAATTGACTCAACCAAAAAGAAAAAGTAACAATGTTGCCACACACACACACTAAAATAAAAACTTAAACAAAAAACCAAACGATATGAAAATCTTTTGCGATACGATACAGAAATGTTTTGTTTTTATTTTTGAAAAAATAAACTCTTTGCTTTTTAAAGCTTTAATCTTTTACATTTATTGTTCCTGGAGCAGCAAACTAAAAATAAAAATAAAGCAATTATAGTTGTAATTTCTAGTTTTCTGTGATATTAATGGCATAATAGATTTAAAATGTACGTTCTATTTCCAGATATAAGCACATTGTAAATCTCTTTTAAAACTAAAAAACATTCTTATAAGTTTTTAAGTTAAAATTTTGAAATTTTGTTTTTCTAAAATAGGTTATCATTTTGTAAAAATTTCTGTTTCTGAAACTACTCATAAACTTTAATTAAGTTTTAAAACATATGAAGAGTTAAATGTACAATTGCAATATAATTGTTATTTTAATGCTTTTGAGGAATAGGGCTTGGACAAAGTTGAATGTCATTACCAAATTAGTTTGATGATAATAAATTTTCAAGGTTCATCTATAATTTCATGTTTGATTTCCCCTCCCCTTCAAATAAATTCAAAAGCATTCTAAAATTTTATAATTTATGCTTTGTATTTAATGCATAATATTCAGTTATAAATTAAATACGTGTAACATAAAACATATTGTTTTTACTCTCCTGATAATATCGTAGAAGTTCCCTTGATCTCAAAATGCTTGGTTATAGTTATCAATAAAAATTATTCTTTTTTTTTTAATTCTAGTGCTTTATTTTTCATTTATAAAGAACTTTTTTTTTTTTTCATGTAATTTTCACTATTCCTAGAAAAGATACCCACCTTGATATTTCTAAATTATTTTTTTTTCCCGAATAATTTAATTTCCTCAAAAATATTTTCAAAATTTTCTTCTAGTTAAAATTATTAAAAACATAAAAATTTCAAATTATATTCTTTTTCTATTTTTAATCGATTATCGAAGGTTACTCAATCCTCATATTCTCTATTTTTACCATATTTTTGTTTTAGTCTTCCAAAATAAAAAAGTTCTTAGAGAATTGGTGTTTTGATTTAGATTTGTAATTAAGGAATATGTTGTATTATTTATTAGAACTTTGAAAATGTAGACATTAACATGTATCTGTTATGACTTTAACATGTATCTGTTCAAAGTAAGAACAATTCATGTATGGGTATAGTTAGTCATGTTCTTTTTAATAAACATTTGAACTCATCTTGTGGTGCAGCATAGCCTGCTTTGGCTCTTACACCATTAAAATCCACACTCGCTCACTTGAACTCATGTTGAAGAATCTGAATGTGTTATGGTTAGTATTGATCTGATATAGCAATGAATAATTTTTTCTAGTGATGTATATATGTTCATACAGCATAAATCTAACATCTTAAAAATTCCAGGAAACAAATTGTTAATTCCGTTTCTTTAGTAACTATTTTTGATTTTGTGATATAATTTCCTAGATGTATATTAATCAGTTTTGTATGTTTATGTATTTTTTACGAATGCCTTTTGGTTTCTCTTCATAGATTAATGAAGATTCAAATCCATTGGAAAAATTACCCCCTGATCTTGTTGAGCGCTTCCGCATGGTGTTAAAAACAGTTCTGAAATATTGTCAAGTCATGTTAACATGGGAACAACCTGTAAATTTACCAACAGATTTGCAGTTTCCTTGGCATACAGAAAATTCAAATGTTACAGAATATCCAGACACATACTGCACTATTCTGTATAATGATGAAACTCATACTTATGAACAGGTGAAAATACTTATTTTCTATTTTGTAAATATTGCAAGTTTTTTTATTGGTGCAGTTATAAAATTATTGGTAAATTAATTGAATGGAAATTACTCTATTTCATTAATGCTAAAATTCCATTTATGTGTTCTTTAAATGTACAAAAAATACTCATTTAAATTATGTATTGTATTATGTTAATGTAATAAATAAAGGTAGAATTAAAAATAACATCACCTTATGTTCTTCAAGGCTTTAATTTAGTAAAATAAAAGTAGATTATAGCAAAGTTATTTCAGTATTCATATTCCATTGATTTATATGTATTACCATAAAATCTTGACTAATACACACTTTTTTTTCCACATTTTGGTCCTTAAAATTGAGAGTGGATATTATATGTGCACAAAAATTAAAATGGTTTTTAAACATCGAACAGTGAACTTGTAGCTGCTGTAAGATATTGTTGTAACATGCATGCTGCGCAGTTGTTTTTACACAAATTGGAATATACAGTACATGTCGCATATTAACGATGATACCAATAATTATGATTTGGATGCAACAATAGATTAGCTGTGTTATAGTGAAAGTGATTAAGACTGATAAATTGACATTATTGTTTGTTTTATGTTAAAATTTTAATTTTTTTTCTGTCGAATATGACGTTTTCGTTTCTTTTTATTAAAAATGTGAATTATGTCAATAGATACTTGTATTGTATGTTTGAATATAAATAAAATATTGAAAAGTTATGGGTGCATATTATATTCGAATTTTAATTTTTTCCAAAAATTTAATGGCAAATCAAGCATGCGTATCATGCATGTGTGTGTATTATAGTTGATTTTACAGTATTTTAATATAAGAATAAGGAAATGGGTAATAATACTGTTTATTCTATATTCTTGGTGTGATTTTTGAAACCATGCCAATTGCAAAAACTTTGTTAAGCGCTAAATGAAAAAATACGAAAAAGATTTTAGTAACCTTTACCTGTGAATCCAATTATTCTTTTAAAAACTTAATCTTATTTTCATGAATTTAGATTCATTTACTTCCACAAGTAATTAATATAAATATAAAAACCATTGGTGTATTTATGTCACTTTCTGGGAATCAATTTGTATTTCACGTTGTAACAACTACATATTCCCATAAAATTAAACCTGTTGATTAAACCACATCAAAATGAATTTTAATAAACATATTAGTTTAATATTTTTAATATATTGCTGTCTAAGATCTCTCAATATTCAATCTGAAGCTTTTCAAAATTTTATGAAATTTATCAGCAAAATAAAAAAGTGTATAGTTATTTATTTTTTTAAAAAAATTCAGGGACTTATATAAAAAGGACTCAACTTTTATAATAAATCTTAATAGTTTTTAAAATAGCATATTATAACTCTGCACAGTGCTAAACTAAAAAATAAGATTTTTTTTTTTACTGATCTGGTGGATCCAAGAAATATTTTTAAAACTTTCATTTTCATGAATTTAGATGCATCTACTTCCACAAATAATCTAGGTCCTCCAAATTGCTAGCTATTTTGTCAAGCATATCAAACAAATATCTGTCTTGAAGGTTATCTTTCTATAAATATCTTTCGAGAAAACACATTAAATGCATATTGAATTAAGACTTCCATGTCAATTTTTTAACAGGCAAAAGTTGGGAATGATTAAAGTGCAAAATAAAACCCATCTGATTGGCCAAGAAAATCGTTACAAACTATGAGCATGCATAATAACCCGGAAACCAATGATGAGCACTTAACTAATAATGGATATTTTATATATTAAAAAAATTTTAGGGTTTCTATGTATAACAATTATGCTTAAAACAAGGAGAGGGTTGCCACATTGGGGAATTTATCTCTAACAAATATTTAAATCACCAAATGTGTTAACTTGATTCCAAAAATGAAATGCTTAGTGAAATGTGTGCATTGAAAGGTAACTAATGTAATTTCCATTTATTTTTATCATTGGTTTCATTAAAATAATATTGATAGATATTTTTGTTTCATGGAAGTTAACAAAATGTATATTTATTTTTGTTT
>BMAW01005782.1:0-56575 GCA_019974015.1 Nephila pilipes | reverse complement strand
TATTTTTGTTTCATGGAAGTTAACAAAATGTATATTTATTTTTGTTTCATGGAAGTTAACAAAATGTATATTTAGATTTATTTTCTTGTCTTTAGGTTATTGATACTCTGACCAAAGCAATCAACTGCAGCAAAAAGGTTGCTATTGACTATGCTACTACTATTGATCGAGAAGGTAGGAGTATAGTCAAATGCTCCTCATTTACTGATTGCAACCAGATTCGACACTATATTGAGAGAGTTACTTCTCGTCTTGCTAGCAAACTTAAGGTTTCTGTTATGCATACAGAAATAATTGCTCATCAGACATTTGCTCTAAAGTTACTTAGCTGGTTGCAAACAATAATTAGCTTGAATAAAGGTAAAATTTTAGTGTTTCTTTAGTAATAATCTGTTAGTCAATCTTAATCAAATATTGCATATTTTTAAATTCTTCTATAAGATAAGTTTTTCTTTCTATATAGGTTTTTGCCATGTTCTTACTGAAGAAATCCTAGAAGATAATCTTTTAGATAGCGTGATGTGTGCTGATACTAGTTTGTGGAAAACAGCTCGAAATCAGTGGCACCAATTATTTATTACTGGCATGTTAATGGACATGAAATGCAAAAAAGTTTTTTCCAAAGCTTTCATTACAGCTTACCCAACTTTGATGAAGGAGTTCATAGCAGATGATCATGATCATTCAATATCAGTGACTTCACTATCTGTACAAATTTTTACGGTGCCTACTTTGGCTCATTTTCTTATTCAAGAGCATGATGCAATGAGTATTGTTTTGCGAACTTTCATTTCAGAATGTAAAAGATGTCATGTAAATGCTGCAAAGAAGCTTTATTTTCAAAGAAATTTAAGTAATGGTAGTTTTAGGAGAGCTCAATATATGTTGTATGATCTCAGCTATTTAGGGGCTATTGTACCACCACAGTGGAATGATTCACTACGGAGGAATATATACAGTGGCATGAAGTGCTTCTTTGAACTTTTGGAAATGATGCAGGACATGGATCCTGTCGTACGACAGGTTGGGCAACATGTAGAATATGAAGCTGAATGGGAGAGTGGAATTAATCTTCAACTGAAAGTTGCACCTCTAGCTACCTCATTGTTAAAAATGTGCTGTAATGACTATACGGTTTATGTTAAAACACTTAGATCCAATATTAGGCATTTCCAGTCTTCTCAACCTAAATGTAATTTTATTGGGGTAGAATTAGCCGATCATTCAGCTTCCTGTATTGAATATGATGTAGCATCAGAACCGGTTTCAATTCATCTACCTTTGGTTCGATTTATTGCAGGTCTTCTGTTACGTCTAGAATATTTTAATCTTACCTATCAAGATCCAAATTTTAATATAGAGAATTGTGAACGACCCAGTCCGGAACAATTAATGGAACTTCCACTTCGAACTTTAGTTATGCTTGCACAGTTTCGAGCAGGTATGTGGCGAAGAAATGGATACTCTTTACTTAATCAGGTGTATTTTTATCATAATGTGCGTCTTCGAGATGAAATGTATGATAGAGATATTTTAATGCTTCAGATAGCAGCATCAATGATTGAAAGTAATGAGTTTCTCATTCATTTGATTTATAAGTATGGTTTACTGAATTGGGCTGATGAGGGTTTTGATGGCTCTTCACGTAAACCAGAGGAAGATAACATACGACAAGTTATAACGGTTGCTGAGGAATTTCTGAGTTTGGTACTAATTATTTTATCAGAAAGATTCACTCCATGTTTAGGTGAAGTGACTGAAGCTGAACGAATAAAAAAGGAAATAATTCAGCTTCTTTGTATGGAACCCATGCCTCATAGTCAGTTACTCAAACTTTTACCTAAAGATCCTTCTTCAGATATTACTTTTGAAAGTGTTGTTAATCAAGTAGCTGATTTTAAAAAGGCCAATGGTCCTGGAGTTGGGAAATATGAATTGAAGTCTGAATTTTATAAATGTTTCAATCCATTTTATTATCATTACACCCGTGAAGAACAATCTAAAGCAGAAGAGGTTCAAATGAAGAGGAAGAAGCAATTGTGTGAAGAGGTTTGTTGTCCTCCTCCTATTCCACCAAAGTTTTGCCCACGCTTTACAATTATTACAAACATTCTTCAGTGTGATGTCTTGCTTCACATTATGGAGTTGATTCTCAAAAGAACTCTAAATCTTCACTCATCAGCCTTCTCTGAAACACAGCTGGAAAAAGTTTTACACCTTATTGGTTTGGCTCTGCATGAGGAAGAACGTGCTACCAAAGCTGATCGAGAGAACTCATTCTTTTGTTTTACTGCCAAAGCTGTTAAAAGAGGATTTTTGAATTTATTAGATGAGTGTCTGAAATGCCCCCGAGTTGATGTTTGTGGTGAAACACAGAAGGATCTTATTACCTGGGTTATTAACAAATTCAAATATGTGGAAAGTCTTCATACTCAAAATGAAGAAAAAATGCAGGATGCAGATATGGCATCATCTTCTGCCTGTGCAAGCAGAAATTCTGCTAGAGATCGTAAACGTAAAACTGAAATGGCTGCTGCACGCCGAACCAGAATCATGGCTCAGATGTCAGCTATGCAGAAGAACTTTATCAAAGAGCATGCTGATATGTTTAAGGAAACTTTGATTGAGGATTCTCTGTCAAAATCTGAAATGGATATCTATTCTGAATTATGTAATGAAGATCCTGTTTGCTTCAAGAGAGATTCAAATTGGAAAACTCCTGCTCCTAAAGTATACACTTGTATTTTGTGCAGAGAAGACCAAGAACTTAGTTGTTCTGGGCGGGCACTGGTTCTGTCTGCCTTTGTTCAGAGATCATCTATCTTATCCAAGAATCGTAAACATCAGTTGAAAGATCCTGCTCTATATGATCCTCTTCTATTACCTGCAGATCTCTTTTGGTCAGTACATGCAAGCACCTGTGGACATGTAATGCATAGTGATTGCTGGCAGAAATTCTTTGAATCTGTTGTACATAAAGAGCAAAGAAGGCCTGTTAGGTAAGTTTTGTATCTGAGGAATTTGTGTTCATATTGTCATCTATTTTCTATAACTTGTTAAATTCATTTTTTTGATCAAATTTAGAAGAATTAATGGAAGGTGGAAATCACTAAAATTTTCACAAGTTTTATACATGTCTTATAACTGTTAAAATTTTCAAGTAACTTTGTTTATCATAGGAAAGTTTTCCGAATAATATGTCTATTATATCTTTAAATGTTAAAATTCAAATTTTGTCTACATTATTTTAAAAGTGCATTAATTATTGGCGAATAAATGGTTAAAGTTTTATTTGTTATATATGTACATATTTAAAAGTTTCTTATTTAATCATGTCTTTTTATCACAATATGCAATAATTATTCTTTTACTGCAATATATATATATTTTAAATTTGAAGTGAATGTTGAACAATTTAATTTTCAAATCCCAATATTTAAAGATGAAATAATCAAATTGGACAAATCTATATTAAATATGAATTAAGTTAGTATTAAAAATGCACTGTGTGCCCCTCATGTACACATTAATTTTTTCTCTTGGTATTTTACATTTAGTAATTTTTTTTTTTTGGAATCAGAATATTGGTAATTTTTGTCTATTACAATTGTTAAAATTCATTCATCTAAAAAAATTAAGATACTTTTTATGTCATAGCTACACTTTTTTTAAGTAAAGAATCCATTTATTTTATATTGAAGTAATGTGTAGCCATTGAAATTTGTAAGCATATTTTTATTTTAAAAATTGTTTTGTGAATAGATTTGGACGACATACTAGTTTTGATGTTGAAAAGAAAGAATTTTTATGTCCACTTTGTGAAAGACTGAGTAACAGTGTTATTCCTCTGATTCCACCTATATCAACATTTGTATCGTCAGAAATTTTATTAAGCCCGAATGATGTACTCATTGATGATTGGCTTGGTGGTCTTAAAAAGATATGTGAAGGTTTCTTTGAAAAAGTTGAGCATCTCTCTGAAGATGGTGAGTTATTACATTTTAATTACGATACTTTTCTGGATGATTCGTTTAAGACCTTTTATACTCCCATCTTTATAAAAATTATTACTTTCAAATAGCTAAGTAAATTTTAAAAAATAATTATGAAATGAATTCATTTTTTATTTTGTATGACATGCTTGTTTTGATGTTTTTCTTATTACTTTAACAATTGAATTTTTTTTTTTTTTTTTTTATTTATCATTTTCTATAAGAACAGTATAATTATGTGATACATTTTTTTTTTTTTTAAGTCATCTTAAAAATCCTGTTTTTTTAAAAAATTTATAAGCATGAATTAAATTTTTAAGAAAACCTTTGAATTGTATTGTGAACATATGATTAAAATTTGTAGGGGATGCTATAAAGCATTTTCCTTTCCACTACAAAGCCTCTAGTATTGATGATGCAATTAAGGAATTACCAGAGGGAAATCGGGAAAAATTCAAGGCGCTGTTTTCTATGTTTGAAACTGGAAGTTTAAATGATGCTGGACCTTCATTCTCTCAGAATTTAATTGTCATGATGAATCTTTTTTCCGAGGCCACCTATACTGTGAGTATTAAGTCCCTGTGTTATGAAATAGTTTGTAACATTGGCATATATTATTGATACCATCTAAGCAAATAACATATTTAATGCTTCATTCAATTTTCTTTGGGTATGATTTTCAGATTTTTTTTCATTTAAAAATGTTATTAAAATAATGAACACTTTAATCACTTGTATATTTACGTGTATTAGCAATATGTGTATTGTTATGGCACAAATGCTAGTTTTCTTATCACTTTAAAATTCAGAATTTCAGTAAATTTCTGCATATTAATATTTAATATCAAAAGAAAAATTTTGCTTAGAAATATTTTTTATTCATATTATTTGTGCCATTAATCATCAGTTCCTCTTTCTTCTTATTTCTTCATTATGGTACATATTTTCTGTAGGGATGTATAAGTTTCTAATATACTTCTCCCCTTCTTCAGGTTGGCATTAATTCTGATATGGACTATACAGATGTGCGAATTTCCTCAATGGCTTGGGCATCTTGTACCTACACTATCCATGCCATGGAGTGGCTCTTAAGGGATAAAAAGAAAGCTCTGTTTGGCGCTCACTCTTCAAGAAATGCTCTCTGTCTTGATGGTATCATCAGATTCTGCGGTACCAGTCTACGGATATTTAACCAAGATGTCGTACGTACAAACTGCGTTCGCATTCTGCGATATTTACTTTTGAGCGAGCACTACCTATCCAGTCCTCAATGCTGTTTGGACTTGGATGCCTTCTCTGTGCTTGCCTTTCTCATCTTATCCATGCCTGTTCTGTTCGAACATTCCCAAAAGGATCAGGCTATTCTCCACCCCCTTGGAACAACCTTGGACAAATATATACTGCACGTCTTGCTAACCTTCCATTTCGTACAAGTGCTTCTTACGTACCCATTTCACGAGGAAGAGAAAATGGAAACAGACAATCAAACCTTAGTCAGTGAATCTTCTGGGCCTCATGGTGAAAGTGTTACTGCCTTACTCTTCTATGAAGAAGTGAGGACTGCAGCAGGGTTTGATCAATGGAACCCTGCTCCGTCCGGACATACTATTATCCACTGTTTGAAATCTGGCTCTCTTCCATTTTTAAGATGTGCAGCCATTTTCTTTCATGTCTTGACTGACACACCAGCACCTCCGGCTCTTCAGGAATTGAGGGACAATGAATTTGAAAGCATTTGTAGTTATCTTGGATTGCCTCCAACACTGGATGAACTCCTAGCTTCAACTTCTTTGAAACATTTAGCATTGAGGTAAGAGAATTAATAAGATGCATTATTTTGATTTTTTTTAAAAAATTTAACTCTTATAAGTATTAATGCTATAGAAATATAACTATTAAAATAAAATATTTTCATCTTAGTTTCTAAATATGTTGTGGAAACCAAAAACTTAACAGTTTTTAAGTATATTAATGTGATTTAGATATTTATTTGATTAGTTCAGTGCGTTTAAAAAATAGTTCTTAAACAAGAATGGACAAGTATTTTTTTTTTTGTATGATAAATTTATATTTTGATTTTTATTCCACATTTTGTTTTGTTTCAATAATTTAATATTTCTTCAAACAAATATTCTTCATGGTATTTGCATATCTAACATTCAATGAGGAATAAAAATAAATTTAGATGTTCTTAAATTTCATTTGCTGTTTTATGCTATGATACAGTAGTATACTCATTCTGCTTTGATCTTAAGGCTGTTGATCAAATTGTTCTTTTACCAACAGAAGATGGAAAAATTCTATTCCGAAATAAATATTTTTTTTAAAATGCATATAACATTTTAATAATTAGTAATTATTGTTTAAAACACGAGAATAAAATGTAAGGAAACTAAACAATATTTATAGATTCAAACAACATGAAGTCAGTCTTGTAAAATCTTTCTTGAATGGTGTATCATGATATCTTTCTTCAATCTATTATGTCTTAACATATTTTTTGTATTTTATTCTATTCCACATTGATATTTATTTTAGCATGTTCAAGGATAAGCTCTTATAAATAAGTGTGAATTCAGAAATTTTATTTGATTGAATTGTTATTCAGAAATTAGTATAAGAAAGAAACATATACATTTTAGTTTTAGTTTCTATTTTCTTCATATATCAGATCATGCACACACACACGTGTGTGTGTATGTTTATATGTATGAAGTAGGGCTGTTGCTATGAAACATTTCATTTTCATTTCATACATATTTACTTATTATCACCTTCAATATACATCCCTTCGTTACCCCTACAATACTCCATGGGAATCTTCCATTGTTTGAAAAAGTGCTGGAAGTCTTCTACCTGCTTCTTCAGGACATGTGTTGCTTTCTCTTTTACATCTTCAGCAGACTCGAATCTTGTTCCGTTTAATGCAGATTTCACCTTAGGAAACAGAAGTCACATGGTGCTAGATCTGGGCAAATAGTTGGATGCTGTTTTTGGCTAGAAATCTCTTGACAGACATTGAGTATGACTTGTCCTTCCACAACTTGTATTGATTTTTCCTTATTCTTTCACAGGGTTCAGTGAGAATGTAAAGGTAGTGTGCTAATTAATAATTTGACCTGGAAGGTACACAATCCCAAGAATATTGATGAAAATAATAATTACTGCTTTGAATTTTGATTTGCTCATTCGAGCTTTTTGGCTCTTGATAAAGATGATAGGTTCTTCCAAGCTATGGATTGGCGCTTCATTTCAGGATCACGAGTGCAAAATTATGATTCGTCATTTATTTCAATAAGTTTGGGTCATTTTCAGTGGCATTTAAATTGTCAGTACTAGTGTGCTTGTTGTTCAAATGTGAGAATTTTAGGCATCATTTTGGCACATACTTTTTGCATGTTAAAATTGCAGGAATACTTAATCAACAGTCAGATTGAACCAGATTACTGATTTTTTTTATATTGCTGTCCATTTTTGACGTGGAAGGGCGACCTGGGCAAGAATAATCTTCAACATCTTCTCTGCCATCTTGAAAACACTTAAACCACTCAAAAATACATGCATGTGATAAACATTCATTGCCATACACTTCTTTCGATAAATTATAATTTTCTGTTGTGGTTTTTCCAAGCTTCATATATCATTTTTCTGGTGATACAAAAAAAAAATGACTTATGCAAATAGAGGCTATGCAGATTTGTTTATAGAAGTGAGAGGTATTGCATTTGAAAGAAAAGGCTTCAGGCTAAACAGCATTCAATCACTAGTATTCAACTCATGCGTACTTCTATAACAGTGTCAGTCTCCTTATTTAATATGCACACCTCGTGTGTGTGTATATATAAGGCACTGAAAAGTAATCAAAGAAAGGTTTTCTAGCAAACATGTTTATTTATTGAAGAAATTTTAAATACTAAGCAACAAAATAATTTGCATAATTTTCTAACACTTTTTGCCAGCGTTTGATTCCCTTTTTAAAAAAGTCCTGATTTTTTTTTTTTTATTATTATTATTTTATTGAAAACCTTTTCCAAGTGCCTTTTCTCTTCTCCAATATTGTTAGATTTTTTTACCTCTTAAGGTATGCTCAACAATCTGAAAAGGTGGTAATCTGATGCCACAAGATCTGGTGAATGAGGTAAAAGTTCCAATCCAAGGTCCCTTATTTTTTTCTGTGCTATTTTTGTAACATGAGACCTTGCATTATCATGTTAAAGGATCCCCCCCCCTGGGGGGTTTTTTTATTATTGGCCAAGCAGATCAGGTTTTTTTGTGAGCTCCTTTTTCATTTGCTCGAGTTGTTCACAATACACTATTGCTGTAATGGTTTGACCAGGTTTAAGCAATTCATAGTGCATGTTTCCAGAAAAATCCCACCACATAGAAACGAAGACCTTCATTATTTTTAGTAACAGTAGAGGTGTTGGAACAGGTGCTTCTCCGAAAGAAAGCTATTTTTATTTTGCATAGGATTATTATATAGAACCCACTTCTCATCTCTGATTACAATTCATTGCAAAAACTGATCAGCTTCATACTGAGACAAACAGGTGGTATGCCATTGATCGAGCACTGTCTCCATCAATCCATGAGGAACCCAAATTCCTTGCCTGTACAATTTTCCTATGCGACGAAGATGATCCTGAACTGTAGACCATGGGCAGCCAATATTCAATGATAATTCCTCAATTGTTTTGATAAGGATCTGAATCCACTATCATCTTCAAGATATTATGTAATTTTTTTTGGGGGGGGGGGCGGTCCTTTTTGTGCAGCTTCTTTGAGATTCCTCTATCCATTTTTAAATCATCTATGACACTTGTTTAGTTTCAGAACATCTTCATAAGTATCAGTATTTATTTTCACTGCTTTGTTTGCTTTCATTTTGCGATTGAACAAAAATAGCATAAAAAGATGTAAGTATGCTTCTTTTATTGTTGACCTTGACTTCTTTTCTCTTTGGTAGAACAAAAAAATTTTTAGCCGAAAAATAAAAATTCAACCAAACTTGAATGTGATAATAAAACTTCTGTGTTTGCAGGACCCTGTCGACTGAAACCAGCTGGGAATAAGCCCATCAAAAACATTTTAATAACTTTCCATCCTCCCTAATATATCAGGATATATATATATCCTTTTATTTTTGATATTTATGAACATCTAATCATGCTTTTCCTCCTAGTTGGGCTCGACATCCACGCACATTACATCTGCTAATGAACACAGAGCCAACTGAAACAGAGAACTTGGTGCGCCATCCCCTTTCAATCAATAAACTAGTTCCTCTACCTTCTGACTACAGTGACCTTATTAACAGTGTGTCTCAATTCACCTGTCCCAATTCAGATGGAGATGACAGTCGCAACCCTACTATGTGCCTCGTATGTGGTGAAGTACTATGTTCGCAGAGTTACTGTTGCCAAATAGATCTCAATGGAAGTTTGGTGGGAGCATGCACTCACCATGCATTCTATTGTGGGTCAGGAGTTGGTATATTCCTCAGGATCAGAGATTGCAAGATTTTGCTCCTGTCGGATAAAAATAAAGGTAGGATAGAATTGTAATTCTTCTTTTGTAAGTGATGTATCTGCTTTGAAATAGTGTTTTCTGTTTTGCTGAAAAAATTGTAGATTCCAGTTCATTTTTTCTCTTGTGTGAAATTAAACAATTTACCATTAATCATTTTAAATCAATTTTGTAATTTCTGTGTGTATTAGTGAATACATATTTAATTACATTAAAATTAATTTTTAGGTACAAAATTATATTATTTAACTTTCCCGTAATAGAAAATTGTCATTTCACTAATGGGCCAATTGTTGAGAAGGTTTTTAAACCTCTTCCACTCTTTATTACCTTAGAGTCTTACTTTTAAACGTATTCTTATTTACCCATAAATGTAATTATTTTCTTTTAGATATAATGAAATTTTTTTTAAAATACACTTATTACGTTGTGGATCTAAAATGAACCTTATCATGATTGAGTATAATTATGTATGATCAATAACTGTGATATTTAAGAACTGAACTTGACAGATATATTATCAAGAATTAAATAATATACATATTTCTTATAAAACATTATTTATCAGATAGTGTTTAAAGCTAGTGTCAATTGCCTGAGGAATTTGTTGGACAACATACCCTTTGAATCATGATTACTTAATTTGTTGCTGAATGAATAAAATACTCATGTTTACTCTTAATAAGTGGGAGAAAATAATAATTTTTTTTTAACATTTTAAATTGTTTTTATCAAAAGATTTTTTTTTTTTTTTTTTTTCTCTCTCTCTCTCTATTTTACTCCAAGCTGTTTTTGATATTTAACGAAATGTATCAAAAGAAAGTGTTGGCACATGTTTCCATTTTAAATAATTTCTACATATTTTTAAATGCTGTTTTACAAATGTATTGTGTGTTGGTTTGTTTCTCATCTTGTGGATTCAATCACTTATTTGTTTATAAAACATGAGAAAAGTCTGTGTTTTGTATTTTTTATGCATGTCTGTCAGATGCATCAAAAATTAAATGTTTTTCATAAATATCTTGAAAATGTACTCTGCATTCAGTGAAGTTACATGCCTAAAATATGAAATTTTTAAAGTCCAATGTATTATTTGAATAATTTTAAGTGACATTGATCATTATGCATCATGATTAAACAGTGTTTTTGATGGGTGTGATTTTTTTTAATTGAAATGTTGCATGCAAATATTTGTTGCATCACTTATATGTATTTTTTCCATTTTAGAATAGATTTTGAAGAAATCATTTTCCCTAGTATCTCCTATAAAAATGTTTTGATTTAAAATGCTATCTTTTATTAAATATATATTCGTATTAAAATATTAATTGATTGTATTTGACATTATTTTTAAAACATGTATTTGTTCCAATCTGTAGGCTGTTTCACTGCTCCTCCTTATGTTGATGAGTATGGAGAGACTGATCAAGGTTTATACCGTGGAAACCCTCTTCATCTTTGCAAGGAACGTTACGATGAGCTTCATGAACTATGGTTGAGTCACAACATACCTGAACGGGTTTCCCACAACATGGAACAATCTACAACCTTGCCTAACTGGCAATTATTGTGATGCCATTCTTGTCATATAATATCTATTTATTTTATAATTTCTTTTTTGTTTAGTTGTTGAAAAATGAAGACATGTGTTCTTTGAATTCAATTGAATAATTTTTTGTTGTTTTTCCTACACTTATTACATTTCATTTTCAAATTATTTTTAATTTAAATTCTTACTAAATAGAAGACATTTGGATAATTTGCATTTGAAGTAGTAGAATACTTGTTTTCTTCTTTCACAACTTGCTCTTTGGATTTGTGATCTGAATGTTGATGCATGAAACTGAGAGATCCCCTGACCCCTGTTTCTTTATTGTACAGGTTTTAAATCATATTTTGCATTTTTTTTCTCCTTTTGTTAATATAAGCTTTTTCAATAAATGCAATCAAGGGCTCAAATTTGGTGACTGAAGAACGCTGTCTTAAATGTATAATTGAATATCTTAATAAAAGAAATTTTTATTTCTAGTGTATTTATTTAGTTTCATTTATAATACTTAACAATAAATGAAATGATTCTTCTCCCTACATTTGTTGCTAATATAAATGTGTATTTTATTCCACTCCCATATCAATAATTTCTTTCGTATAATGAAAAGCTATCTTTGTAAAATGATTTTAAATAAACTAGATCTTGGACTAAAAAAAAATTTGCTTGTGAGAATTTTTGAATGTATTAACATATTGTATTTTAAAGTTAAATATATTTAAGGACAATTAATGTTTATCTGACAAGAAATAACAATAGTGAAGCTTGCCTTTAAAAAAAATGTTTTCACTGTTAGACATAATTTAACTGCAAATATATAACTAAATTACGTCAGATTGTGCTTGAGGTAGATTTACAAATGTGAGAAAAGTTCTTTAAAATAATTGGCACTCTTTCCTAATATGTGCTTCTCTATTTTTTTAATCTCCTTAAAATGTGCATTGTTATTAAAAATTATTTTATATAATGCAAATCCAAATATTGATTTTTTCCCCAGATATATATGTTTTTTCATATATTATGTTATAAATTTGGTAACTAATGGTTATTTATTGTGGATCGATAAAACTGAAGGTACAATTAGTTTCCATAAAATGAGTGCAGATATAATTTCACATGTATTTCCTATTAATTGTATTCCATACAAAAGCTTAAAATAATGTATTAAAATACTAAAAAAAACTGGTATTTTTTTTTAATTACTCAAAATAAAGTAGTATTCAACATTAATTAAAATTGTATAAATAAGTATAAAAAAAATTATAGCTAAAACAATGGAAGATTTTCAAATTATTTATTTGCTATTCATTTTAAAAGAATCTCAATTTATAGGTGTTTTTTTTATCCTTGAATAGTATAACTGTAGGAGAAAAAATACTTAAAAATATTTGAATAATTTATCCATCTGTAATTCATTACATTTTGTGCATGTAAAATAAGATAGGTTGACATATGTATGGCAATAAAACAGCTTTCATCGTATGTTCAGACCATTTTAACCTTCTTCTTGTAATATTTAAATGAATGTTTGCATTTTTACCCTGTCGAATTTCGCCATTTTTGTAACTCTTAACAATAAAAACATATATATATATTATGCGAGATACTGTGAATTCTGTTATCGCATTTCATTTTTTTGTTTTATATGCTGTTTATCTATCTCAATCAGACAATTCAAAATGGCTCTTCATAAAACTATACTCTTGCTGTGTTTAAACATAATTTTTATTACTTAAATATAATTCAATCCTCAAGGTTATTCATCCCAGGGACATTACACTGTAGGAGCTCAAGTGGGGTGAGAGGTCATGGTCAGAGAGAGGTCTTAAAATTCAACCCTTCCTGACACATTCGAGTTACAGTGATCTCAACTGAACTCCTATTTCACTAATCTTATTGTAATAAACTTGAGAAATGGAAATGCAGTTATGGTGAATTAAAATTTCTCCAGATTTTTTTTATCCAATTTTTTTAATCTAATTTTACAGATACGTGTGAGGGTCCCTCAAAAGACAGCATTTCAAAATTTATCTCAAATACAACTTTTTGTACCTTCCCTGTTTCTAGGATTCAACTATTAATCCATTTACCCAATAAACTGTATTCTTTTCGCTCAATTTCTAAGAAGCCACTTGCTGACTATATAGACCCCACTCTACACTGGAGTGTGAAAAAATAGTCCCACTGTAGCTCGTGCATTTGTAAGAGGTGACTAAAATGGATACCCAGTGTCTGGGGGTATAGCCGAACACCCTGCCTCTGTAATATCGAGGTCTTGCCTTCTAAAGGTACATCTTGGCATCATGATCCCAAGACACTCTAGTAATCTTTTTTTTTTTTGGTGAACATGGGTAGCGCGCCCCTGGGTTACCTTAGCGATCCTTCTCTATTTTTGACCTTCCTTGTCCACCTTTTTATCGTTTTTTTTTTAAATGTCTAGATCACAGCTTTATCTTTTTTGGGGGCAGCATTGTCCCATCTGGCACTTGGGCCATCAAAACACTCACTACTCTCAGTCCCCACTGTTAAAAAAAAACACTCGAAAAATGAGAACAATAGTGGAACGGTTCAGGTTTAGAAGATTCAGCGATAGAGCCAAATACAAGCAAGCCTACGACAACGTGCCACTAGCAGTCAAGAAAGTCTACGCACCAAGGAAATAATGTTTCGAAACAAGAAAATTACTGCGCTTATCGACACCGGAAGTACCGTCAGTCTACTACGAGAAAATACCAGAAGAATCATCGATCCAACGAAACTAGCGAAGAACAAAATTCTCTTAACAGGTATAGGTGATTCTCAAGTCACTACGATAGGATCTTTTGA
The DNA here is from genome assembly GCA_019974015.1 of Nephila pilipes. Lineage (NCBI taxonomy): Eukaryota > Metazoa > Arthropoda > Arachnida > Araneae > Nephilidae > Nephila > Nephila pilipes. The sequence goes on along the minus strand of BMAW01005782.1, from coordinate 42,682 downwards.
ACAAGAATTTCAGATGGATGAAGAAAACTATGCACTAACTTGGCATGTAGTATCTACAACAAAACTTAAGTTCGAAGCAGTCATAGGTTCAGATATTTTAGAACGAGCATCAGTCAACTTCACGAAGAATGGTGTAGAATTTGTTAAGTATGAAAATCAAGCATTCTTAATGCAGATACTAGCGGAAAACGTCGAAAAAGTAGAACTGAATCACACAGGAGATCCTGAGATCAAAAAAGAACTTAGGAAAATGATAGAAAGCTACAATCCTGAAAAGACGGCAAGCACCGATGTCACGATGCGAATTATTTTAAAAGATGATGAACCAGTTTATCAATCGCCACGGCGATTAGCATTCACGGAAAGAGAAGTAAATAAACAGATAGAAGAATGTCTCAAAGAAGGCATCATACGCCCAAGCTAATCAGAATACGCCAGTCCAGTCATAATGGTCAAAAAGAACGATGGAACTTCGAGAATCTGCGTCGATTATCGAAAACTAAACCAGAAGCGAGTGAAAGATAAATTTTCTTTACCTTTCATCGAAGATGTTTTAGATACGTTACAATAAGCAAAAGTTTACTCCACGTTAAATTTACGAAATGATTTTTTCCACTTCAACGTTGATCACGATTGCAGGAAATTCTCGTCTTTTATTGTTACAGAGGGACAGTTCGAGTTCAACAAAGTTCCTTTTAGGTTAAACACGAGCCTAGGTGTTTTTCAAAAATATGTCAAGAGCATTTTCAGAGACCTAACACTTAAAAGAATTTTAGTCAGTTATATGGATGACCTTATTGTCCCAGCAAAAGATGAAAAGGAAGGACTCCAAAAACTTAAAATTGTGTTCGAAGTTGCAAAGAAATATGGTCTGGAAATAAAATTTAAGAAGTGTAAGTTCCTAATGCGAAAAGTTGAATTTTTAAGTCACATAGTAGAGAATGGAATCATCAAGCCCTCAGTCGCAAAGACATTAGCCGTTGCAAAGTTTCTAAAAACAAAGACGGCAAAGAAAGTACAAAGTTTTCTAAGGTTATCAGAATATTTCCGAAAATACATCAAAGTTTACTCGAAAATTGCGAAACCGTTAAATGACTTCACAAGGAAAGAAAATCCATTTATTTTTGGAACACAACAGAAAGAAGAAATACACAGAAAAGATGCAAGAGAAATACAATCGGAAAGCTTATAACAAGGAGAGAAGAAAAAGATCAGCAGATGTGAAAAAGCTGCAGAATACAAAAAGGATGACCTGATGAAACCTTTTTTCTAATAACACCATTTAAATATCAAACGTAGATATTATTTGGTGAAGCTCGTTTGATTTAATTCCATGCTATGTTATTTTCTTTTCATTTATTCGATATTATATTAGGTTACTTACATTCACTGTATTTGCTTTTTTACACTTTATATTAGTATTTTTTTTTTATCATTCCTACATCACAAAGTATTTCAAAAATTGATTACTTTTTTTGTTCATGTAGAATATTGAAAAGTTTTGAAATTCATTTTTTTCTATTTTGTATTATTTTTTTTTAGAAAAGTATGAAATATAATTACTGAAGATTTGTAAATTCCAGTATATCTGGAGACCAACTCTATTTTGGGGGAGAGGGGCACACTCTATAGGATTTTCCAGCTAATTATCAATTTATTAACTGAATTTTCAATGATATTGTAATTCTAGTTCCGCATTTGCTCAATAGACGGCATACGAATCAGCGTCATGTGGTAGCTCACGCAGCGCCCCCTATTTCTGAACAAAACCGAAAAGCTCTAGCTCTCCACCACGGCTGACAAAGCTTACTATTTTGAGCGCCAGCGTGCGTTTCGACGCCCATCGTCAATGTGCTATAAATTTGGTCTGCTAACTATCTTTCTCGAATGAACTAATTAAATCGAAATAACCTGTATATAGCAGCTTTTGCAGATAAATTTCTTACATCTCTTTCTAATAATTTCAAGCCTCATCATTGAATTGGTAAATAGTACGAAGTCATTATGGAATGCGGTAATGAAATACCTCCCTAGACAACCAGCCCTTTGGGTAAGAGCAAACCAGTAGAGAGATTCGGGGTGTACAAATCCTCCCCTCTACCTATATATATGTAATGCGACCCGCAGGAAAAAAACGTTTCCAATGCGGCTCGCATGGTCTTTCGGGTTGAACAGGCCTGATATTTGAGGACATTTAAAATAAATAAAATCCTGTCACCTTAAAATTTTATATTAATTTCGGATTAAATCAGTAAAAATTTCATACAAACAAAAGAAAATATAATTTAAAATACACTGTAATATAAGATATTAAAGTTACAGGACCTTCGGAAATAATTCTGTCATACTACAAAAAATAAGTTTATAAAGTCCCCTTATGAAAATATCTGAGGAGAGCATATACCTGTTAGTTGTTTTTCTCCACTATTATCTTATCAAGCAATTTATTTCACGTACATTCATCAAACTTCGTTGCGTCGTACAACATTATTTGTTTGGAATAAAGAGGCCCGGAAGTCGCTCTGTCCATAAGTTATGAATCTGTTTATTCTATAAACCATAATGTGCCAAAACCTCACTTTTCATTAAATATTTCCAGTATTAAAACTAAATCTTAAAGGCGAATATTCGCTTCAAGAATCTCGTTAATCCATTCATGCGCGTCACTAATTAGATGACGAAGCATTTGACTACTTTAAAAAGAGAGTCATAGTTACTCTCGCCGTTTACCTGAGCTTCAATGAATTTCTTCACTTTGACATTCAGAGCACTGGGCAGAAATCACATTGCGTCAACATCTCTACGAAATATTCGTAAGTGTTGGCTTTTTTGAACTACCGAGATTATAAATCAGTGCAGTATTCGTTCGGTAATTCAGCAAATATCAACCAGAGCAATGTCGAAATACAGAAAAGGCCAAATTCCTGAAGCATCACTAATTTTAACGCGCTTAAGCAGCAAAGGCTACATTTTGTTGTATAACATTTATTATCCAGTACACGCAAAGAAGTCAAATAACGAAAGATGTAAAACTGCAAAAATATGTGTCGTTTTCTATTGATTACCTGCGTAATTCCAATGAAGTAAAGAGGCTTAAAATAATGTTTGTAAGGCTTGCCTGTCTGTGTAAAAATGCCTGATTTATGACTAGGTCTTAAAGATGAAGTGCCCCATTATGGAGGGAGTCCTATGTTGTAATTTTTATTATTTTGTTTGTATTTTTACATAAAAATAAAAAAAAGTCGATACATTTTGCTACTTGTCTTGAGAAATGACAATATTTAGGGGAAAGATCTCCAGCTTTGTAATTGCATGGTCGTGAATTCTTATTCTTCCAAAATAATACACTGGAGTTGAAAATTAAGAGAATTTGTAAATTTTGTAGAATTTCATGGAAAGAATTGAACGATATGTAAAAATATTGTTTCGAAACAAAATTTCAAATCTTGTACATCGAATAGGTAAGAGTATACGTGTATAGGGGTGGAACTGGTCGAAAAACAGGATTTATAAGCGTGCGTGCAGTTCGTTTGCTAGCGCATTTCGGCGAATTTCTTGAAGGTTTTTTTTTTTTTTTTTTTTTTTTTTTTTTTTTTGCAGCAATCACTTAAATTAAAAATCAAACAGTAAAATTGAGTAACGACCAACGTTTAGATGATGTAATAAGGTGTCGAATTCTAGATAGGCTAGAGACAGACCAGTCTGAAATCCAGTTTCGCAGAGAATTCGATTTAACGGCCAGCGTCTTGTACAACTTATGAAAACTGTTTAAGGATACCGGATCCATCAAGAGAAAGCCTGAGCAAGGCCATCCGAAAACCTTGAGGGCCAAAGAAGATCTCCATTTTCCATTACAGCGAGGCGTAACAGGGATGCTACAGCTTCTCAGGTCAATCAAGAGTTGTATGCAGCTGTAATTATCCGAGTTTCAAGGGTGACTTTTCCCTGAAGACTTCAAGTGAGAGAGCTGTTTGCAAGCAGACCTATTGTTTGCGTCCCACTCAGTTCTGCGAACAGGAGAGTCCACTTAAAATGATGCACAGATCATACGGATTGGAGCATGGATCAATGGGTGACCGTTCTCTTCAATGATGTGTTTCGGTTCAGCCTAACCAGTCATTTTCGACGTACTTTCATATGGAGAAAACCAGGGACCCGCTACCTGCCCTCCAATGTCCAAAAAATCGACTATTACGGCAGCGGAGGCTTGATGGTCTGCGAAGGCATCATTTTGGATGGCCGCAAACATCTCCATATCTTTGAAAGAGGCACTGCGACTGCTGAGAGGTATAGGAGAGAGGTCTTGGAATGCTATATCCGCCTTTTCAGGGGTCCAATTGGTCCTGATTTTCTTTTAATGGATGACAACGCGATCACATAGGGCTCATCTGGTCGACGAATTTCTGTAAAGTGAGGATATCCGCCGTATGGAATGGCCAGCGAGATCTCCAGAATACAATCCTATAGAACATGCCTGGGATGATCTGGGGAGGGCAATTGAAATTCTCAAACCCTCTCCGAAGACCATCTAAGACCTGAATACTGCGTTGCAGAACGAGTGGGATCAATTCCCACAAGAACTCATAAACTCCCAGCATAAAATTATGGTGCGAGGTTTGTATATCTGTAAGAAAGAACTATACCTCCTATTTATCTTTTTTTTTTTTTGTACTATTCTGCAACTGCTGTATCATACCTTGTGACTTCGATGAGTGTTACGCTCGATAATGCGTGTATATCATAGCTGTTGAATCGTTATTTTTTGTATTACATCAACCCTATGTACGCACCAAATTTCATTAAAATCTGTCCAGTAGTCCTATAAATAATTGACCAAATCGGAAAATTCTCTTAATTTTGAATACCAGTGTATATGAAGGAAAAGAGGGAGGGAGAGTGGCTACATCATGATAAGTTGAATTAGGCTCAGAATTTTTTAACGGGTCTATTGTAAAAATTTAATGCCAGAGGCTCAACAATTCCCCTTGTTACCTGGATCAAAATCTTAAGGTCCCACGCCAATTGCCTAAAGCCCTCGTGTATTATATGATCAAAACAATCACATTGTGGTCTTGATACTTCAAGCAAAACAAAGTCATCGTTTCTAGTTTTCAAATCGGTACCCTTACAACCATTGCTTCCCGGCATATCACCATTAGGAAATTCTCTGGTTGTGGACAGACTGCAAGAACCGACTGTAAGTGATAGCAAGGTACGTAATTGCCTACGGCGGCAAAACCGCCTGAACTAGAAAGAAAAATATATAAATAAAAATAAACACAATCCATAAAAATATATTTCAGTTACTTAAATCTGGAAAATATGTGAGTAGTAAAAGCAAATACAACAGGAAATGACAGAAAAAAAAGTCAAGGCGACATTTTTAAATTCAATTCGGCTAAATTTGAGCATTGTCTTTAGAATTTTTCTAACGCTATCCCTAACACTTGAGGCTGGTGAAAGAATTATTTCTAAATTAAAAATAATGAAAATTAAGAATCATGTTTATTCAAAATCGTCTTAATGGGTTAGCAATGTTGGCCATTGAACAAGAACTGAGTTGTAAATTTTACGTGATTTTGCTGAGAAAAGATACTTCGAAAGACATTGTTTTAATTTAGGTTTTGATTATTATATCAGTTTTGTTTATTGTTTTAAAGGAATATTTAACTTGTTTTGGAAAATGGTACGCACATTCGTTTTAGTTTCCAAGTTCCTTGTCATTAAAAAATTTTTTTCGTCAGTAAAATTTTTTTCGTAAATCTATATCAGAGTAATTGTCTGGATTAAATTATATTTAATTTGTATGGTTAACATGGTTTTTATACAATTCTGTACTCTTTTTTGGAAATCTTATTTTAATACATTTATTTATTTGAAGCTTGAGGTGTCTCCTTTTTTTGAATAACCTACGGTGACATAAGCGCTAGGACAGACCCTGCAGACTGTTGGATGTATGTGCAATGGAAATATATATAAAGCATGTGATTGTGTATGGATCAGATTGAATCAATGACCTGAGGGTCATTGGAGACGGACCTTGGACTTTCGTATAGCTATCCAGTGAGGAGGACATAGCCAAAATTCAGTATTCTAGTCTCCGCATAACATTACGAAAGAAGGTTTTGAAGCATAGCAGCACTTAAAGCACATAAACGCATCGATTGGATATGGGAGAAATCGATGAAAAATCGAATAATTATTGAATAGCTTATTCCTTATTGTTTTCAATTATGTCTAGTCTTCCGTGTTTAACTAACTATATACATCTTTTCAAGTTTTTTTTATACCGCTAAATGAAACATTAAATAAAAAAATAAAAAAAAAACTCTTCTATAGTCGACAAATCACAAAATCTATATCTAATCAAACTGTCCATCCTTCACTTCGAAGGGTGGGCTGTCCCGTGGTGCGCGGGGGTGGGCCCCTCGTGGCCCCACCCCGCTCCGAATGTTGGTGGGGTAATTAACGTCGGTTCAAGGCGAGCGATGTGTTATCTTTGTCGGAATCTGTGTTCCCACGGGCCGAGAGTCACGCTCAGCATGGGCAGCCTTGACCCTCCCCACCGTAAGTAAACTAATGGAAATTAATTTGACTTTCTCGCACCTCGACCTCTGTGGCTGCCTCGACTCGCCGGCCCATTCGTCTTCCCGCATGTTTTTTCACTGCTTTCTTCCTTTTTTCGGAAATTTTCCGACATCAGAAATGTGGTCTATGGCAGTGGGCCGGGGCATTCGACACTAAACGCATCATGACAATTTCTAAGTTTTCCGATACAAAATTAACATATTGAGTTATTCCTTTTTATTTTTTTCCCCCTCATTCAACTTTATGACCTTTTCTATTGCACAGTCTCCGCCCAATATTAACAAACAGGAACAGAACGAGGAAGGATTTCACAAATAGAAAAATCCATTTATTGATATTTAATAAGTTGTCATTTTTAACGCAATGCACTCCCCTGCTAAAGTTGGAGTACATTTATTGAATGTATTCGCAATCATACTGCTTATATATGAGAATGTAAATGAACTGGAACAGAGATTTCTACTATATTATTAAAATTATTTACTTACGTAAGAATCTCTCAATTCTCATCTCCAATGCAATTATTTTTTTTAAAGTTATTTTAAAACTTCATTATACCGATAGTTAAACACTTCCCTTTAAAAAAAAATAAATTTAATTCTCTGCAAATTAATTTTTTTCTTGTCTTTATTGTCTGCTTGAATTTAAAACATTATAATCTAAATTTTTCCTATATATATATATATATATATATATACACACATATATGTGTGTGTGTGTTTCCTCATGCTATAAAGTGGCCGTGGTAGCTTTTTGCTCATGGTCACGAGTTATTAGCCGGCGTTGTTTCGTCAGTTGTGGGTTCATTACTGAAGGTTCGCTGTGCAGGAGGGTTGATGTATGAGAAATCTATTGAGGCATCAAGTCTTTCCATTGGCATGAAGTGGAAGTAGGGAGAGAGAGGTACCAGCTCATATATCGTTTTCGTCACCTGATCGAAGAGCAACATTACGAAATCCGTCGCCAATAACCCTTGTGTTGCTTTTAAGTGTTGCTTCTAAGTTAGAAAACAAATCATCGAACAACTTATGCTAAAAGACGCAAAAGATTTTGTAATTCTATAAAACAAAATAAAGAGTTTCACAGTGGTCAAATTCTCATTTCACCACTGTGAAATATATATATATATATATAACTCGTTCTTAATAAATATTATATGTAATATAATATTAAATTTATACAAATAAAACAAAATTTAAATTAAAATATTAGAAATTTTTTGGCATGAATACGACATTGTGGCTGATTGATTGATTGGTTTTATTAACTTCGCGCTAGAAGCAACACGAGGGCTGTTGATGATGGACCTCGTAATTTTGAACCTCAGTTAAGTGACGAGGGTGACGCCTGAGTAGGAATTTCCAACTCTTAACTTCCACCCCACACCAGCTGCAGGTCTTTGAGCCTCGACATATTTGGCGTGCATCACCCCTGGCGACAAGGTGCGTCTTTAGTGGGATCAAGGCTCGTACCCGCGACTCGACTAAATCCGTCGGCCGTGAGTCCGCAACCATGACCGCACGGATAACTATTCAAATTACCTTTTAGATATTATTTGTACCTTTGTTTTCAGCAGAATGTTAGCTTTGTTTTGTTTCTGAAAATTAGATTTATTTCGTTCATCATTTTCGTATATGAAAGTGTATTTGATCTACCTCCATTGTTTTAGGTATTGAATTGAAAGTGTTCCATTGATCTTAGGAATACTTTATATCGCTGGAGTATTCTTTTGAAGCAGTTCAGGAAACCTCAATTTCTTTTTAGAATTTTTCTCGCGTATCCCCATCAAATCTGCTTGTACTCGGATAGGACGTGACTACATTTTTGGAACCGCTAATGTATATTCAAATCGTAATTCACTGTTTTAACTGTTTTTTCAGTCTACATAAAAGAAGAAATTTGTTTTTACTGATGATCTGATTGATTGATGATTGAGTTATGAGAGTTGTGCAACTACATAGGCATCTCTTATCAAAGGCAAAGGGAAATGAACCTTGTGTTGCCATGATACCCCCCCACCCCCCCAAAAAAAATCAAACGTAAAAAATAGTTTTAAGAAAAGGAATGCACTATCATGTATTCCACAAACAGTTCTACGCAGAATTTTGCAAAGAATAGATTTACCACAAAAGGGGATAACTTCTTAAATTTTTTTTCAATTATGCAATTAAATAGTAAAATTAAAACCAATGATAAAATGTTGAAGTGAGTAATAATATTTTTTTTTCTGTATTAAAATTAAAGCAAACCATAAATTATTGAATTGCATACATTTTAAGCTAAAATTATTGCTGTCGTAAAGTTAAAATAAAAAATAAATTTTTACGTATTTATAACTCTAATATTCCAGTGAGGAGACTACAATTCAATTTGAAATTATTGTCAATTGGTCGGAAGAAATCAAACTACACTAAACAAGTTATGTGCATGTCGCACTTTACATTTAAATTTCGTCAGGGATTTTACATTTTGTGATTTTACCAAAACGAAAGCCTTTTTTATTACTAATATAATTTTGTTGGTTATGTTATCACAGTAATAGAACAAAAAAGACTAAGGCAACTCGATAAGTTAAGTTGCTTTATTCTACATAAAAAAAAGAAGAAAAAAAGAAAAGAAAGGGAAAAAACGAATTTCGCACCTTGTTAATAAATAATTTTTTAAAATTATTTATTTTTATTTATTTATTGCAAAGCATCACTAGGGACGGGCAAGTAATTTTTGTCGTATTAGGACAGATCACATTCTTGAAGAACCTTAAGGATTTCGTGCTTTTTGGTCCAGTCAAGTAATAATATATGTAATGAAAAGAACTAAAGTTCTAACCTAATGGGTATTGCAAGTCACCTGCTAGTTATATATATATTTCACCCTTTGGGCACATCTGATGGTTGTCCCTTGTTTTGCCTAAGTTTCAGATGACGATTATAATTCTACATACAAACTAGGACAAAATGAAGCATGTACATTATTTTTCATGACAAAAGTGACTGTTATTGGTTGCAACTGGACATTTCTTCCGGTGTTTCAGTGAACCTTGTTCACCCCAGGCAAAGTACGTAAAGAGATAGGTGGTAATATCGCAAAAATTATGAAACAAACATGCATTGCTGATCATAACGGAAGTATGGGAAGTGATGATAATCATGATCAAAGATTAATGTGTTTCTCCCCGTAATGAGAAAGCATGTAAAGGAGTATATAAAATATTTTTTATCTATTAAATATCGCGCCTTATAACGCATATGCTGTACATTCTTAAGTCAACTGCAGAACTAATTATACCCCGCATTGCTTCCTTTCATTTAGCTATTGCTGCAGAATTACAAGAACAAGCAACCTTGCTATATTATAATTGCCGTGGACATCCTTCGAACAGCGATATACCATTTCGATTACAGGTGAAAAATTGGACACACTTTCCCTAAAATATTTCATCCACGGCATTGAAGAATCACTGTACAAAAAGGTGCCACATTAGCTATTCTTATAAAATTAGGAAAGAGTCCATGTGACAGTGAAAGAAATGTTAAGTGCCATTACATTTATCCACTTCCTTTCAAAAATATTATCCAAAAATATTAGTGATTTACTTTTTAGGATTCCTTGAATATATTTATTTTCATTTTGTTTCTTTAATGAATTTAGATTTCATTTACAATTCTAACTAATTTGTAGCCTATTCTCGCTCATATCGCTCAAATAAATGAATTCTCAAACAAAATGTTTACTTCCTTTGTATACTATCATCGGCACATTGAATCCGTTCAAAACGCAAGATTTTTTCCAAATAAATCTGTACACAAAGACTCGAAATGAAAAAGTATAATATAGGTGTTATTTATTTTCCGTGACTTCTTCATCTTTAAATTCCTACTATTAGCGCACACTCTCCCTAAATATATCTTATTCAAATTTTCAATCATTAATAAAATACTTTTTGTTCATCCACTCAAGTTCAAATACATTTTGTTAAACTTGTAGAGGATGACACTTGATGGTAATACAGTTTTTTCGAATATTAATTCATCTAATTAAATTTGATTGTTGAAAATGCAGTTCAGCCCAACAACTTGGCGCGCTTTCAAAAATTGCCAAACTTGGCGATTTTTTTTGGCTGAACGTTAATCGCTGGCAAAAAAGATTTCTTTTGCTGCTTAATATTGTGATTCTGTCACATGTATATACATATCTATATTAATTGTACTTATTCAATAAAAAGTAACTGAAATAAAAAAAATTCTTTGTTGACCTAAGTAGGAATTGACGTAATTTTTTTTATATTACTTGTTTATGCTTGATTGCTTAATAACGTCTCCTTTAGCAGCAACACGAGGTCTGAACCATGATCAAGTGACTTGACACCTGAATCGGTACTTTACTCTCCCAACTTCCAAACTCAGCCGAAGTAAAGACTTTTAGCACCTGCAGATTTAACGTTCATCAACCTAGCAGCATGACGGATGTTTAGTGGAATCAGGTCTTGAGCCCGTGACTCCACGGAAACAATGCTAGTCGCGAGCATGACTTCGGTTATCGCAACAGCTTTTGTTTTAGGCATTAAATTCACAAGTTATATGTTTTTAACTCGTATTTTCTCGCATGAAACATATGTGATCTTAGACTCGCTTCTCCGTACGATCGAGCAATAAAATTTAAATTCATTAAACTCCAGAAAGAGAAGAATGAAACTCGATCTAAGCGGAATCTTTTGAACAAATCAATTGCGGCTTATTTTGAAGTCAAATTTATTGCCGCGCAGCATAATTATATTTGAAAGGGAGATTTTTCACTGTGAGCGTTCCAACCATGCGTATTATTCCACGCTGCGATAGCAATCTCTCGCTCTTTTAAAGCACATAATACCCTGGTTAAATATAGCCTGACTCTCAACCCTGCATTGCTCCAGAGGTGCGATGTGGGTTATCAGTCTGCTAGCAACAGGAGCTATCTGCGATACGATCCGCGACGGTCTTCCAAAAGCGAGAGCAAATGGTTTTCTCACGAGGGACTTGCATATCTCATCACGATATTCCGTTTAAGAATATATCTCCTTACCGCTGATGTCTCTCTCTGTGCTGGCCAGACGGAGCCTTGCAGTAGTTGATGATAGTCATTCCAAGATTAGATCTTTCGAACCAGAGAATTAATAGAGGAGATGGAATCTGATTTTATCCTTTTTTTTTACTGCACTAGCGCTGCTTATTAGTATCATTTGTTTTAAAGGGCTGTGAAAGAGATTCGTGTAATACAGGCGGAATCACTTATGTAAAATGAGTGGTTCGTATCCGATAAGAAAGGGTATTTTTATTTTTTGGGTGTCTAGCAAATGAACGAAGTTTGAATTTTGAAAGGAAGAAGTTTTGTTCTAGAAGGATGCTGGAAATCGCGATGATAAGGAATTCACAACAGAAAAATATACCTGTCGGTCGAAGTTTACTAGATATAACTTTTTTTTTTTTGCTATATATATATATATATATACAGTACAGATACATAGTTGAATTATGAATTTATTAAATAACTGAGTTAAATGAAAGTTTAAATAATTGAATTATGGATTTATTAATGTTACACGAGAGGGAAGAGAGATGCATCGGGATTAGAGGCGGACTGTTGTCCACCTGTTCAAGCAATTAAGAACGAAATGGCTGAGTTTTTTTCCTGTTCATTTCTCCAGTTCCAAGTAAGGATTATGCAGATAACTTGATACTAAATGTAAGGATCCTTAGGTATTTTTTATGGAGCCTAAGTGTCTAGTATGGAATACCCCTATTGATTCTGAGTGTAGAAAATCATGAATCTGATCACAAAATAACGATGAGCGTATTACTATGATAGCTTAAAAATGCAGGAGAAATTAATAAATTAATTTGAGTTAAGAGAAATATATATAATTATACACACACTCATATATATATATATATATATATATATATATATATATATATATAGTGTAAATGAAACTATATAAATAAGCTAATCATAAATTACTGAATTATTGTAACGATGGTAAAACCCCATTTAGAAATAAAAATAAAGTAATTTAAAATGCTGTTTTTGGCTTTGGGCTGAAACATAAATATGTATAGTGATTTTGGCTTAAATTTCCTCATGGTTGAATTTCATTTTGTTCTTTATTTTGTACACTAATTATATACTTATCTTACAGACCACGCACACAATCAAAATATTAATTCTGTAGTAGTTCAAAATAATTAACTAATATTAGTACAGAAGCATGAATTAAAACAATTAAAAAGTTTTAAAAGTTAAGAAAAATTATATATATATTTTAGATAACTAATATATTGTAAACTAATGAAAAAAATTTGATCGTTAAAAAACCTAGATCAAAAGGGAAAATTACGCAGCGAAGCAATTAAGGTATATATATATATATATATATATATATATATATTAAGATAAATTCATAAAAGGAAAAATTGTAACGATATTTGAAGGGTTTGTTTATTAATGTCGTACTTAGAAGCAACACAAGGGCTTGTGGTGACAGACCTCGCCATTTTGAACCTCTGTCAAGTGTCGAGGACACTTAAACTGGCACCTACCTCTACTCACTTCCACACAACATCTTTGGGAGAACTTTGAGCCTCGACAGAGTTAACATGTATCAGCTTTGGCTACACGGCGCGTCTTTAGTGGTATCAAAGCATGAACCCACGTCTCAACTAAAACTGCCTGCCGCGAATCCGCGATCATGACCACTATGCTACCGCAGCCATAAACAATAATAATAATGAATAGGTACACGAACAATTCCATTACTGTAAAAAAACCAAACAATTAAGGCAGTGCAAAATGTATACGGCGGTGTTATTCATACGGGTGATTCACTTTTATGACTGAATTGAGTAAATAATTCATTGTATGTCTCTCATCTTTTACTAAGGAGAGAACTGAATAGGTTCATAACAATACAAGCAAATGAATATGAATTCACCTATGTGATTGAATATTAAAATAAACTGATAAACATAAATGATAAACAAAAATTCCCATGCCTAAACTTAGGAATTATTCTTGCAAATTCGGTGAAATTCTACAATCAAAATGGATGTTTAAAAAAGTTTGAAAGAAAAAATAGCGCATGGAAACAATAATTTGGTAATCTAAAATTTTGTTTGGAATGTTTCGGCTGGATTTGGAAATAGCAAGAAGCCAATTTTTTAAAATTTGCGTATTTCATATTAAATCATTCCTTCACAAATCTGGGCAATGATTTGAAAATTTAACCTAACTGATTATCTATCTATTGGCGCATCTTAAGTTTATTAGCCACCTGAGAAGTTAATATTTAAATTAACCATAAAATGTCGTAGCTAAACACTTTTTACATACGAGTAAAGTGTGAAATGCACGTTACTTTGTCTTCCTTTTCAAGCAGCAATAAATACATTTAGCTTAAAATATATTCAATTTAATAATTTACCATTTTCTTTAATTTTAATATCTGAAAAGAATAGTACGGTCCACTTCAATATTTTATCATTTACTTTAATTCTAATATTTAATCGAATAATTTAATAATTATTTAAAAATATGTTTGCATCTCTGGAAGCTAAATCTGTACTTCGCAAAACTGGAGGAAATGCAGTTTGGACCAACCACATGGCGCGATTTTAATAATCGCCAATAGGCGAACTATCGACAAAAATTCCCGTCACCAAGGGTAGTTGAAATAATAGCATTCGACAGCAAAACATGGCATAGAGATTTTGTGTGTGTGAAATTTTAAGATTGATTACCGTTTTATCAACATCAAGATAATCAAATGATAATTTATGAATGAATATTTTTTACCAAAGATATTATTTTAAATTATCGCCTTTAAATTTCTTAAATTTGAAAAATATACTCAATAATTCTTTCGAAGCAAACAGGTCAAATCACAACTGATTAAAAGGATGAAAATGTTTGTATGTATCTATTTTTTTTTAGCTTCACAGTTACAGAAATTGTTATTTCTAGTATATTGTAAGAATTCTTAATGACTCGTCAAAAGCCGATTGATGGAAACTGTTTCAGAGAATATGCATTTTCTCACTATTAAATTATTCTAATACTATTTTATTGCTCAAAAGAAAGATGTATATGTCCGGTCTTTTTTTATTATTATTATTATTATTATTATTATTAAATACAAAAGTTTCAATTAATTAACTAATTTGCACAAAAAAATATAAAATATTATTATAGCTTACTGATCTTTTTGTAGAGTAAGTTAACTTTTTTAAAGGCCTTAGGTAATGTTAATGGGTGAGTGCTATACGAAAAATATTGATTTCAAATTTTTTTTAAATCAGTTAACGTGATTGATAAGGAGGCGATACTGACCAGCCGATAGAGAAATTTTAAAATAACACGTATGAGGATGATACAATATTATCTACTTTTGACGACAGATAGCGTTTCTAAGACAAGCTAATGTTACCATTGTGAGCTCTCATATATTAAAGCAGTTTTAAAAAAAAATAGCACTGTTTCATGCTTTAGTTTTGATTCGGTATCTATTTGTTTCCAAATAGAGTTTTGATTCTGCCGCGTCGAATCGTCACCGTCGATGAAATCTGGATGCACCAGAAACCAAGTAAAAATTAAAACAATGGCTTACTTCCGGTGATGTAATTGTTCGTTAGTGTCGCACTGAGAAGCAACGCGAAGGATATTGGTGACGGACCCGGTAATTTTGAAAATTGGTCAAGTGCAACGAAGAAATTGGAACGACACTTAAGATGGCACCTACCTCTCCAAACTTCCACACCACGCCTCGGGAGGACTTGGGACCTCGACAGATTTCACGTGCATTAGACCAGCTACACAGCGGGTCTTTAGTGGCATCAGGATAGAAGCCCACGTCTCGACAAAACGCCGGACGCAAATCCACGACAATGACCACTTGTCTACCGCGACATTAAGGAAAAACGACCAGCGGACGATACTGCAATGAGTTACCACATTTCCAATTCCTCATACAGAAACTTGTTGTCCCATCCTCGTATAGAAATGATAATATTTATACTTGACAAACATTTTCCCCTTCGTGGGTGACTTCTATTGATTTTAAAGATTTTCGAATGTTTTTTTCTTAATCAACTTGTACATTTGAAAGCATAACTTTTTCCACAGCAAAGTTTAAAGTTTCCACCTATAACGATTTCCAAAGTACTATTTCTAATAATTCAACTTGAAAGAAAAGCATTTGAGATTTTTTACGTATAGCCTTTTTTACTTTTAGTACATAATTTCGATATTTCTAAAAAGTGCAATGGATTTCTAGCGAGCATTTCATTAACATAATGCATATCTATAAGAAATGTGTGTATTTTACGAGATTAAAATAAATTCAAATTGCTAGCTTCTCCAGAAACTTGTAAGGTTTAGCATTATTTTAACTTATTTGAAAAGTTTTAGAGGTTTAAGAACAAGATACTCACACAAAATGGACCAAAAGCTAAATATCTCTTTTTACTTAACTGACTAATCGTAAATTTTCAAAACAAAATCATGGTGGATATATTGCAGGAAGCAAAAATAAAATGTGTGGTCATGTGTATGTGTGACTTCATATAAACCAGAGCTATGCGTAGCCTAACGCTTATCTTCCTTAAAGGAGAGGAGAAGATGAAAAATCCAAAAGCTCGTTCAATGAGTATACAATTTAAAATTTAAATGGATTTCTCGTTTTGATATTTTTATCATCTCTTTTTTTAAGCCATTAAAACACTCCTAACATTTTTGAGGGGGATGATCAAGGGGATGGATTAGTATAAAGAAGCAATAAACCAACAATTAAACCTTCAGTTTTGCATTGGATATGATCTGGAGCAAAACTAATGGACTCGTTATTTCTTAACCATTTAAAATAAATAAATGGAAAAATTAAAAATAAATAAATAAATATTAATAAATAAAAATAAATAATAATTAATAAGTAAATAAATAAATAATAATTAATAAGTAAATAAGTAAATAAATAAATAAATAATAAAAATAAATAAAATTGCTTTTGAAAAACTTATTAAAATTTTCATCTTTAGTGTAAAAAAAGGTTCGGAGCAAAATTATTGCACCTGGAGGTAAATACGGAAAAATGATGTGGAATTTTCGAAAAATATCCCCAAAATTAAATTTGAAAATAATAATAATAATAATACAGGGAGAGGGTGGGTAAATATGCTTATGGCTCTTTCCATAAGCATATTTACCATTTTTTAGTTGAGCATCCTAAAAAATGGAGTTATACAATCAACGATGTACTTTTGTGTGAAGAACAAACAAAAGCAAACAGACTTTCAAATTTATTAATATATTAATTAACAAATTCGTAGCTAAAAAGGCATAACAAGCGTAAGCTTCAGTTTGAGTTAGAGACAGAACACACAAAGAAATTACCTTATCTCGAGTGGGATTGATTGTTTATTAACTTCGCTTTGAGAAGAGACACGAATACTAATGGCGACGGGCCTCATAATTTTGAACCTAGATTAAATGACGAAGACGACACCAGAGCTAGTACCCCAATCTTTACATTCCAATGTAAAAATTTGAAGTCTCGACAGATTCAATGTGCATTAGCCCTACTTTACTGCGTGTCTCAGCTCTCGAACCCACGACTCATCGGGAAACAACGCTGGCCTAAGCTTGCTACTATGATCACTCGGCTAAATAAGAGAGAGAAGGTAATATAAAGTCTGTGTAAGATCTCGCGAAGTCAAAAAATTAACCGAAGTCTAAATTCGACACATTTAAATTAAGTCCATTTCAAGTTAATGAGCAATGGTTGAAGATATTTTCTTTATCAGTAAAAGTGCAATTGATTGATTGATTTTTTGTGGGATAAGGAGCAGCAAAGGCTATAATTTAAAAGTGCAATTCACAATAGTGATCCTTCCTTTCGGCAGCGTCCAAGACTGTTTAGTTTAGCTTAGTTTTTATTAACGTCACACTAGAAGCAACACGAGGGCTATTGGTAACGGACCTCGTAATTTTGAACCACGGTCAAGTGACGAGGACGACACCTGAGCTGGCACCCCCTTTCCTAACTTCCACACCCCGCCACGGGAGGACTTTGGGGCCCCGACAGATTTAATGTGCATCAGCCCGGCTACACGGCGGGTTTTTGGCAACCCACGACCGAACGGAAACCGCCGATCACGAATCTGAAACCATGACCACTAGGCTACCGCGGCCTGTCCAAGACTGTTATTAATAAAACTAAAAAAAAATGCATTTCACTTCTGTTCTTAGTATATTTTCATAAACGTGGTATTACAAATTTCTTGAATTTTTCTGTTACTGGTAATTCGGTAAAATTTTCAAACAAAACCGACATACCGATAAATTGTTGGAAATTCTTTAAACGGAGAAGATAACATAAGAGCTCATAAGATTTTTACACAACTGGCAGAAAATTTAGATAATTTTATTTTTCGCTAATGAAATTTTAGATAAAACATTCACAGCAATGGAAACGCGGCTTAGAACAACTAAAGGCACAATCTCTTGGATAAAAATTGTTTGAATCATTCAACTTATTAAAATAGAACAAAATGATTAAAAATTATGTATCCTAAAAGCTTAGCAAACGTGTCCTTTTTATATAATAAATTAGAAATTTACAAATTTTTAATTGAATTCTTAAAAGGAAACATATAAAAGTCAATAAAACATCCAAGCGCTTTAATTCGAAATGCTGAAAACTAGACAGGAAACTCCTGACGGTTACAATGTTATGGAAATTAAAATTAGAAGACAATTCTATTTTTGATATTGTATCAATTCTCATTAGGTCGAAATATAGTATTTATCGAATCATATTAACAAGAAAAAATATGAAGGAAATTCTCTCGCTCTGGAAGACGGCGAGTAACTAATGGAAGAGATTGTAGAAGAATTCAAAGAATAGAAGCTTCTCAAAAAATATCCAATTGAATAGTTCAGAGTGCAACAGACCTTCATGTTACGAAGAATGAAATTACTAGAAAAATGAAAGAATGCATAACATTCTAGTATATTTGAAGTTACAAAAGTACGTGACCATGTCACATATCTGAAAATTTGGATCTCGTATTTATAAGTCTTATGGTGACAAATTGTAATTGAGACATCTTCGATGATCAAAAGAAATAGAACCTTGACGATCTCGATGGCTAGGTTAATTATCGGGAAAGTCTGTGGAAGGAACCACGTCATTTTTTTCACTCGGCACCAAGGCGATGATTGAGTCTTAGTTTGAAGTTCATTTCCCTTCAATTTACAAGCATCCTTAAAATTCCTCAGTAGTCTTTAAAGATCAGATCTTTAAAGATGACTATACCCATCAGAGAATGGTTTACTACCATTTGCTGAAATATTATCCGGTCCAAAGAGGCAATTTCAGCAAGATAATGTCGCCATCCATGTTTACAACGCCATGAAACACTGGTGTTACTCTCACATCTCCGAGTTGGATTGGTTAGCCTGCCTCGCATTAAATGAAGTCCAATTGAATTAGAATTTTACACACACGTATGACTCACATATTTATGTCTTAAACTTCCAGGCTAAGAATTAGTTGTAAAAAATTATCAAGTTTCTATTTAAATATGGACTAAAAGGTATAAATACAAGATTTTTAATATAAAATATAATATTATACATAATTTATAAGAGTTTGAGGCGCTTAACTAAGATACCATAGCTACTTGCATACGAGATCAAAAGAAATAGGAACACCTAAAACTAATATAAATTACATATTATTTAACACCTAAAAATATTTTCAAGCCTTTTAGTCCATTTTTCAATACAAATTTGATTAATTTTTTTTTATTTATATTTATTCAGGAGATTAATTCATTAAATTATTTAGAAGGAAGTTTCAATATCCCATATAATACATGGACTTAAATTAACAATACTCGAGAGTCGTAATTTTATATCTTTCGGTTTAATATGTGTCATCTTTCAGTTATGAAAATTAAAACTAAAGTCTTAGACAAATTGCTTATCACATTCAATTACAAATGGTGTTTTAGAATTCATATCCTAATATCTTCTGGAGAGAGTTATGAATCGCTCTTTCCGAGTTGTTAACCTTCATTAAACCTGTTTTGTTAACGTATTAGTTTCATCATGCACTGGGTGGCAACGACCTGTTATCTCTTGAAGAAATATAAAAAGAATAACGCGTTAAATGTATTTTATTTTCTGATATTTATTTTTTCGTTAATTTTTTTTTATTATTTAGACTAGTTCGAAAAGTGATGGATGAATTACTTGTTACCAATTACTCACAATATGGACAAGTTGACTTTCTTAATAAAATCATAATAAGCAGGTTCTTAAAATTTATTGAGTTTCAATATTCCAGGAGTTTCAATATTTTTTGTTATTTACTCATTTTTCTGAAATATTTGGAATTTAAGCCAAACCTGAAAGAATCTAATGTCCTCATATTTTCAATTTAGTAGTTTTTTTTTTTTTTTTTTTTGTAATTTTTATGAGGGTTATTTTAATTTAACAAATTATGTGAATGAACTATTTAACAGGATGGGTGAGTAAGTGAGTAAATATAAAGGTTATTGGCACAAGAGCCATATTTAACAGGATAAATAAGACGATTATATTCCCCCCTCCCAAAATATTTCGCAGCCTTTTAAAAGACGAGAATAGCTTAGAATTGAGAATTTAAACCTTCATCAAAAATATCCTGGGCATTTGCAACAAGTCTATCAGTAGCAATGCAGGTTGATTGACTTTTTATTCCGTCTCGCTCAGAAGCTGAACAAAAACTATTGCCGACGGACATCGTAGTTTTGAGTTTCGGTCAAGCAACGAATTCGACACGTGAGCTGGTACGTCCCCCTCATAACTTCCACACCATACCCGCGGGGTTGGGGGATTTGGAGCCTCGACAAATTTAACGTGCATCAACCCCACTACGTGGCGGTATTCAGAGGCATCAAGATTCGAATCCAAGACTCGACGAAACAATGTTGCACGTCAGTTCGCGACCATGACCATTAGGTTACTGTGGTCTGGTAGCAATATAAAATAAAACCCTTAAGAAATAATGTTTCCCGGTTTATTTTCACTACTAGTTATATTTTTTATTGATTGATATTATTTTTGAAGTAGTAATAACCTCGGAATTACAGAGTTTTTTCCATCTTCTGTCATCACATTTGAAAAAAATATTTAAAACAATAATAATATACTTTACGCACTATGTTTAACGTATACATCAAAAACGGGAAATTTTTCTGTCATCATCTCACTTTTACCACTTAATAGAATAACTCATTTGTTTGATCTATGGTAAAGGAAAATGTACAGCTTTTTTATTTCTTAATATAATCATTACACACGCATAAATGCTGAGAAGCCTTTGCAGACATGGAAGCGAAAGTAATGGATGGAACGATTCTAACAACCAACAAGACAGCTAAATCTCTGTCCAAATCCTTCACCATTTTTCTCTTACAAGTAGTGCATAGCTGCAAATTACCTCATTGGTGTTATCATCTCTTCGTTAACGCCTACTTCTTACTCTCCGTCGGGAGGCTAACACTTAAAAAAATGAAGAAGAAAAAGGCCTTTAAACGTGTCAATTTTTCTCACTACCCGTAATTTCTCTCTGTTTGGTGTAACGACCGCCTTCCAATTGTAGAATCTCCACCATCTCCAAGCCTTCCTATCAACACGACAAATAAAGCTATAAAGCGATAATGATAGACCTCTAACAATGTCCAACATGCGCAACCGCTCTATGAAAAAGAAAAAGAAGAAAAAGAAGAGGCCAAAAGGCTCTTCGGGATGGAAAATAATAATCACGGGGAGTAAAAACTTTTTGGAAGGTGAAAATTGCTCCATCCTCATTCCATCTTGTGCAGGGGTCGAGGTGAAGCAGGCGATGATAGGGAGGCAGCGTCAATATGTGCCCATGGAAGCCGCATAATCACACATTCTGCGCAGCTTTGTACAAAGAGCTGTTCACGATTGCTACTCTAATCGACACCTTGACTTGCGAACTGTTCCAACGACGCTCGTTGAGATGAAAAATGGGTTTTGAGCCTTTGACGATGGAATGATATTTGGCGATATTAATTCGGGTTATTTGTTGAATCATGTTTATTTTTGTTCTTCGGTCGTGAGGTGAGATTTAATTGGCAACTAAGAAATCACCGACGGTTGCTAATGGCATTACTGACTATCATTAATCATTTATTAAAGAGGGAAGAACTAAATTTACTATACTAATTTTTAAATATATACAAATTTTCACTGAATGGTATTAGTTTGAAAGGAATTTTGAAGTAGAAACTAATTTTTTTGAAATAGATTTACGTCTTTTCTTTGACTGCGGGTCAAGATTCGGCTTTTTCAATGAATTTACTTTTGTGACATCAGAAGTCAATAACTGCTAAAGATATATTTTTTCGTTTTTAATTAAAACACCATAAGGTAGGAAAACGTTAAATTTATTTCTATTTCTTAAATTTCTTAAATTTTAAAGCAATAGCTTGAAACTATATATGAGGAAATTAAAAAAATCTGAAGAATTCAGCGATTTTTACGTGAATTAGGGATTAATTTGAATTTTTTACGTGAATTAGGGATTAATTTCTCATTAATTGATTTCATTTATCTTCGTTCGAGATTTGAAATGATATTAGCAATTGGGAATTACCGAAACATCGACAATGGATGATTGATTATGATATGTTTAACTATATGAACTTATTAAAAAATGTATCATTATAAACTCCTGAACTAATAAGCACAGAAAAAAAAAAGATAAATTTGGTTTCCATGGCTTCTATACAAAACAGTTATGCATAAATACATTAATTTAAGAGAATATTTTGGTAGGAGACTGATTTTTTAAATCAGTTTTTTTTAGTATTAGAGAGAATTAGTAGAAGAGAATTCATAACTTTTCGTACCAAATGTATGACATGAATTTTTTAATGTTAATTATTCTTTTTCCTTTTTTTCTGTAAAATATCCAATTTACTGTTTTCTACAATAATTCAATTAACATTAGAGAAAGAAAAAAAAAATTTAAGTAAATTTTTCGAATAAGAAAATGCGACATGTTCAAGAACATAGAATTTATTGAAACCGTTTCCGATGCATTTCTGTAACAAATGTCGCTGAAGTATTAAAACAATGCAATGTATGAAATCATTTTAATTTAGTTTTGTTTGCAGATTAAATAATGGACTTAGAATAGTTATAAAACTATATAAACTATTCAAGACATCGCTCAATTTATCAAACTTTGTGTGAAATATCATCTTAGTCAATGAACGAAAACACACCAAAGTTGTCTTGATATCAAATAGAAAAGAAGAAGTTCTATAAAACCAGGTACGTATAGATATATTAGATTATTTTAATAATATCTTAACGATTTTTAATAAAATATATTTTATTTGCTATATATATAGCAAATAAAATAATGCTGCTACGTGTTGTTACATCAGTAACAAGATACTATACTACTTTATAATATTATAATATTTTTATTGATTTATTTTCATAAATTATTATTATAGGTTATATAATTTAAAAATATATGTGTTCATGCACAAGTCTTTTGATTTGTGTCGGTAAATCAGTGACACGATACATATAGTTAAGTTTTCATTATAATTTAATCCTATTTAAAAGAGTATGATTTTTTAGTTCTTTTACTTTTGGTGTTAACCTGGTTATTATAAAAGACTTCTGTTGAGTGAGATGTGTTGGATCCAGAGAACACGTTAAATCTCGCCTCCTCTTTCCAAAGCCAGACAGAGTAAATTGGATTATTGATGTATCTATTTTGATTTCTTTCTTTCCTTGATTCCCTGACTTAGTTATTGTGCCTTTCCTTTATAAAAGTAATATTCATTTATCTATGCTTTATGATTTGAGTTTCCATTCCCTATTATACTCAGGAACATCGAAAACAGCGCACCAAGAAAGAAGCGAGCAACAATCGCGAAACTTTGAAAAATACTTGAACGATGTCCGATATGAAAATGTTCCAAGTTTTGTGCCAATGTGCATGACCAAACACCCAGTAGTAGCGCTGAAATCAGAAAGTGGGTACTTTATAAACCAGCGCATTGTGGGAGATTCATAACCGTAACGATCCCATTCCAATTCTAGTTAGACTTTAGTAAGCAAAGAATGCCAAGCAGACGTGTTTTGACATTTCACACAATTGAGCGAGTTTGAGAGACACCTGATAATCGGCATGAAAACAACAGACTGGTCGACGCGCCGTGTTGCTTGCCAGGTCAATCGTTTTGAGTGGGCTGTCAGAAAATGTTGGAAGCAGCGGAGAAGTTGATCTGGAGCGACCAGAACGAGGTGAGAGGATCGGAGGATCATGAGGCAAG
Organism: Nephila pilipes; assembly: GCA_019974015.1. Classification (NCBI taxonomy): domain Eukaryota; kingdom Metazoa; phylum Arthropoda; class Arachnida; order Araneae; family Nephilidae; genus Nephila; species Nephila pilipes. Next base: position 18,698 of record BMAW01005782.1, on the reverse strand, counting down.
CGCTAATAGATGCCACAATGACTCCTTCCACGATATAATCAGATATAGGGCTGCCAGTTGTTCCACAAACCATTTCCAGAACCTTGCTTAAGTGAATCTGCTATCCAAACGCCCTTTTTGTGTAATGTTTTTAACACCAAAACATCGGCGACCCCGTCTACTGTGGCGTCAAGTCAGAGTGACGTGGAATGCCACAGATTGGCAAAATGTGGTGTTTAGTGATGAATCCCAGTTTATTTTGGGGACAGATGATTACCGCATACGGGTGTGGAGACGCCCTATTGAGCGGTACAATTCTCTTCAAACTGTCGCGTGACAAACAGCCCTCACAGCAGGCGTAATAGTCTAGAGAGTCTTAGCCTATGATAGCCGGTCCTCTCTAATTGTGGTATGAGGAATCCTAATGGTCAGCGTTAGGTGGATGATATTTTTCGACCCCAGGTAGGACCTTTTATAAATGGTCCTTCAGGGTCAATTTTTCAGCAAGAACATGCCAATCCGCATACATCTAGAGTAGCTCAAGACTTCCTATTTCATGTTCAGACTCTTCCATGGCTGGTCCACTCCCCGGACATGTGCCCTATAGATCTTTAGTGGGACCAGTTAAAACGCCAGATGCCACTGTATCACTACTAGATTTAAAGGTGGCTCTTTAAGATTTATGGGCTCATTTGCATAAGGACAACATCCGTAGACTAATCAACTCACTGCGGCATGTATTGCACCAGGACACGGTCCAATGAACTATTGAAGTTGCCCTGTATTTGATTAATTGTACTGTATTTGTTTAATTCTCTTGAATTTCGGATTTAGTGAATCTCTCTCATGGGTTACATTATTTGTATTAAATTTCATTTCAATCCAAAGCTCCTTCTTGGGGCTTTATTTTAAATGATTCTGGTGTATAAAAAAAGAAAAATAATCAAAAATATTGGAACAAAACTAAAACCTAGAGGGTTCCTCAGTTCATCATCCAAACGTGGAAAAATAAAAAACGCACTGCATTCCGATACTGATTACGAAGCTAGGAAAGTGTTCGTAAATAAACCCGCTTATGACAGATGTCGCCAAGCTCGAGAAAGTGGCGACCTTAATGATAAAGAGAAGAATTTTTAAATAACGTATTTGGCTCTCCTTTGTAAATTTAAATCTCGTTGAATCAATTATGTGGAAAACGGTTGAGTGTATATATATATATATATAACCTCCTAGTCGAGAATATAATATAAAAGACAAATACTCGTATAATCACAATAACAGTGCTGAATATTGAACACACAGTTTCATAAATTAATCTTTTAATTTCGTAATTTAATAACATTTTTAAAAGAACATACGAATCTTCTTCCAATTAAAACTTTTAAAATTAAAAAAGTTTCTAAATATTTAGCCAAAACTGTGTAGATTTATTTTTAATTATAATAATGTTAAAGGGGCAAGTAGAATAATATTAAATATAATTGCATAAAATACAAAGAATTTATTAAAAAAGAGCATCAACATGTAATTACAGCTGACTTAAATATTTGAAAAGTAAGGTTTTGAGAGATATATTGCATAAAGGTACAATTTATAGATTTTTTTTATTTCTAATAATACCCAGTTTATTAAGCAAAAAAATTAATAATGATAATAATGTTAAATTCATCAATAATCTAGCTATGAAGTATGGATTACCTCTAGAAGCATTTAATGAATACAAATACTGTATTAATTAAGATATTTATAACAAATATATTTTAAAACTAATTAAAGTACAAAAAATATATGAAATAAAAACTGTACATTAAAGAGCTTCAAAAAGATTTTATAGTAGAATATGTTGAGATTTATACAATTATTTACAAACATAACTGCATTAAAATAATCATCAAATAACTTGAAGTAAGAAATGCTTTATAGAAAATAAATATTAGTGATAGGGAAATTAATAATAGAATTACTGCACAAAATAAAAAATTAGCTTTCAAATTAATAACAATAAATTTTCACATATTTTCTTAACTTCAAAATTTCATAACGAGCCAATTGAAATTATAATTGTTACAAAAGGTTTAAATACTTATATTATTAAAGATGGTAAATTATTACAAACGAGCATTGCAATCATTTCTAAATAATTTTAATAAGATTACAATAATTAAAATTAGTTTTGTTATAATTAAGAATATTAAAAACAAAGAAATATGCTATATGGTTAATTTAGAGAGATATTGGGGTTCTTCTTAATTCAACAGATTAAATGATCTTATAAAGGCATTTTTATAATTATTTAAAAAATATATTATATTTGTTATTTTATCTCTTACGAAAAATTTCATACTTTAATTAATCTGGTACTTATAGAAGTATATATTAAATTTAATGATAAAAATGTATTATCAAACTAAAGGTATACCACAAAGAGGGAAAGTCAGTAACAATTTAATTAACATCTGTTTTCGCTTTAATCTATTTGCGTTTTAATGAACAGAACTATACAGCAAAAAATAATTTTGTTATGTTTAGATATACAGATGATCTTTTTATCTGTATTGACCTTTTTAAAATTTATACATCTTTTTATCTTTCTTACTTAAATTTAATACAAACTAATAAAAATAAAATTGAAATAGATTATTTGTACATAAAATTGGAATAACAAAATTTACAGTAGCATGCTTGATAAAAGAAAAGTTCAAATTTTATATTTATAAAGTCTCTTTTTAGAATAGCAGCATTCATATCTCGATTTCAGCACAAGAAAAATTTAGTTTCAAAATATTTTGAAAAAATCTTTCATTATAAGAAATTTTACATTAATTGTATTAAAGCAAATTGTCTTATTAATTTCTTAAAACACATTTTAAACTTACAAATTATAATTTAGAATAAATACCACACTGGAATTTTCGAGTAAAAAATTATTTACATTTTAATCAGAAGAGGAAGATACGAGTAAAATTATTTTTATTATTTTTAGTTTAGAATTCAAACTATTTGATTTCGGAGATTTTTATAATTTTTGAAAGTAAATAAAAAAATAAAACTTGATCGAAATTTTGTTAATTTTAGTTTTATTACTATAATATTAGAATTTTTCACTTTTAAGAATTAATTTGATAAAGTACTATAACAACACTGCGAAAAGTTGAATATGTAGAGAGACTGTATATAGTTGGTTAAATATTAAAAGAGTTGTTAAGTTAAATTAGAAATGAGACTTTATTTAGATAATTTCATTTTATCATGCTTTTTTGAATTGTTGTGTCCAAATTTTAGGATTCTGTGTCCTTGTTCATTTGAATTATGGTTTTCACCAAATTTTATTCTGCAAAGTCATTTGGACTGAGTGTGATAGATTGGGTCCATAAAACCTGTTTAATCATGCATTTCCGTATAAAGCCAGAAAAAAGTATTTTAAATTATTTTTTTCCGTTTTGACTTTTTTTTTTTTTTTCTCCTTAACAGTTTAATCGATCGTCAATTTTTAAGTTTAAATGGATTAGAATTTTCTTATGATTATTCAATTTCTTAAATTAATATGTATTTCTCATAAATCATGCATACTTATATAATAAATATAAAAATTCTACTTTATTTTTATTGCAATAATTATGCAATTAATCATTAGTTTATATACAAGTTTCTTTTATATAGTTATAGTATACACCCCCTATATATATATATATATATATATATATATATAGAGAGAGAGAGAGAGAGAGAGAGAGAGAGAGAGAGAGAGAGAGAGATCCTATTGAAATATATAGTTTTATAAATTTATAAAGTATCAATAAATTTAGCTGGTTCAATTGTTTGAAATTACCCCTAGCGATAAGCGAAAAAAGTGTTGGATGTACTTAAATTTTTATGAATAAATTTATTCATTCGTTAAAGTATATTCATTATTATTTTTATAGCGACAACTAGGAGATAATTGAAGTACTAGAAAACGAGATCAGGATTTCATATTACCTTGCTCTGATTAATTAAAGTAAATAGTAGAATTTATATATATATATATATATATATATATATATATATATACTATTTAAAATTTTGAGTTATGATATTAATTAAAAAGATCCATTAAATTGAGAGTAAATCTTATTTACATTTATTGTTTCATCTCGAAATTATTAAGAATGAAGTACCCATTAGAAAACTAAATTTATTAATAAACATGAGTAGTATAAACTTTATGTTCAGCAAAACGAATATTTATTAAGAAACGCAAGGATTAATTTTAGACATAAGTAATTTTGAAATGGTAATAATAAATTTTTTTGCTGACATTAATTTTTCTCTTTTTTCCCTCTTGAAATCCTTTTTTATTTCCCTCTCTGGTTCGCTTTTGTTTATTTTTAAAGATTCTCTTTGTTCATAAATCGTCAAAATTATTGGTAAAGTATTTTACTCTCGTTTTTAAGAAATAGAGCGCTGAGGGTCTCAGTAATTCATAAATTTATATATTTATTAGGATAATGATCATTAACTCACTTAACCTTCAGATATACATGTTATAAACAATATTTCTAATTTGTGTTTACACATTTTATGCCTTAAATAGTCCTGTTTACTTTAGAATGTGTTTGTTATTTCAGTGTATTTCCACAATTTATTGATTTATAAAGTTATATCATATTATCTAACTGAAAAGAAAAAGATCAATTTAAAACTATAATAGGATTCCACCGAGGGTTTTTTAGGTACCTGAATTACACCTGATGAGATATCAGTTTTGAAAAAACCCAGGTTAGGAAGCAATCAATAACAGTAACCTAATTCAGTCATTTGGCGATGAGTCATGTTTATTTTCACTCTGTTTGGTAATAAGTATACCGCACTTCAGTTAAAAATTCAATAATAACTTCTTATCAGTCAATGTTAATTAATGATATTACGAAACAGTTTTTGATTAATCAATGAAAAAGCTCTCAACGTTTCTGATCTCACGCTTTCATGCCAAACGCGCAAGGTAAAATCAAGCAACCAACTTAAAACCTATTCATGTGTGATCATTCATATTTAATGATATTAATTTCACAATTTTTATGGAGTTAGAGAGTAATCGATGAAGGTAACCTAATTTGAAGCGTTTTTTTTTTAACTATGAATTTCTATTTTACGAACATAAATTCGTCAAAGTTTGTCTTGTTGTTTACAAATTTTTTGATTGTCAACAAATATATGAACTAAAAATATTTATAGAATAGTTTTTGACTGGATAGAATAAAATGCATTAAATTATTTGTTGCTATTATTAAGTACACTTTCGTGCATAATTTAGTTAAATTTGTATCTGATCAAAATCAAGAGTTTTAATGTTAATATTGGTGTCCCAAATAGCGAAGAAAAGAAACCAATAAAAGTAGTATTCAGAAGGAAAAAAAAACGATATACGAAGGTTCTCTCTCTCTCTCTCTTTCTCTCTTTTTTGTCGAGGAAGAACAACACTTCCGTTATTTTTCTACACAAATTATCGTGTAGGATATTTCGAATTTAACTATTCACGAATTTACACATCGAATTATAGGAATGTTGGTAAATTAAAATTTCAGATCAAAAGAAAGTAATATAGAATTGTAATTTTACTACTTTTGATTTGTATAAAAGCAGGGAAATTACTCAGTTATATTGCATAAGACTACAATGAAATTAGTATTGAGATACTAATTAAGTTACAAATAGCAGTACTAGAAGTACAAGAAGACAAATGTTGATAGTTGACGGAAGTTGATACAAGATGCTGTTAGTTATAATTTCTAATATTTTAATGAATATATTATTTTGTAGTTATTAAACTTTTTGAACTTTTTCTTCTTATTAAAATATGTATTGTGTAAACAGAATCATCGGAAAATTCAGTAATTGAAAATATTTGTATGGAAAGCATTGTTTTTTTTATTTAAGTATTTATCTTTATTATTTTCAAAAACTTATTGATGAGTCTTATTTTAATGAACTTGAAATATAAACTTGGGAGAGGGAACATCAGGGAGACCAATAAAATTAAATGAGAGAGAAAGACGGCAACTGGTGAAAAATGCTCTGAAAATTCCTTCCAAAAATATTCAGATGCTGGTCGCAGACATTGAATCAGTAGCATCTCAGACAATTGAAAATGTTTTGCAAGATGCAGGCATAAAAGGAAGACATTCGAGGAAGTAGCCAAATACTTCAAAAACTAATAAAAAAAACCCACCAGCTTTACAAAAAAATACAAAGACAAACAAAGCATTACATTTCTGAAAAAATGTAATATTTTCCGACGAAAGCATGTTTGAAATTTTCAAACCAAAACAAGTCCTTACAATACGATGGGGGGAAATACCGCTTTAGAACCTCAAAATATGTTGAAAACTGTGAAATATGAAAGAGGTAACGTTATGATCTTGGGATGTATGGGTTATAATAGGATTCAAAATCTGCAAATTTTTTTTGAGAAAAAAAGACAACCTTGACATACATTGATGTGTTAAGCTATATCCTGAAAGACAATGCAAGAAAATTAAGGTTGAAGTTTTTTTACCTTCTAACAAGAACAAAATCCTAAAAATACTTCCATCAAAACCAAAGAGTGGTTCCGCTATAATTCCCGAAAACTTGTTACTCTAATGCAGACCCCAGATTTTAACCCAATCGAGCATTTGTGGCGCTTATCGGACGTGCAAATAAGAAAATGCTCAATAACCAGCGAATTTAGACTGAAAGAAGCTTTAGAGAATGCATGGAACACTCCATATCTCCAAATGTGACAAAAGCTTTGGTTGAATCGATGCAGAGACGGTTGAATGCGGTAATTGCTGCCAAAGGATTTCATGCCAAGTATTGACTTTTAATTCAAAACTTAAGAGATCTTATTTTATAATTGATGCAACTCTCAAGTCTAATGTTTTAATACTTTTTTGCAACTCAAATTTCCTTATTTTTTTTATGAAAATATCTTTTTTTAAAAAATTCATTTGTTACAAAATGTATTAGATATGGAAAAATGTTGTGCAATACAAATTTACAATGCCGATTTTCTTATTTTATTGCATTAAAAACTACGAATTTTATATTGTTCTAATACTTATCAACTGTATGTTGTTAGTATAATACCTAATGGTTCCTATAGATTTGTTGTCCGAGCAACTCTTGAACCTCTCGTTGGAATGACACCGCCCCAACTGAATTTTCATTGAGCTCGTTGAAAAGCCTTTAGAAGATGGATTGCAACGAGCAGTTCATTTGACGGGTACACGTCTCCAAGCTGAATTTCTTGTGAGTTCCTCGACTTGCAAGTCTATACGCACCTTATGAAATAACTTACACTCACTCACAAAAAGAGAAGAAAAAAAATGGGAGTTTTAAAATGCATTCAAAATTAGTTCATAATAAAAATAACCCTCTTCGCAGATAATATTTCATTGTTTAATGTTACGTTTATTACCTTTCTGCCTCCAATGGTATTTAATTATGATAGAAGGCGCAAGTCATTACTACATTTTTATGACCGGTTTACTTTTTCATGTTCTTTTTCCTACTGTAACAATCTTCGCGTTTTTGTATTTTACCGTGTAGAGCCCCACCCTTTGACTGTAGCCGTTTCTTGAGCAATCTAAACTGCAACTCATTAATGAAACTTTGAAAACAATTACATTGTTCTTCAACAAGTTTTATGAAGTGGTTTTATGATTCTACTAAAGGAGGAAATATAATTCAATTCGCATTGGTCCCTCTGAGACAATTTATTCATCTTTTATTTTTTTTTACCTGAGAGAATAGAGGAAAAGGAAAATTAAATTATACACTCGACAAAAGTTAACGTACAAAGAATAGAGATATTACTAAAAATTACCTGGATATTATCATTAATGTATTCACGCACTGGTAGGGAAAAGAAAACAGTTGTTGTAGCAACACATAATTGGCATGTCATACATTTTAACGTAATTTAGTCACTATAATGCTTCAAAATTTGCACTTATCAAAATTTTACTGTTAGAAATAGAAGACGTTTTAAAGAATACATACATGTTAGACCGTTAGAATCTATAGACCGGTATTTATGAGAATTTCATCCATAGAGCGTTCTAAAATTAAATTTTAAAATTATAAGGAAATGTGTGACACATCATAGAGGAAAATATATGTACTAGCAGGTTTTTTTCTTTTCAAATATGTGTTTTCGGGATTCTAATCCACTTTCCCGTGAGTCTATTTTATACACAGCGCTGTTATTTTCCCATTAAGAAGTGAGACATTTTCCTATACAGTGAACATATAACTTATGTCTAATAAATACTCACACATTTTAAATATTAAAATTATTTGAATATAAATTACGGGAAACTTAAACTATAAAATTTTAAAAATTAAAATTTTATTATATTCAATTTTTTAAACTATAATTACGTTCAGTGCATAGAATGATAAGTTACTTGAAGTATTTTGATTCTTGACATTTACTTTGATCATTGTATATCACACAGTGTAATAATTTGCAATGATTTATAATTGTTATCATACTGGGATTGATCGGAAAGTACCCGTGTTAGGAATGAAGAACGGAGTAAATATTGTCCAGGCGTCATACTCATTGAAATATTGTCCAGTAAGTCCATGAGTATGACGCCATTCGCATCCTAACAAATCGTCGCTATAACTTTTCCGGGTGATAAAATCACCTTCACCCCTTTGGAAAAGATCCACCGAAAAGTCACACATTGCTTAGATCAAACCGGGCCAACCACCGGCCCACCTAATATCAACATGTGGCCCGAAAAGCTGGGACATCTGAAGAAAAATTGTATCTTTTATTGTACATAAATATACCGAAGAACGTTCCACCATGAGTAATTTTTATCCTATCCCATTATTACGGGAATGTATGAGCATATTGACTCAATATGTTTCATATTACGTTTAATTCAATAAAATATGGTTTCTTTTCCTTGATTTCTCTAATGGAGCTCGGGAGGATGAGTCGCTTCCGGTGACTTGGTAGGGAAAAAGTAGTACATCAGTTTTTACCGTGAGAATCAGAATTGGCGTTAAAAGAACCAGCATTAAAAAGGTGATAGATCGAATTCATTGCGAGTGAGCGTACGCGCACACACGCACACGCACACACACATATAAATAGGGGGCAGCCAAAATAAAGTTCGCTTCCAAAGCGGTCCTAAAAGTCTTTTGGGTTGGACAGGCCTGGTTTAGATAGTTGCTTGGTTTCTGATGTATATTGGTAAACACAGGTCACATCAACAATAACAACTCGACTCAAAATGACGACGATAACTTAACATGGAAGCAATAAAAATTGATCTATGAGTCAATGTCCCATTTGTTTTGACACCATTTGACAGATGGAAGCAGGCCTTGGTAATGCGAACTTACCAAAGTCATTTGTTGTCAAAAAGTAGTACTTTTGGAGTCACTCACGTACTGTGCCTTCAAATATTTGAAATTATATTCGTTTTCTGGCAATGACGCAAGAACAAGAATTGGCTCTTGCGCCATAAACTCTTATCGAAATGGCGTAAGAACTTAAGTGAATTGCGTCTTCTTCGTGTTAATGTACCTCTCTCAAAACTATGAATTGGGGACAGATTTTCATCTTCCTGCTGTCCTGCTTTGCATTTGTCCAATTGTCTTCATTTATAGTCAATTTATGTTAATCTTCAGTTCTAATCTTTTTATTGTTTCAGTTAAAGTTCCTAATACTAATTTCCATTCTTAAATAATAAAGTTCGTTCTCGAGTTGAGATTTAAGACCGTAGTCTTTATTTAGCTTTCATTTTACACCCACATATTTTTAATAATTTGTAAGAAGGCTGCTATCTATGCGGTTGAAATAAATGAGACTCAAAAGAGTTGGAGTTACGTACGCTGTACGCCTTGACATATCATAGGGGATTGCCTCAGAAGGATTGGATTAATTGGGCAAACTGCTGTATATGAATGCTTCCGGCAGAAAAGTCTTAAATCCATCTGATAAATAAAAGAAAATAAATAGTAATAAATAATAAAAGATAAAAACTGATAAATAAAAAATAAAAGTCTGATTGACTTACCAATCAGACTACCGTCTTCATATTAAAAAAATATTAAAAGTATTCTTTTTTGCTTCAGGAAGTAAGATTAGAAAACTGTTAAGATTATGAAAATTCTTCAGATAATGTAAGCCAATCTCACATCTAATGAAATTAGATGATACTTGCCAGATCTTTTACAAAATATAATTTTCCTTATAACAAACAGAAATTATTTTTTTTTATTATTGAAAAAGATACCGATAGATTTTGTATATTTTAATTGTAACTGGTGCTATATTTATATATTGCTCATTTTATTAATTTCAATCATAATGTCTTACGCTTTTGTTGAAAATTATTCTCATATCGTATTTTCATTAATCATTTTTTAGATTTAATATATCTTCCTGTAAGATCATTTTACTAAAATGAAATTATATTGGTAAGATTTCAGGGATCAAATGGTTAAATAAGTATATTAATTTTTGTTGTTCTATTTGTTAAATTTAAAATACAGCTTATAGAGATGGGAGAACTTTTATGTTAAGGGGTCACATTACATTATTATTCACATAATGTAAAACTATATATATATATATAAGAAGTTTTGCGGCCGGTTCGGATGGATGCTTTCATTTCCACATGTCTATCCAACTCTGAAAGTGAAGTTAATTTCTCCCATTTATCCAGGAAGTGTTCACTGACTCTAAGGAAACTCGCTTCTTTACTTGATCTGTAATAACCAAATCTTTCAATTTATAAAAAGTTTTTACTTCAAGCCCATCAATCTACTCCTGAAAATAGTTAGTTATCATAAAAGTAAAAATCTCTTCAAGGTTTTATCGGTGCTCTTCTGGTGCTGAACAAATTTTTTTCGGAATTCCTCTGAACTTAATTTCAATTTTTCGCTAAAAGTAACCATTTGTACAGATGTGGAACAGAAACTGGCATTTTTCATCGTCACACATAGAAACCAAAAAAAATTTAGAGTGTGCATGTATATAAATTAACGAGCTCTTACCTTTACCATATTTAGTCGGAACTCAGTAGTAGAATCAGCTTTCCCCGGCATTCGCCTCGATGGCACAATGGTGAACGAGCTTATTATTTTATTTAACAATTTTTTAATACTGCACATTAACATCATTAGTAAATTTTAATCGGTCACATTTCACCATCATCTACTACAAACTTGATTCCGAATCTTTAGAATACCGTTTTCTTCAGTTTAGTACGAGACGAAATTAAAAAGCACCGAACATCATAATGAAAGACATTGACACATTCACAACTCACTCTCAAAATCATGTACTTGTATTAAGCATCAACGATTGGCACATCGCTGTCATTCTACATGTTGAATTGAATTTAAGTTAGTTTTCATCCTGCTTGCTTATATAAACTAACTGATTGCATCAAATGATAGTCTTCATTTGAGTCATTGTTCAATCTCTTAATTTCTAATATCTTCTATGATCGGAGTATCTTCTCTCCACAAGAAGATCACTTCATTTGGCTCAGTTCATTAATTATAAATGCTGTGTAAACTTCAAAATCACATGTATTAAATAAATTTAATTCACAGAAGAGAATTCCATTTTATAGGTAAGCTTTGTGTTTTAAAGTTCGATCTCTCAGCTTATTACTATCGTAGTATTCAGTTAAAGCATACCGTAGTATATATTTAATGAAGTATAGAAAAACTTATTGTAGCATATAGTTCATGATATACAATTCTGACACCTACTTGGCAAAGAAGTCCTTTAAACCATGATAATGTTACGCAGATCATTGTCATAATGAAACCAGTAAAATGATAAGCAACCAAGAACATGGGCAAAAATTGCTATGTAATGCTTAAAATGTTCGATAAATTTTTTTAATTCCGTATCTGCATTTCCCCCCTTCAAATACAGAACACCGTCTATAATACGGCACTTCACCCTTCGGGCCTTTCCAGCAATCTGGCGTATCTACACAGGAAAATTATTTTATGCCTTCTACTTCGATGAATTATGTAAGCCATCAATACAAAACAGTGCATTTTTTTGTAGTTTTGGTTATTTTGTGCGTTTGACACAATGTGTGTCTGAATTAAATTTTGAACAATAATATATAGCTTTCGCCGTAAGCATTACTATTGTTAGTGATTTTCCATTAATCCGACTGTGCTCTGCTCCGATAATTGCCGGATAGGACTGTATTTCAAATTTTATAAATGAGCGGAAAGTATTATTTAATTTTTTCCCCGGATCTTTCTTTCGAACAATTTGTCAACAGCAATCAATTATTCATATCTAATGAGACGTATACCAAATCAAATCAAAATTCAGATCTGACGTCATCGAAACGTGATATTGATTTCCGTATCAAAACAATACCGCAAGATTTTTTTTCCTTCATCGTTTTTATCTTACGGATCTCACAACGTTGAGCAACTCTCACTTTTCCACTTAAACGCTTATTAATTTGATGTTGGTTCGCTCTTCCTATTTAATGCGCAGTCAATTTGACACTCCACATGGGTGGGGCCCACCTTTTTGATTAATATGCACAGCAAAAGTGCAAACCATGCGTTTGGTATAGGGCTCTTAGTGAAGAAACATGGAGCTTGTTAAGAACAACTTGTTTATAGGTCAGGCTGCAAATTGCTGCTCAAAGATAACCTCAGATTAGCGGGTATAATTACGATTTAACTGAATTGCGTTATGTCTTATTTAGGAACGAAGGTTGCGATAATGACCCATTAAGGAAGTATGACATCTTCTCCTCTTTTTGGGAAAGAATAAATAAATATTAATTTTTTTCAAAGCTAAAGTTGTTGTTGAGGGTAGTGTGATGGTGATATATGCCAAGTGATAAAAGAGAATGATTAACGTATCCGTTATACTAGATGATGTAATAAATCTGAAAGCTGTACGGATGAATAATTTATTTTGCAAAATTAATATCTCTTAAGGGTTTTACACTGCGCCAATAAATATTTATACGTTAAGATTGATGTCAAAATTAAACTCTGCAGCACATTGGTCTTCGTTTTCTTTTTTCTTATAATTGTGTTTTTAGAATTTATTCAAATTATATTAAAATTATAACTCATAAACATATAACAAGCTTATTAAACTCCAAATAATAATAATTTTTATTGATCATAATATCAAAATTATTCTCAGATTGAGAAATCAAACTAATATTCTTGCAATAGGCTTCAATTCTGTCTCCAGTACAGGTAAGGTCAAGTTCCAAATGCGAGGTAATGTATGGATATTTATGCAATTATGTCTTGGAAGACATTTAAAACCGAAGCCGTCAGAATTGCCTTCAGAATCTTGTTTTTCTCTAATGCAATGTATAGCCGAAAAAATTACTAATCAAGTATTCCATTAGAAAAAAAGGTTATATCGTAAGGCCTTTCAATGAAATTTAAGTTAATTAAAACAAGTTCGTTTTTAACACAGTTAAAAACATAATTCAATTTCAAATACATTAAAGATTTAATTAAATTAAAGTTACACTAGACATTTGCAATTGAATACCTTAACTGACCTGACTCAGTTGAGACCAGCTCGAACTCATAGCCAAATTTATTTTAAACTACAGGCACTTGTTCAACTTGATTTATTTTCAACTTAACTGTATCAATCTGGGTCTGGTCAGCTTATATTTATCCATCTATTTACTGAAAAAATTGAGAAAAGAAAGCTCAGAAAAAGCACTTGTAGTCGGATCCCATTAACACGCGGTTCAGTAACCCTCGAGTCTGTTTTACACGCAATTTTACTTTGGCTCTAACAATAAGCAATCCCTTCGTCCTCCATCCTTGATACAGTGGAGTCATGATTTTCTTTTTATAAAATTCAGTTTAATCTTTTGTTCGGATAAAGTCATGACTTCCTGTTCAGAGCAGACATTTTAATACCTATTTTCTTTTTATTAAATTCTTGTATATATAAATCACCATTTCTCGGAGAGTAAAATGCTCCTATTAGGATTATTTTTGCTGTAAAAGATTATTTTCAAGATCTCGTAATCAGTGAGATAAGCCGTATGTACAACTATTTTCAATTTGTCAAATTGTAAGAGGTTATAAAGATTTTTTTTTCATATAACTGAATTCCATAATAATTAAAAATAATGTCGAAAGACTATAAACGTAAACAAAAGGCTTGTTTGATCCGGAAAAAACTTAATGATAACGAATGAATCTGAAAAGAGGCAAGACAAGCAGGTATTGTCAAATACCTTATTCTACTTGATTGTACACAATGGGGGGGGGGGCAAAAATTGGTATGAATTTCAGTCCGTTGGTTGGTACTGATAAAGGAATGATCAGAAATAGAGTTGGGACAGCGGAAAACATCAATCTTGACTAATGTAAATTGGTTTCTTTTTTTTCGCTCAGTTTTAACTTGCAGTTCATTTATCACGTGGTTTATTAATCCGCTATAATCATCAACCCAATTACTACATGTTAACGGGGTCAGAGTACATATAACGCTAGATTATTAATCCTCGGTCATTTAATGCGCTGTTTATTAATCCGTGGTAATCGTTGACCCGATTACTACACGTTAATGGGGTCAGACGAGTTATAAATGAAATAAAAAAAAAGAGTTCCTATGCAATAAACAGAAAGAATCTATATTTCTTTTCACATCAAAATGAGAAGTAGAATAGGAAAAAATTCTGTTGTGCATAAATTCAAATTTTAAACAGTTACATTATTTGATAGACAAAAGAGGGACAATAATTTTAATACATTTGCTTGAATCGTCTTGAAAGACCTCAAATTAAGTCCTGCGTGTGATCAAAGCATTCAAAATCTGCCGGTCCAACCGAAGACGACGTTGTCGACACATTTTCTTGGGCCTGTTTTATTTAGTGTCACTTGCCACATATATTCATCATTCTAAGCCATGGTCAAGTGACTTTCATTAGTGATTAATCTAGGGTGTAAACATAGCGCATTGCTCAAATCTTCTTAGAGTATATTATGTTTAATAATGAGAGAAAGGAAGTGTAGTTACCCTAGAAGGGAATTACAATGCATGAAAGATTTTATCATTATCAAAATCTGTATTAACAAGAGATCAAAAATATCAAGTTATTTGAAAGTTTATATTATCAATTATCATTTGTGTTCACTTGCATTTCTTTTTTAAGTGTTTTAGTTTCTTTTCTTAGTGCAAACAAAAGTAAACAGACTTTAAAATCTTGTATTACCTTTCTGTTATATTAAATCATGATTACATCTTTAAAAACCTTCTCTACACTGATGCTTGATATTTACAACGAGTTAATGATATTGCCAAAAATTTAAGAGCTATTAAAAAAAATCTCTCTGGTATGGAAAACTATTTTCGTTGCTAAAAATATGTATTGAATTCTTAAAAATTAGCAATCAATTTAGAATTCCTGTTTAACAATTAAAGTATCCATTTCCTTTCTTATGTTTTCTTAATTTTATAAGTACATGTAGAGATCCCGGATATATATTGACTGAAACCTTGAGGAGAAACTTGAATCTCGGAGGAAACTTGTTTGTTATTTTTCGACAAATTAACCAATTTGAAAAATGTTCGTACTTAGAATTGTTGCCATTTTTCAAAATAGGTAGTAAATTTATCGTATATTTAAAAATTTATTTTAACAGATATAACATGATTAAAGGTTTTTTGAATCAGATGTTTTTGTATCAATGCTTAGGTTTTTTTGGAAGTTCATTTTCAAATATTTAAACATTCAATAGGCATTGACATGAAAAACTGTAAATTCTAATGTTTTAATCTTCTATGTGTGAGTTCTTTTTTTTTTTTTTTTTTTGATTTCTTCAAAAATGTTTCGTATTTATGTTTTAAAAACGGTGCTTTTTCCTGATCAAAATTCCCGATACCATATTATCTTGTATAAATTCATTACAATCACTGTGCAATGAACCGATTGAGTCATTTCAATTTTGTTTTCAAAATTGTTTGTAAACGAATTGTTTTAGGTGTTTATTTACGAATATATTTCTAGAGGGTCTAATTGAAGGGAAAAAATTAATAAAACACTACACACTATAAGATGTACTGAAATATTCATAACAGGCTTTAGAATAACATTTCCTGCAAATGTCACAGATCTGTTGAACTTAATGCAGTTTTTGATGCAAATGACTCATGCGATTGATAACACGCAATTTTTGCAACTCAATAGAAATCACACTCGGATGATTTGTTTTTATTTTTCTTTACGTGATAATTTTATTAAATAAGTAGAATTCTTACTCAAATATAAGTATCAAAAGATGACTTTAAGTTTAACCAGATATATTTTTAAAACAAAAAAAAAATTCAAATTTTTCTTTTCAATGATTTGCGAAGAGACAGATTTCATCATCCTATTAAAAACTCAAATGAAATTTGATTGACTGATTGCTTGCTTTATTGTTTGGTTGTTTGCATGATTACTTGATTTATTGATAAGGAATTCGCCTGAAAATTGCCATTTTGTTGTTGACGAAAATGATAGCCCCTTGGGTTGCTAATCACATTTAAAACAATTATGGATAGAAGTTATAGAAAGGAAGAGAAATATGTTCAAATAAAAATGAATAATTTAGTATAATAATAACGGTCAAGTTGGAATGAAAAGGGAAATGCAGAATAAATAATTTATGTTACTAAAATAAAAATTCCCAGTATACAGAAAAAATTAAAAGAAATGCCGCAAAAATTCGAAAAAGAAATTAATCAGCGGTGATAAAATCAGTGACAACGTGTTTTAAAAATTCAATTCTCAGTAAAATTTAATGTTTTTATATCACACATAATTCTAATATCGTTTGTTTTCCTTATTTAAGGCTAAAACCGCGTCTTACGAATACGCTGTTCAAATGTGAATCCATATCGAAATTTCTTCACACTTGTATAGCGACTCGCGGGCAGCAATGAATGCACTCGAAATGAACATGTTGATATAAAAGTATGTTTATTACTACTCGTAAGCTTATATCAATACCTTAAAGCATAGACATATAGTCTATTGAACAGATTTTGAGATAATGAGAGAAAAATTTGTCAGGAAAATTGCTAAATATATTAAATTTGATACTGCATATAAATATTTATTTTTGATTCAAACGATTTTTAAGTGGATGTATGAATTTGAAAAAAAATTACCGTAAATATTTATCACACACGGTTAGAGCAGAGATGCGTCCAGTCAACTACCTTAGGTATAACGAGAAATATATTTCAAACAATTATGTTTTATTAATAAAAATTCTAAAAAGTATAATTATCATAAAATATATCCTCTCTCATTTAGTTATTTATGTAACTTGAATGAATATGATTAATAAATCACAGGTATGGTTTTATTGTTAGTGCAAATTTAATGTGATTTAACATATCGACAATATGTTATAACGAGGATGGCCCAAAAAGCATCCGTGTTCGAAGTGGGAAATGGGATAACTCACTGCAGTTCTATCCATTGATCGTTTTTCATTTTTCTGAGAAGTCCATGAGTATGTCGCTATTACGTCCCACAACAATCGTCACCATAACATTTCGGCCTATGAGACCTTTTCCTCCTTCTTTGGAGAAAATTCACTGGAATCAGCCCATTGCTTGATTTCCGGAGCATCGATGATGAATCCTGGTCTCATCGACGGAAACAGCTCGTCGCAAGATGACGACGACTACTCGAAGCGGCAGTAATAAAATTTTGATTTGCTGCCAAATAATCAGTCTATAGTAGATTGTAAAGATAAAACGTGCATGTCCAATAAAGAATTACCAATTATTTTACATGGAAAAAGTATTTTAGCTTGGGAGCGAATTTTGGTTCCCTGAAATTTCCCTCACAAAAATTTGAAAATCTACCAATAGCAAAATTTTCGTGCTTCGTGTTAAGAAATTGGAAATTTTGAAACTTGTTATTAAATTCTAATGGATTGAACCTCTTATTTATGTCATTGCAGGTCAAATGGTAGGCGATTTGTATTATAAACTATGCGGTTTTCTAAAGGATAGCGAAATCAGAATGTAAAATTAATATTCGAGCGCTTTTTTATCGGAAAAAGTGTTCCAATTTTGGTTCCTATTCTTTAACATTACACGAAAACAGCCTCAAAAGAAATAAATATTAAAAATTGTAATAACTTAGTGGCAACGGATAAAAAATGATCTAACGCGATGAATTTCAAATCAATTTTTTTTTACCTTTCACCGTCTCTCTGTCCATTTCAACAAGCCACACTTCTTCCTCGAGAGGCAAAGCTTAATTAATAACACTTTCCAACCTCCAACGACATCCCTCGAACAAATTTTCCACCAAAAAACCCCTTTTTCCCCATCGCGTTCCCACGGCAGCTCCGAGTAACCCTTGCTCATTAAGAGAGATCGTCATCCATAAATGAACTCCTCGTCACCATAAATCATGGACCGGCGTGTTTTTAATTCCTTTCGCTGCCACAGAGTGACCACTGCTCGGGGGTCAGTGTGTGTATATATTGTATCGGTGCTAACAATTATCGCTGGACCTCTTGAGTTATGGGTCGTGCTGCAACGCATCCGCATACCTCGGGGAAGCGCAGAGCGTGCGGGCATTAGCGTTAATTGATTGAAGGGAGAGGGGTTATCGCTTCATCTCTATTACACGATGACGGATGAGGCTTCGTGCGCATGTGCCATGGCACTTATCCCCCCC
>BMAW01005778.1:0-11775 GCA_019974015.1 Nephila pilipes | reverse complement strand
GTTTTCACGAGTATTAGGGAAAATGTAATCACCTGACAATTTACAGTGAGTGTTTGGGACGATCCTTCATTTATTTTTTGTAGAAACAAATTGTAGCTCATTAGGCGCATCATTACTTGGTGTATCTTGGGGGGCGCATCCTCCGCTTCTTCAGAAAGTTAGCTTAAAGCCGAAAAGTTATTTGGAGTATTTAAGATGGGTTGATCATCTATTTTCGGCTGTTTAGCCTTTTTGATGGGAGATGCAATTCTCTCCCTATTTGTGAAATTTAACTTTTTTCAGGAAGGGGAGGTTATAAGGGGTCTGGAGATTTAATTAAATTTTGAAATCTTTACTACTGTAAAGTCTTTTTTTTTTTTTTTTGTTTTTTGTGATGCACGGAGAATGATCGAGAATCTCCCCTGACGGAATTTTCATCTTCTGTATTTTGACTTATATTTTTTTCCTCATGTCGTGGTATAAATGCCGAGTTTTTAGAACTTGTTACTCTCTCATTTTTGAGCTTCTATGCAAAGAATTCCTTCGGCAATAACAGTGTCAGACTCATGTGAGCTCTGCAATCGCTACTTCTTCTCACCGTTAATCTCTTTAATGTCTCCGGTCGCTTTGATTCCCCCAATCCCTCTATATGATAATTTTATATTCACTACACCAGTAATGTTGCTTGCTCATAGACGTTAAATCTATGGAGGTTCAATGCACTCTCAGGGTGTGTTGTGTTAGGTTCAAGAGGAGATGCCAGCTAACGTGTCGTCTTCGTCGTTTCATACGGATTCACAATTACCAGTCCTTAGCCAATAGCTGTGGTGATGCTTTTGAGTGTGACTTTAACAAGCAATCAAGCAACCTACTCATTTACAGGCTGATCAATTTAAAGTACCCGTTGGTTTTTCTTATACCCATTAAATCTGACGGACGTGGTAACAATTCTAACACCAAAGTATAATTTTTTGAACATTGTTTGAGAGTGGGAGACAATTTTCAACACTGTTGGTCTGTTGCAACTTGATTTGTGAGGTAAAACAGAAAAATAGAGACGCACAATGTTACTTAATCTTGGGATAATTTTATTTTTTATAAACATAATTTAATTCAAATTTATACATTATCTTTCCTCACAACAAATGTTGAAAATGTTCGACACCATTTTGAATGCAAACATGAACATGTCGAAAAAAGTTTTTTTGAGACACTTCTCAGCGTTGCTGGTGTTATTGATGAGATTTCTTCAGTTACGATTTGTTTCAATTCATCGATGTTTGCAGGATTTCTCTGGAAAACCCTATATTTGAGAAAAAAAAAAACCAAAAAATTCTAAAGGGGGGAATTCTGGTGACTTGGCGGTCAAAATCCTTTTGAAATTAAACTGTCATCAAAGAATTCCTTAAGCACTTTCTTTGTTAGTTTTGAAGCGTGTGGAGTGGCTCCGTCTTGTTAAAACCAGCAGTAACTATACTTTATGTGAAGCGAAGCAATAAAAGTTGGAATTAGGTACAAGTACACTTCGAAATTCATTAAAATCAAAGCATTAGTTAATGTAGTTGATTTTCATTGTTGCCATTCATAATCTTACGAAAAAAGCATTCAAAAAATAAATAAATAAAAAACGTAGAAAGAAGCCGATGATTTATTCAAATCGTTTCATCAGATTAAAAGTTACTAATAATGTTCAAACGAATTTATGTTCAAGAAACGAGTTTTTGCATATAAAAAAAATAAACGTTCATGTTGGATTCAACGGGCGCCTAGAGCGTGCAGCACTCTCCTAGCCCGAATCTTGTAATTTAAAAATTACTTTGTGAAAAAATGAAGCTTTCCTTCTTCGTAGTGGTTTCTAAGATATGGAGGAAAAATTTGAAAAGTTTGGATAAGTAGAAATGCTGTTTTCGATGTAAAAGTTTTCATAATGACCAGCGTCACTAGTGGAAACATCATGGTAAAATTTTAAAAAAGTTTAATGGTAAAAGGAAGCATTATGGTAAAATTAAAAATTAGATATTAAGATGAATAAAAAGTTAAATTAGAATTAAGATGTGTTATTGGAGTTGGAGAGAACTTGACTGGGTCTTTTAATTAATTAGGTATAATTTCATAATTTTCTAAATTTCTAATATTAATATTTTTAGGGAGTTGAAAAAGTTTATGGAAAGGGTTGGAACATGTTTTTTAAAAGAGGTTATTTGAAGAGCTTTAAGAATTTCGGAATTTTTCATATACATTGTAGCTTTTTCTATCATCCTAATTATTGAACTCTGAGAATTTTTGAGAAGTAAATTTGTCTTGGCTCAGTATGCCCAAATTGGACAAGCGTCGCTAATTACTGGGCGCATGATTGCAGTGTAAATGAAAAGTTTATTGTTAATGTTCATTTTAAATTTTCTGTTAATAAGTGTGTGACATTGGGCTATTCGCGGTTTCTCTTCACTAACCTTGGGGACTTTTAATTGAGATTGATTGCTTTCGCTAAACAACCTTTGCCCAACCAAAAATGAAACGTGATACGTAAAGTTATTATGTAAAGCAGTTAGAAATGAAGTGAAGTGGTTGAGTTAAGAAATATATAAACTCCGACTGGAAGTAGCAAGAGTATCTGAAAGAGGATCTGAAAGAGAGGCTGTAGGAGAGGTGAAGCTGAAGTGATAGATAAGTGGAAGGAGGAATTAAAGATTGAAATAGAGGGTTCGAGCAAAGATTGTTGCTATGGATTTGGGATTTCGAAATTTTGCGACAATTGATGTGTTGTTAGCTTACATGTTAAGACTAATTAAATTATAATTAGGAATGCTATTTACATAATAGTTCTATAAAAAAGGCCCGATTAAACTTCCTTGAGCTACTCCTGCATTAATTTTTTTGGGTGTGGAAAGAGTGAATTTTACACTGACTTGAAACTATCTATCGTTGCAATATGAGTGGATAAGTTGGATGAGTGGTGGAGAGAAATGGTTATTTATGAGATTATAAGTAAGACTTTCCAGCCAGACTCTGTCGAAGGCTTTAGCAATATCTAACAAAACTGCTCCGGTGGATTGTTTAAGCTGAAAACCAGGGGGTGATTGTTTCGGTGAGTTTAAGAAGAGAGTGCAGAGTAGATAATTAATTTATGAAGCCGTATTGGTTAGGGTTAATGATGTTATGTTCAGTAATACATTTATTTATTTAATCTATTAAGGATGATTGATTTCGTGAGTTTGTCGATTGTTGAAAGAAGGGAAATTAGTCTGTAGCTATCCGGTTGATGTGCATTTTTGGCTGGTTTTAAGATTGAAAATATAATTGTGGTTTTCCAAATTAAAG
Organism: Nephila pilipes; assembly: GCA_019974015.1. NCBI lineage: Eukaryota > Metazoa > Arthropoda > Arachnida > Araneae > Nephilidae > Nephila > Nephila pilipes. Next base: position 8,478 of record BMAW01005778.1, on the reverse strand, counting down.
TCCAGAATTTTATTTATAATTATGGTAAGCAGGAAAATAATTTTAATAAGTAAGTTTTTCAACATTTTATTTCTGATATTATCATTGCCTGGGACTTTTTTATTTTTAAGTTTTTTATGTAGTGGAGAATATCTTGAGGGGAGGAGGGTTCAGTATTTTCATGTGGAGGAGGGAAGGAGAAAATTTTTTGAATAACTTGTGTAACGTTATTATCAAGGTTTGGATTGATGCTAGGATTATTTTGGAAGTTATTTTCAAGCTGGTCAGCTAATATTTCTAGAAAAAGAAAATAACGATACCCACACTTTAAATATAGACATATTAAATAAGTAATAGTATTAAAAGTCATGTTACATATTTTATAGATGTGGATGATACAAAAAACCAACAGGTACTCTTTTAAATTGATCACCCTGTACTTCTTATTCAGCAATGCTGATTTTCCTTTGTCATGGCTCTTTCACAAGACTGGGATGTCAATTCAAATACCCGCATTAAAGTAGCCTAATCGTTATTTGAAGTGAAAACGCCTGAGATCCCGTTGAACTGAGTCTTCGAGAAGTCATTCAATATTAACATATTTCATAAAAATATCGTGAAAGTAGTAGTAATAAAGTAGTTTTAGTAAATTGTGTTTCAAAAAACAAATGTCTAAAAATATTTATTTATCTAAAAAATTATTCGTTTTTATAAAGGAAATAGAAATCTAACTCCGAAATTAAATTCAATATATAGTTTTTCTATTGAATGAGTAGAGAAAGATTTCACATTTTAAACAATATCTTGGCTAGTCTTAGCAAAATAAAGTTTGAGCACAAGTAATATAACAGCATGAAAGCAAGTACTAAAAGATTTCATTTCCCTTCACCTGTCAAAATTCACTCAGAAAAAAAGAAACAAATGGTATTTGAGTTATAGAAAAAATGTTCAAGTTTAAGATGATTCGTTACTTTTTCTCTACATGTTCTTAATGAGATACAGAAATACAAATAACATAGCTTGCGTACGTCTTTTAAGCCAAAAATTTTATACAACCAAAAATTTTGCGTTCATTGAAAAATATAATTAAAAGTTTACCATGTAACACTGATATTACCGATTTAAATGAGGAACTTGTAGAATTAGGATTTAACTCTACAAAATATAATCAATTAACCAATAGACGAAGATAAAGCTTCCTACCGATTTTCATACTTTATCAGGTCTGAAACCAACCAAAATTTTTGAATCAAATTTTTACTTGTCAATCTCAATAAATAGCTATAAGTAACACAATTACCCAATGTTGTAACTGCAACCAATTTAATCTGGGTCTCAAAACTGCCATGATACCAAGATGCCTAAAATGCGCAGTTCATACCCACTCCTTATTCTGAATTAAAATAAAATAGAAAAATAGCCTGCATAAACTGTAACTCAAAGGGCACTCATCATACAATGGATGTAAACTATCGCATTAAAACATTACCCAAAGATAATTCCATCAGAAAAGTCACTTATGCTTCAGCAGTAACTTCATCCCCATAGATGGGCTGAACATAATGAAATTCAAGACTACCTTAAAAATACAACACATTACTATCGCAAAGTAAAATCCACCAATTATGTATCATCCAAGCTCTAGACTAGCTTAAAGGTCTCACAAAATTTTCTCTTTATTAATAGGTCTATTAATCAATTTCCTTAAAATCAACCAGCAAAAGGTAACGCTAACAAAAATTTAGCATTGAAGCTTTAATGTTAAAAGATGATGAATTAACTCAACACCATATTTTAATTACTGCAATTTGCAATCATATAAATTGTTATTTAAATTTTTCCAACTCTCTCTTTGTTTTATTTCTTAGATTTCATAGTAACGGTAACGGCCAAAATTACGAGGTTCCTAATAGGTATTAATTTTACCCTCATCATTATTAAAATAAAGTTAATATCAATTTAATAAGTTTTCATAATTATGCATTATCTATTTAAAATTAATACCAAGAACAGCAAAGCATGGGTAATCACGACAAAGTGAGCGACTGCCGAAACAAACTTGGGTATAAGTTATGAAAACTCACATTGCCATTAAACGCTGTATCCGTATGCTAGAAGCATAAAGAACAATGGGCAAGCGAAGGAGGCTAGGAATTAGTTCATTACTGATTTTATTACGGAATACCCTAGCCTAAGGGGCTTTAATTTCCAGTCTGAGTTTAACTGCTAAAAATTTACTTGCCCATGATTGAATGGATAAATACGAAATCGACTTCGAGAACACTGAGATCAGATGAGGTTTATAAACGATGATTAAACAGTTAAAATGAAATGAAATTTATTCCGTGCCGTTCTGGTACCAATTTAAGAATATTTGCAATTGCAAGATAAAACCTTAACTAAATGAGGTTGAAAAGAAAATAAACGTTGGATATTACAGCACCATATGACGTCTTGTGGTCAAATTGTTTCTATTACAAAAATTGTTATAACTGTTTTAAAACTTTAAATTTTCACGTCAAAATGATTTTAAAACTTAGGAAAGTCGACCTATTGATATGCGAGACCTAATTTGTATGGTAATTTGCACTTAATGAGGCGAAGTCCTGAAAATTTTAAAACGCGCAGTATATACTGATTGTAATAATTTCTCAGCTTTTTAATACTGGGAAGGCTGGTAAATTTCCTCACTCTGTAAATCCCAGGCTTTCTTTGCCTTGATCCTAATTTGTCTTTTTAACAATTAAGGACATTTAACTAATTATACTCTTTAACTTTATTTAATTCTGATGAGAATTTAAATTAATTTATTAATAGGTACCTCATAATTTTGGCCGTTGTCGTGCCGTCTTTTCTTTGGTGTAGTTTCTCTTAGTATTGCTCTTCGTTACGCTTAAAACATCTGGTGTGCATCATACTATTTTTAAATGCTTGATTGAAATATTTTCAACACTGCGTTGTACTTTTTAAAAACATTGTTCAACTTCCATATTCAACACAAAATTGATTTAGCAGTAAATGTTATCGGTTTCCTCTCTTGTATTTCTATAAAAATAGTGGTAGTAGCAGTTTTGTTTTAAACTGTTGGAGCTAGACGACCAGTTTGATATTGAATTCCTGATTTTTATTTCCAGTGAATGTCGTTGACATCAGTCGTGTCAGATAAATCCTTAAAATCAGTTTTCTGTGGTCTTTGTGTTGGCCGTTATTACAGCGCAGTATTCAACACTCTTTCGCTCAGAGTAGTGATTACCCTACGGTTTTCTGAGAGTATTAGTAAAATGTTATCACCTGGCAATTTACAGTGAGGTATTTGGGCGATCCTACACTTATTTCTTGTACAAACAAATTGTAGTTTTACGTTAAGCTCATGTCACTACCTGGTGTAACTAAGTGGAGGGGGCGACGAAGCATCGTTTCTTTGGAAAGCCGAAAATTTATTTGAAGTATTTAAGCCAGATTGATCATCTATTTTCGGCTATTCAGCCTTTTTGATGGGAGATGGAATTCTCTCTTTATCTGTGAAATTTAACTTTTTTCAGGAAGTGGAGGGTATAAAGGGTCTGGATATTTAATTAAATTTTAAAATATAATTACTGCCGTAAAGGTGTTTTTTGTACTGTTCGTAATGCATGGAGAAAGATTGAGAATCTTCCCTGACGGAATTTTTAACTTCTCTATTTTGACTTAAAATTTTTCGTGGAATTAACGCCGAATTTTCAGAACATGTTATTCTTTCATTTGAACTTCTATTCAAAGAATTTCTTTAGAATTTCTAATGTCAGACTCAAGTTAGCACAATTTAGTGAATTAGATCTGCGATCTCCTTTTAAAACAACAAGTGGAGGCAGAAAGCTGGTGGTTTTGAAGAGATGAGATAAAAGCGAATGTTACAAGAATAAAGCGATTACATTAGACACAATTTGCATATAGAGATAATGTAGAAATTATATAAAATATATTAGAAACAGACAATATTTGCAGATTCTCTTAATCTGACATAAGAGTGCGTCACTACCTTCAGTGTACAGAATGTTATGTTAATAAATTCTGTGCAATTTTATGATGTTATAAATGCATGATTTTATTTAAAATAAATATATGTTTTAACAGAGTAAGCTAATGTAAATATTGAAAATAATTGCTATATTTACACTAGTGCAATTTAAATAAATGACTTCATTTAGAATGTACTAATGCAAGTATAGAAAATGATTATAAAGTGATCATACAAAATTATGCATGTTTATGAATGTAATTTTCTTTGAATAAATAAAACCATAAATACATACGAGCCTCAATTTTAAAGTATTACTTCTTCGGTTTTCATGAGAAAGAGAGGATTATTTACACTTAGCACAAAATAATCTCATTTCTCTTTGCCGAAGTCCCCATCGTTACCTTCATTCTCCATTTATACAATTTGGCGGTTTCTACAGAGAGACTTCAAAACTAGCGTTCAGAATACAGGCCAAAGCTAAGCTAGAGATTCAAACAAAAAGCGGGTTTGCTATTTAGTGGTTTTGTACAATAACCAGTTATCTGGCTCCAATATAAGTTTTAGTCCATGTTCGGGGTTTTCTTTCGTTGCATTATATGTACTGTATTGGAACATATATGGAATAAATAAGAAATCCTACCACACCACTTTTTAAAATATACTTTTTCTTTCAAGTATTTCAAGTGTGATTATGAAATGAATCAATAGCGTTGGTATCGCAATTAATAAAGACGAATGCTACTAATAGCGTTCGTTGAGAATGAAATAAGAGAATAAGGATTTCATTAGATGGGAAGAAAACCCGCAGCAGGAAGGCAACATGTGGCGTCTCAGCGTTAGTCTGTGGCCATAAGTCGCTTGTGTCATATTTCATTTTTATGGAAATATCTCAATAAATTGAACCAAATATCGTCACAAAATTTCATGTAATGGAACATATATGGAAAAAATAAGAATTCCTACCACACCACTTCTTAAAATAAACTTTTTCATTCAAGTAAATTCCCGTGTTATTCTAAAATGAAAGCAAACTAGCGTTTTAGAACTGTTACATAAAACGAAATCTTTAACGGAAGCTTTCGTGAAAATAGAATAATGATTTATTATGTAAGAGTCCACCTCCTTTTAAGAAAACCGATGGAGACAGAAATCGCTAGTGGTGTTGAATACGAAATGAGAGGGAATGTTGCAAGAAATAATCGATGAAATAGTCAATATGTTTCCTTCTGTCAGTCACGAAATCCTAATGCAAGAAGAGGGAGAATCATCTGATTGTGGAAGTTAGGGTCTCAAACACTTTCCGCATTTTAATCGTTTCATGCATAACAAGGCCCAATAGCCTCAGCGTTTCCGAAGAGCTTGTGGACTGAAGTGCATAGTAACATTATTGAAAGACTTTTTTTTGTTTTAATGCCGATATTGAACGGTGTTTAATTATAATTTAAAATTGAACATTTTTGTTCTTAATTAATCAGTGGTTCTTAAATTTACATGTTTTTTTATTAATATTATTTTTAGTTACAGGAGTTATACATTGTTTTCCTCTCCAACAGATGTCTACTAAAAATATTGGTAGTAGCAGTTTTGTTTTAAATTTATAGAGCTGGACGAGTAGTTTGAACAGAAATTCCTGATTTTTTATCTCAATGCAGTTGTCGTTGATATCTGACTTAGTGGATAAACCCTTCAAAATAATTTTCAGTTACCTTTGAAACGGTGGTTATTGAATTCTGTACTCTTTTCTTTTGAGAGAGTAGTGATTTCTCTATGGTGATCATCAGTATTGGGAAAGATCTAAATGTAATCGCCTGACAATTTGAATTCAAAATACTTAGGCAATCCTATTTATTTCTTTTATGAACAGATTGTAATTATGTGTTTATTTCATCATTACTGGAGGTATGTTGGTGGCAGATTATGGTGTCGTCACATCGTATGCATCTACGGGATGTTGACTTATAGCCGAAAAATTATATGAAATAGTTACACATAATTGATCATCTGTTTTTGGCTGTTAAAAGTTTTGATGGGGGAGATGAAAATGTCTTCTTGTCTGTGAATTTCAGATTTTTTCTGACAGTTGAAGCTGAAGTGTGTGCGAACATTTAGTAAAATTTTAAAATTACTACCTAAAGATGTTTTTTGTACTGTTTTGTATGTCTAGAGGTCATTGTTACAATTTCGCTATACCAGATTTCTAATCTCAGATACGCAGGGGCTATTGCCACCTTGCTCTGAGACATCCATTTTTATGCTCCTCTCAAATGACGCATTCTGACTGTAGCGCCGCTATTTTGCATAATGTAATATTGTTCAGCTCCTTTTACTTACCAACATATTTAAATTTCATTGAGATAAGCTTATTTTTTTGCTTACATTTTCTTTTAGTTTTTGAGTAATTTTTTAGTGATGAGGCATTCCTTTATAGTAATTTTTAATCTAAATGTTTGGTTTTATTTAAATTTTTAGTATAACTTTAAACTTAGCCATCAAATGCAGATGCATATTTTTAGAATAGTTTCTTTTATATACAAATTTTAAAGTCTAACATGAAATCAGATGAACGACAACACCAACAGGTTATTTAAAAAATAACGAAATGGACAAATGAAAACGGCTTCTGCTTTTATGACAAATATGAGTCCTAAAAGTTTTATTTAGTTCAATACGTTAATTAAAATATTATTTCAATAAATTTATAGATCCGGATGATTTTTACTTTGTCTCCAGAAATGCACATAAGCAGTTTTTGTCCTTTTTTTTATTCTGTAAATAGCTTGTTTGAATTGTCGTTCGATAGATTTCATTTCTTTCCCCATGCATGAAATTTGCAGGCGTTCAACATAAATAAGAGCTTCAACAGATGACGGAATATTTGAAATTATATTGTTAATTTTTATAATGAACAAAATGACACTAAAAACACTCCCTTGAGATACCTCTTTTTCTATATTATTGTTCAGAAACAATTACAAAGTCAATATTATCTTAAAAAGTACTGGTAGGGTGAAAGTAGTAGTAGAAGTTCTTAGCGTCAGAATTATATCTAGTCTTTATATATATGTGTGTGTGTTAAATGCTGGTCACAAAGTCTTTTGGGTTAGTCAAGCCAGATTTATTATAAAAATATCTATCTCCTTTTAAAAAAAATAGATGGACACATAATTGTTGGTGATGTTGAAAGGGAGAAATAAAAGGGAATGTTACAAGAAATTATTGTTGAAGTTATCAATCTGGTTCTTTCTGTAAGTCTCCAAAACCTATAATAATAAATTTTGTCTTCAGCTGATTGTATATTTCTTTTAAAGTATTTGGAACGTCAGGTAAAATGGTCAGCTCAACTTCGTTAAAGGTTACCTCAAATGGTAACACGGATAATGTGTTAATTTCCTCAAAACATTGAAATTTATCTTTGATAATAATTCCATTTTCATTAATTAGCGTTTCATCTTACATTAGAAAATTAGGTCCAACGATCCCATCATAAGACATAACATTATATTCTGCAACACATATATCTGCATTACACTTAAATTCGTCAACTTGAATGTTCCCTTTCAAACAACCCAATGGTTTTACTCAGCATTTACCAAATCCACTTAAAGTAGAGTTCAATGGAGACAATTTCTTAACATTTATTATATCAAACACTGATTTACGAAGCAATGTTGCTTGACTTCCGGAATCAATAAGTGACTTAACACTTAAATCATTTATCATTACTTTATTGTTAAGTTTTGGTTTGAAAATAACATCTAACTTAGCTACTTCTGGTTTCGGGTTTTCTTTTCAGCATCCCGAAGCTTTATGGCCAAAGGCCCCACATCCAAAATATTTAAATCTCCTATCCTTATAAAATACAAACGCGCAATACGAGGTTTGGAACCCCACAGTTGAAACAAATTTTATTCTTACGACTTTCAAAATCCTAATATTTCATTCTTTCAGTACCACCACTAAATTTCCCTTTATTCACACTTTCTGTTTTAGAATTAAATCTATCACCACATATTCAAATTAAGGTTTTACTTCATCGAAAGTATTAAATGTATAATTATGATAATATTTTGTTTCTATTTCATCGAAAGCACCTTTACTTTTTGCAGAATCACTTTTTATTACTCCATAAACATTAAGCTTTTCTTTAAATTCTAATAAATTTTTGCATCCGTACAAAATGGTTTTATTTTCTTGTTTATCATTAATCCCTCTTATTACATAATGCATCAAAGCTGAATCTTCTATTTTCCTAGAACTGCATAGTTCTTTCATTTTTAGAAAATATTCTAGAGCGGATTCAGAATTTCTCGTTTTCCTTCTGCCCAAAAGATCATGCAAATTAGTTGAATTTATCTCGAATGAAAATTCAGCAATCAAGGCTTGTTTCAGTTTTCGCCAGGAATTAATTTCCGGTTCTGTACGAACAAATAATGCAGAAGTTCCTCCTAGCGTTTTTTTTTTAGCAAAGATACATTTTTGTAAGTCTGATAGACTAAACG
>BMAW01005777.1:0-26019 GCA_019974015.1 Nephila pilipes | reverse complement strand
GTGTGTGTGTGTGTGTGTGTATGTGTGTGTAATAATATGTAAAATACATTTCGAAATATTACAAAACGAGCCCCAATGAGTCTTAAAAAGCAAAACACTAAGTTATTTTAAAATACAAATATTTAAAATGAGAGCTCTAGACATATGAATAAACCTAAAAAAATTAACTCTTATGATTGCTTCCCGAAATACCTTTGTTTGTATATTCGTACAGCTTATGAAAAATTTTATTTACACATATATATTTCACCCAATATTTTAATTCCATTTAAGAAAAAAAAAACAATATTATTTTTTTTATTAGAAACGCTCTTTGTATGTCGTACTAATATATTTGTATTAGAATGACTATTCTAGATATATTCCATTTTAAATTTATTCTCGAAAATTTATTCTAGATATATTCCATTTTAAATTTATTCTCGAAAATTTATTCTAGATATATTCCGTTTTAAATTCATGCGTTTGCTATATATATATTCCGTTATATTTATTATAAGTGTATGTAAAATTTAATGTTATAAAAATTCCATAATTTGAAGTTATATAGATTTGTAAGGTTTGTTTGAATATAAATTTATTTTACCATATAATTTTGTATTATTAATAGAGAATATTTGGAATAAATATTTATGTCTGAGAGAAAATTTTCATTTAAATAGCGCTTATTTCTTGAGTTTGATATAAGATAATATATTTTTGTTACAGAAAAACAGAGTTACTGAATTATTTAATATAATAAATATTAGGGAAATCTTAAAAAATAATTTCTCGTAACGTAATACGAGTTTTTCACAGAAAAGAGTTGACGGGAGAAAGATTTTTATTTTATGAACTGTCTTCTTCAACAGTGCAGACATTTGAATTGCTATGGAAATAATTCTTCTGAGGATTGATTACGAATCCAATATGCGTGTTATAACAAGTTGTTTTTTCCTCAGGATTTTTAAAATATTTTAAATTATTTATTTAATATTTGTTATATATTTAAACTTTCAAAAACAAAGTTTAATTACAAATTCAAATTTTAGATTGTTAATAAAATGGTAAAATGTGTTCTCATTCCAGTAATTCCATAAAGTGAATAAGACGCTCATAAAAAGGAATCACCTCCCAACTTTTAATGGTTTGATCAAAAGAGCGTAACATCTATTACATACAACTTCTTATATCGATGCACAAAAACAAGCAAGTGGCTTAAAGCTTAAATTTATTGTCAGTTTACAGATATATTACTACTTGTATTAATTAGATGCAATGGCAGAAAAAAGGAAATACTGATACACATTCGGCATATGAGGAAATTATATTATGAAAAAAACCATTTGAATTTAAAAACGGTTGAATTAATTTTATTCTAAATCATAGTTTTAGAAAAAAAAATATAAAATTTGAAAATGAAAAGGTAGTTTTATGAATTTTACAAATGAATATGAAATGACCTAGACCTACTATCTCGATAATCAAAAGTATTAAAATAGACAACTGTCTTCATTATATGTCAATATTTTCAGAAATAACCATTAAGATACATTTTTTTTTAAAAAATTGTGTTAGGTCATTGTGAGTTTCTTCTCAAAATGAGCAATTTTATTTTCTCAATGAGACCAGGCAATTAATCTTTTTACAATGGTTGTATTGACATGTCACCAGTATCTGGAAACAACATATGAGTAAAGTACTAAGAATTTTGAATCCAAGATTACATGCCGCAGCAGGCACAATTTCAGTTGATTGATTTTCATGACATTTTGAAATCTTACATTATAAATTAGCTTTTACATTCTTAACATTTGATACTTTTGCTTTAAATTTGGCGCATTTGATGCTTTCAAGCTTATCCATCCTGAAAAACACACAATTTCCGACACATATTTATGTAATAATTAAATTTCTCTCCCTTTTTTTTATGCAAATCACCTATTCTCAACGCCTGTCTTTTTCCATTTAAACTACTTAACCTTTCACATTAGAGTTGTGAAAATTAATTTACCAATTAAATTCTCGAACACAGTTAATGTCAAAAAGAATTTAATTTATGAAAAAAAAAATAAGAACATTTGGCTCTCTGCAATGATCCTCTGTATTTTCTCTCTTTTTAAATGCAACTTGCCGCTTAAGACATTTCACGGTATGTGTTTTTTCTTCATGTGGGTGTTCAATAAATTATAATTAGTATATTTGCTTCAATATTCTTCAATAAATATGATTGAAAAGATCAACAAACATCTACCTTTAATTCAAAAAATAAAGTAACATCTTCAATGTCATATGCATACAGAGTAAACGGTGCAGGCCTGCTTCTTAACTTCCGAACGGATGCTGTCTAAAAGTGATGTCAAGGTATAGTAAAGTGACAGCTTAAACAGATTAGATCAATTGTAGCTCGCCTTGATTGAAAACTGTGGTAGTATTGCTTCTATCTCAAACTCGGTAAAAGTCAGATAAGATTATCTGGAACATAATCGATTTAATACAAGATTCAGCGCTCTGGATATAAAGATAAAAACAGAATGTTTAAAATGCGTATTTGTTTGTTCTTGATTTTCCTCACCATGACTTACCGAAATGATCTCAAACAGAGAAAAACAATTAGTTATTAAAAAAAACCCCATTATTTTCGATATTCAAACTTCTCTGCATCAACTGCAAAGCACATCTGTACCCTTGTTTGAGCTTCACGTTTTCACGATAAAATTTCATTCAGTCAATGATATTTAAAAGGGATGAAGAATATAATATTGAGAGATACTATGTAGATGGTAGTGTATCCACTTTTTATTTTTTACATGGTAACACAAGTGTTACACCAAAAATTATAACTTCTCATTTCTATTAGCATTGTCTCGTAAATGTACTGTTCCTTTCAAACACAATGATCAAATTATCGTACATAACAAGGCTTTAAGAGGCACTGCGGAATTATTTAGCAAGAAGACGATTCATAATGTTTTTAGGGCCAACTATGGCATGGTGGAACAAATTAATAAATGCCCTTAAAGACAGATGTGGCACTTAAGGTCTTAACGACAACGTAGATCAAAAACCTGAAATGAAAGCACGTGAGAGAAATAAAACATGATATCCCTTTGTAATTTCAAAATTTTAATATCTTCATGTAGTAAAGGGACGTTATTTCTGCCAAGATTGTTCTTCAATCCGTAAATGGATTGAAAAATGAATTTAAATAAATTATAATTTTCGAATATGAATCAAATATTATTGTGGGTTTCATTTCGAAAAGGACATGAGAAGGTAACGAAACTTAATGGTTCAATGTGTTATAGTATGCTAAAAAATTCGGAATCATAATTAAGAGTCACTGGATAATCGAGGTCTACATAAGAATACCTGAATACATTATTCAATTGACATTGGAATTTATGTTTGCTACTTATAGATTTGGAGTCCATTTTAAAGAATATTTGACACTGAAAAGAAAAATAATTTTGATTTCGAATTCACAATCCTATTTATTAACATAAATGAAAAGAAATATTATCTGTAACTGTAATCGTCGAAAATTAGTACTTATATTTCGGTTTACAATTTGAGTCATAGGTGTACTCCTTTGTCTTATAGAACTAGAAGTAACTTCCTGTTATAAAATTAGAGTTTAGAAAACAGTTACTTTTAGAAGAAACTATTAAATAATCATGGATCGAAGAACGTGCACATATTGCGGTAAAATATTCGCTAGCATTTTTCAGCGGATTCAACATGTAAATAGCGCCTGCGAGGGAAGTGAAGTTAGAGAAGAAATAAATGCTGAAGGTAAATCAGCAAAAGATTATTTAAGAGATTTCGAAAAAAAGTCCAATAGGGTATTTGAAAACTTTAAAAACTCTCTTTGAGGTAACGAATGCACAAGGATAAACACCAGTGAAGGTCAGATTAGTAGGTCAAATTACACTTTTAGTGCCGGTGATGAAAGAACCGTAAATGTCTTAAATAGCGATGTTAATAATAATGATTGCAAAGAATCTTTAAAAAGTTCTAAATATTCGAATGTTCAGTGTCAACTACCGGAAAGTCAAAAATTAACAACTTACGAGGAAAGGGAAACAGCATCCACCAGCGATAGACATGTTGTTAAGCGTGTATTCCAGAAATCTTTTAAATGTGACTTGTGCAGCAAAAGTTATTCTCATCAAAGGAATCTTTGTGTTCACCGTCGTACGCATACTAAAGTGAATCTACACAAATGTGAGTCATGTCTGAAAGAGTTTCTAAGCAGAAGTAGTTTGGATGATCATCTTCGCACACACACAGGTCTCAAACCTTCCTGTTGTGATTTGTGTGGGAGAGGATTTGCTCAAAAAGGTAACCTTGATAAGCATTTTCTCATTCACACTGGTAAAAAGCGCTACCAGTGTGACTTTTGTGGAAAAGAATTTAATCGAAAAGATGGACTTGATGCGCATTTCCTAATCCATTTTCCAAAGAATCCTTAAAAGTGCGTTTTGTGAGTTTGAGAGTGTGCTATTTCAGAAATAAGATTCAAATAATTTATTTAAGTAAGTTACAATGACTAGTAACACATCGATCAATAACTCCCGAGACTAACCCAGAGATGGCGCTCGTAGTAAGCCAGTAACCAGGTCTTTCTAGAGTACTAACCTTTGCTTGAAACGTGTCAAAATTTTAAGTCGATCGGACCAGGAAAAAGGTTTTTTGAAGTGAAGTGAAAAAGGTTTTTTCCAAGTGGGTGCCGCGATTGCTTTCGATGGAACAAAAACAGCAACGAGTCGATGATTCAGAAAGCTGTTTATCGCTATTTACTCGCAACAAAAAAGATTTCTTGCAAAAAAAAAAAAAAAAAAAAGGAAAAAAAAAAAAAAAAAAAAGATTTGGAAAAGCGTTGGAACGATTGTATCACCCTAAAAGGTTATTAACAAAAGGTGTTATGTTAATGAATAAAAAAAAATTTGCAAAAAAAATGTTGTTTTCAATTTTAGACTCGGGAGTTATTGATCGATGTGTTACATGCACAACACATCTAACATGGATATTTCAGTGAAAGCACTTCTGAAGAAAATGAATTTCAAGAATTAAGATGAGGAAAAAATGTACTGGGATCATAGGAACTAGAAATATTTTCGATTAGGGAAACTTTTGATATAGGATGCAATGTGTTTAGAAATTTCTTAATCTTAAAGGTGTACTTCTTTGAAATAGCCGATGCTAGAAAATTTATTGTTGAGTAAGAAAGTAATTTTACTATAGAACAGAATCTTTTCGAGAAATCTAAGTTGTGTTTTTTCGAATTTGAAGTTTGGAAAAGGACTGCTGTGGATAAAAATACACCGTACATGCTTTATTGTTTTGAATGGAATCTGAAATATCTTTCTGGAAAAATTCATATTTTTATTACATATTTTGCATGCTTTATCCAGTATATTAAAACCAAAACAACATTATGTGCACTGTAAGAATTTGTATATTTACTGTTAATAAAATGTTAATAATTTCGTTGAAAGTGCTATTAACTGTTATTTACTGAATAGGTAAGAATTCATTTACTGTATTATTTTCTGATTATAAATGAACTGAACATTTAATGTACTTTTCGAGTCGTGATGAGTTTCAACAAATAAATTGCACTAATATTTCTCGTAAAATTTTTTAATAGTATGCGCCTCTCTTAAAATTAAACGATATAATTGGTTTTTAAATAGTTTTATAGATGAGAATTTTAAAGTAAAATTATTTAGTTTAAAGGTTTTCCTTTAAGTGAGAATTCTCGGAAGGAAATGTTACTATTTTTTAATGCTTCTTTATGCAAACGAATGATTTCTTAATTAAATTTTCTTATTGTATTAGAAATAGGTTTTAATTTAAATAAACTAGACTTATTCTGTCTTACATAAAGTAAAAATTATTTGTGGATTGACTAAAATCAACGTAAGCAATTCTTCCATACAAAAATTGGAAAAGAGAATACCTACAAATTTTAGCCATGTTTGTTTATCTGTGGTGTTATATAATTATGAAATGAATACTTATTCTGAGATTGGATTTCTAAAATTTCATGTCTGATACAGAGCATTTTTTTTACACTTAGATAGTACCTAATACACAATGAACCAAACTTAATTCACCCTGTTGTCCTTAAAATTTAGAGCCTTATCCAGACTTGCAAAAATTAAAATAAATTATTGATAAGAATGTAAGTACTCGACTCCAGTAAATCCATAATGTATATGATTTGAACACAGGAACAAAATTACATCCCCAAGTGGAAGTTTGAGCATAAGGTTTTTAAAATCAATGGAACGCATAATTCATACAAATTTAAATATGTAAAAAAATGCTTCAAAATATTTTTGAATCTAATAAAGAAGTAAATGAAATCAATTTTGTCGATAATGTATTTTAGAGGAATATACTAATTTGTATCTAATTCGAGTATCCACTTAAGTGGAGTGTTAGGTTTTTGGATAAACTGAAATAGACTGTACATTGTGGAGCACCTGCAGCTTCCAAACTTTTTTTTTTCAAAATTAGTGAGATTATTGCCTCGTAGTTTGCAATCAACCATAGCGCCGATTTAAAATATTCTTCTATAGGTTCAGCCTTCCTGGTTTTAAAATTCAGTGCAGACAACATTGAATTAGTTTGGTTTTATTAATGTCGCACTAGGAGCTACACGTAATTATTAACGGTGGATCTTGTAAATTTCATCATCGGTCAAGTTACGAGGGTAACACCTGAGCTGGAATCTCAGTCTCATAACTTCCACACCATGCGAACCGCAGGTCTTCGAAATTCAACACATTTAACAAGCATCAACTGTGACCAAATGAAGGTTCTTCTGCTCCATGTAGGCTGAAAACCTCTCACACAGCGAAAACTGCCGGCTGAGAATCTCCGACCATGACCACTAAGCTATCCTAGCCATCTGGAAACATTGAAAGTTGAAGTAAAATTTTGTTAAATTGTTCCTTATTTTTCTTCATAATTTTGAATCTAATCCAGGATATTCTTAACATTTTCCCAGCAGGATTCTTGAATAATTCGGTATCCTATGTTTAACCACACATTCTCATTCTGAGAGTGTTCTCAGCTAAGAGCAGCTACTCTCAGTTTGTTTATAAACCAGGTTATTAGCAAATATATCTATTGTGTTTTCAATTCAGCCTGCTCCAAAAAAAAAAACATGGTGGTTCTCTACACTTCACCAGAATCACATGAGGACATTACATGCTTCAATTTAAAATTTAATAAGTTATTATGGCACTTTTATTTCACAAACTTATTAGGATGTGTGGAGTGTCGTCAGTTCAGGTCAGATAGAGAACCGTGACACATATCTTCGCACTCACACTGGCTAAAGGCCATACCATTGCGATTTGTATGAGAGAGGATTTGCTCAAAAAGGTCAACTTGATACACATCTTCTTATTCACAATGGTGAAAAGCCCTTCCAGTGTGAATAGTGCGGAAAATAATTTAATAGAAAAGAAAACCGTGAAGCACATTTTCAAATCCATATTCAACAGAATCCTTAAAAGTGCGTTTCGGGAATGGGAGTGTTTGTGCTGTTTGAGAAATATTTCAAATCATTTATTTAGACAAGCAAGTTACAATTATTCGTATATGCACAAAAAATTTAGTATGGATATTTCTGATAAAGGAATTTTCAACAAATCTATTTCTTGGAATAAAGATGAGAAAATAATTCACTAAGATCAATGCGGGTAGAAACGTTTTCGATTAGCGAGACATTTGTAATTGGATGCAAGCTGTGTCAAACTATCTTAACGGTGTACTTCTTTGAAATAAGCCGTTACTTGAGGTGACTAAGAATCAAGAAAGTGTATTGTTTGATGAAAAAAGTAAGTTTAATTAGGAATGAACTCTCTTTTGAGAAATAAACATCAAAAGTTCGAGTTTCTTCGAAAATGAATTTTGAAAATGACGGTCGTAAATAAAAATACACATCACAGAAGCTTTACATTTTGAAATATATTTATGTGTAAATTCATATTTTTAATTAATATTTTGCATGTTCCTTCCAGTACCATAAAACAAAAGTAAAATTATCGGCGCTCTAAGAATTTTCGGCGCTCTAAGAATCGGCGCTCTAAGAAATGCATAATTCATACAAATTTGTACATATATAAAAATGCTTTAAAATATTTTTGACTCTAAGGAAGAAGTAAATGATATCAATTTTGTAGAAAATGTATTTTAGAGGAATATACTAATTTGTACCTAATTCGAGTACCCTCTTAAGTGGAGTTTTAGGTTATTGGAGGAACTGAAATGGACTGTACATTCTACGCTTTTGTTTCAAATTCAGTGAGAATATCGCCTCGTTTTTGCAATCAACCACAACGCCGAGGTAAAATATTCGTCTAAAGGTCCAGAGTTCCTGGTTTTAAAAACCAGTACAGACATCATTGAACTAGTTTGGTTTGGGCTTATTAACGGGAAGTCTTTGAGCCTCGAAAGATTTTACGATCATCTGCCCTGACTATACCACGGATCTTTTGTGCCATGAAGTCTCGAAACCTCTCACACGATGAAAACTGACGGATGTGAATCCGCGACTATAAAAACTAAGCTGTTCCAGCCATCTGGAAACATAGAAAGTTTAAGTAAAAGTTTTCCATACATTACTTCATAATTTTGAATCCAATCCATGATATTCTTAACCTTTTCATAGTAAAATTCAGGAATATTTCGCTATCTTATGTTTAGCCTCACATTCTCATTCTGAGAGTATTCTCAGCCAAGAGCAGCTACTCTCAGTTTGTTAATAAACCAGGTTATTCGTATATATCTCTATTGTCTCTTCAATTCAGCCAGCTCCTACATCTAGGTGACAAAATAACATTCAGGTTCTCTACACTTCACTAGAATCACATGAGGATATTACATGCTTTAATTTAAAATTTTATAAGTTATTATGGCATTTTCATTTCTTAATTTTATTAGGGTGAGTGGAGTGTCGTTAGTTCAGGTAAGATGATATCAAAGATATTTGTGAGTTTTGGGGACTCAACTGCAGTTTTGATGCGTTTAAAACCCTAACCAGATCCCAAAACCTGAGTTTTTCGAATCTGGTTATAGACATCTTCGTTAATTATTAAGTAGAAAAATTTTAGCAAATAGGAATTTAGTAACTGTTTATTAAAAAAATGGTCCTCAATCGTAGCACAATTTCCGGTAAATATAAATCCAAATCGACCACGAGAGTTCGGAAAAAGAAGTATTTTAAATAACGACAATGGGATTAAAATATGGAATTTTATTCACTAAAAAATTTGCATTTATCGAAGTTAATTATAATAACTCTTTTGTTTTTTGGTCTATTACTTACTAATTAAATTAAACAATGGGACATTGCATCATTTCAAATAGCATTTTTATACAATTTATTGGCATATTTTGTTAGAGAAAAGAACACCAAATGAAATTGCAGAATAGCAAAATATAATACATTCATACATGCCAAATAATATGTATTTTTTGCGCAATTCATAAAAATTTCTACAAATTTTATTTTTTCCTAACTCCTTTTTCCACCTTTCTCGTATTTTCTCAACTGTACCTAAACATGAAGCGAAAGCAGGAATTTGATAGAAATGACGATTTGCTCACATTGCGATCCATTACAAAAAAGTTGAAAAATAAGTATAATACGTAAAGGAACGTATGGCCCTTCAGAAGGGAAAAGGTCGTGAAGTGGATTAAATATTGTCAAAAATTGCGAACTTTAGGTATGTAGAAATAATTAAAAAATTATAACTGCTGTTTGTGAGAAAACAACAGAAAATAGTTTTACAGTGAAAAGTAGCTACGAGAATGAAAATGTAAAGAAATTGTTGCAAAACTATACAGCTTAAAGGTAACATATGTTTAAAAAACTCTTCCTTTTAGGTTCAAAAGATTCTTCAACTGGTACATAACAAAGCATCCATCCCCTAAAATTTAAAGCAAGCGTTTTGGTAAACGAAACGAAATAATTTGATCTGCAAACTGAAATATTTGCGATCATTGAGCAATGGGTAAACTACGTAGCTATCAGTCATATAAGAATACGTCATATAATAGTAAGACACCAAAGTCATATAATATCAGTCATATAATAATAAGACACCAAAAAGCGTGGAGGAATTGAACCAGTGAACAGGAGAGGAACTGATAAACATAGATTTGGTTGCATTACGGTTTGAGGTTGCATGTCAGTGGATGATGTAATTTAGTAATAATTGATGGAATAAGAAATCAATTCAGTTATTTGAACATTTTAAAGGATAATCTTTAGCATAGCGCTGCATCTTTAGGGCATCAGAAATCGTTTGTCTTTCAGCAAAATAATGATCTAAAATATACAGCTCGAACTGTATAAGAATGGCTGCTCTAGAATTTTCAAAAACACCTCAAATTTCCTCTTCAGTCACCCGATATTAACCCCATAGAAAAATTGTGGGATTGCCTTGATAGACGAATTAGGAAGCAAGAGATAAAAATTAAGAATGATATCAGAAGAGCACTTTTGGAGGAGTGGCAGAAAATATTATCTTCTGTGACCTTAAAATTAGACAACTTAATGTCATCAAGAATGACAACATTGTTAAAAGTCAAAGGCTACCCTACTAATTACTAGTTTTTTGCAAAAGAAGCTTTTAAAAATTATCTTTTTTCTCTTTCCCTGTTTTGCGTGCATACTTATATTTGTAACATGAATTACAAGTTAATTTTAAGTTCATTTATTTTTGCAAATTACATGGTTGCATTTTTGTGTTATTTTTCGTGTTAAAATTAAAAATAAGTTATCTGTTTTTTTTAAATGCATTTTAATTTTGAATATAATAGGATTATATGCCTTTTATTCTTTGAAAAACACCAACGCTATTAATGTGCATTTTTACTTTTGTGACTCTCTGTATTTTCGCATTTTCTAAGGCTCTGAGTGTTTAACAAGCAAATTCTGCAGAGACTGGACTTTTGAAATGAGGCCCACATCAGAGTGAATTCAAAGACGAGGGCATTGAGTTAACCCATTAAGAAAAAATCAAAACTTGAGAAATTGGGTCAACCTGCTTGCCAACCAACTGGTCTAAAAATGGTATTGAAGCAGTTATTCCCATTAATTTCAAAATAATCTAAAGTCTTGATGTCCTGAAATTACATGACATTTATAAAAGCTAAAAGGACGATTAATAAGTAAATCTGGTCATACACAGTCCTGCAATATGAAATACATCTTGAAATTGAGTAGATAAAGCATAAAAAGTAGGATAATGAGGAAATCAATCAGAATATTTTATTGATTCTCATTTCCTGTTAATGGCGCAAAAACTAGAATAGGCTCTTGCGCCATAAATACAATCACTCGTCGCATCTTATTAACGATGTCGTCATTCAACCCTGGTCGATAGAAGTCCTGAAAGCTATATTTATTCTGAAGAACGAATGCAAAGAAGCACGAACTGAAGCGAAGTGCCTCCCTTCTTCGTATAAATATATATGCATACTTCTCGTAAATCTGAAGATTCTAGAAACATTTTCTTCTTCCTGCTGTCCTGTTTTGCATTCTATTATCCAGTTTATAGTTACATTATAAGAAAAATTCTAATTTTTTTTCATTGTTCTAGTTTATATTACTAATATCAGTTTTTAGATAATAAAGTTCTTAGTATCAAATTGATAATACTAGAGTTTAGATTAAATTTCGTATTCTTCATTTGTCTTCCATTCGACCTTATCAGCCCATAAATTGTAAGCATAGACACTTCAAGGGCTTTATTGCTGTTAATGATTGAATATTTCAAAATTATTGATACAAAGCGTTCTTAATAAGACATTTCCATTTACATAAATGAGAAATAGTTTTTCTTTCTACATTCCACAGTATTTCATTCCCATTCCCAATAAAAAAAAAAGATAAATTATTTCATAATGAATAATGTAATTTCCCTTAAAATATGTCCACGATTTCAAAGATAACCTGATATAGCCAGCCAGAGAGATTACTCTCAGAAAGAATATTAAAGAACTAATTGCGGAGTTTTATTACCTTAATTTTAGATACAATACATGAATAGAAAATGTTAAATAACCTTCTCTCTGTAATTATGAACTTGATTACTAATATTTGTTGAAAGGTTTTCAGTTTCTCCTAAAATATGAATTTCAAATAAAGAATTTTCCAGCAGTTAGAACCTCTTATATTTCTCAACTTGTTGAAACTCCCCTGGCCTTTGATTCTTCAACAGTATTTCCAATAAAATGTCTTATAAACGAACTTAAATATTTCGGTGACCATTGTTTTGTCGTTAAACAAACGGAATGCTAAATAAATTTTAATGAATTTTGAATCTACATTCAAAAACGGAACAATTGTGTAAGATTTTCAAATATTTAATGCAAAATTAAAATACAAGGCCTCACTGATTACTAATAAAAAAAAGTAGAAGGAACTATGATGGCCGTAACAAATCACTAACAATATGCTAAAAACCATTTTTTTTTTCGAAAAGAAAATTTATACGTTTAACTTTTCAAACTAAATTTGGGAAATTTTTAAGCTGCAATATTCTTCGAGTAAAATACTAAAAAACAAAGAGCTATATAACACAAAATAAAACTCTAAGCAAAATAAAATTATTTGTAATCTTTCATATCCGGACAATAAATTCTTAAATTTGAAAATTTAAAACCCAAACAGTATGGAGTATGTGCAATTAGTAAAGTACTCTTCCAAAACATCTCTCATAATTTTAAAATGTAGAATCCATAATTCCATCGATATTATTTTACATGCATTTACTACAGTGGATCTGATTTTAAAACTTTTTTACGTATCCAATTACGCACATTGATTATGAAATAATATTCCAAAGTCATTTTCATATGTATCTAATCTATTCTTTTTCAGCCTCATATCGGAAAATTAAATGCGAAAATATTCATCATAATCAATTAAATAAATGTCTTCTCAGTGATAGTATCCATGTAATCTAACTCGATTCAAATAAACATTAAATTGTAAAGATAAATTAAACATTAAAAATCAATTTTGTTACGTCGACTTGTTTCTTTACCGTTTTCAAGGATTTTATGTTTGGAATTGTAAATTTTTCTCCATTCCTCACAATTTCAAAAACCTAAAAAATTATCCACTATTTAAAAAACTTTCAATATTATACATAACGAGGCTAAAATAATCATACATTTTACTGAGCATTTACATATATTTTCTTACAAATGGAAAGTACTAATGGTTTCATTTAGATGACAATTTAGTAGAAGTCAGAAGTGTTTACCAGAAGTGTTCACATCCTGTGTCTGAGACACATACGTTTCAAGAAAAACTTTTTGATATTGTTTGATTAATTGTAACATTATGAATCCTATTAAACCGATTTTATCAATAATTTAGGATATATTTAAATTCATAAACAAACAGCGGTTCACTTTCATACCATGAACCATATTCGAACCTTTAAATTCTTTTTCATACAATTAAGGCGATTTAAAAATTAAAATTTATCTACATTGGTCTTACGGAAATAAAGGGCGTTTTTGACTTCTAATTCATAGTGGTGAGAAGCCCTAAATGTGTGATTAGTGTAAGAAAGTATTTAACCAAATAAATAACTTAAGTCGACATCTTCGCATTCATAGCAGTGAGACGGCCTACATGCGTCATTTCTGTGGGAGAAGATTTAACCGAAAAGATATACAAGTTAAACACCTTCGTAATCATACTAGAGAGAACACCTTTAAGCATGATTTGAGTGGTAAATCGTTTGTTTCCAAAAAAATCTTAGTGCTCATTATAACAGTCATGGAGGTATAACAGGCACTTAAATAAGACATTTTCTTTGAATCCGCCAATTTTTTCTCAAATAGACTTTATTGTGCTATGTATTTGAGCAAAAGCTGACAAATGAAATGTCATAACGTTCAATTGACATTATGTTTATTGTAACGTGCGTTTTGAGAGATAAACATTCCTCAACTAAGCATCTTCAAAAACTTTGAATTTAATAACTCCTTAGGATATAAAGGCATACTAGAAACAAATTATGAGATTAGTGTATTTTTTGTACGTTTATTAGTAATTTTTATATAAATTTCGAAAATAAATCTCGTACTTATAAATCTGTAAAAATGTTAATCACGTTGAAATAAAAATTTTGTTTTTCATTAGGGATTGCTAAATGCTGTATTTTACTTAAATGCACGTCATTTATGAGAAAGCGTGCTGACCCTAAGTATCAGAAAAAAGTCTGTGTGCTTCAGCTGCATATTTATTTTGAATGTAAGTGCAATAAAAAATCCCTGCAAATACTCTCATCACAAAACTAGAAATTTTCAGAACTGAGTAAATAAAAATGTTGTTTATAATGTAGCGAACTATCTTACACTGAAGTGCAAGCTTCCTTACATTTTTTTCAAGATCGTAAAATATTGTTAGTTTATTCTACTTTATATCGAAATATAACACTTGGAAACTTCGTACATTAGATTTCAAAACTTTCTAAAAAGCATTCTCTTAAAAATATTTTTTTCTTCAATGGAGACCGTTTTAAAGAAAATACCATTGATATGATGTTTAATTTAAAAATGGTAATTTGAATCATTTAACAAGATAAATAATTTACATTTCAAATAGTTTTTTTTATAGGGAACAAGAAATTTACCTTGCAGAGAATTAATACATTTTTCAAATCATTTATTTAAAGAAGACAAATATTTTTCATCTCTATATTTTGGAAATTGGAAACTTTTTTGGAACGCTTCTTGTCACTAAGAAGACAGTTAGAAAGTTAAGAGGGTTGTTTGCAATTTATTACTTCTTCTTAGTTCCATATCACATCATCTCTATTTTAATTTTAGAAGTCCCCTTTGTTAATCGAGACAGAGTTTTGTTGGTAACAAGATTAGATCTCATCACTTCACATAATTATTGTTTTCTTCGATTGAATAAAATTTTCAGTTTAATTAATTTCTTCGGTCGCTTAAAATATTTCACAATGAACTCTTGTATGATAATCACCGAAGCAAGAATGTTGCAATTTCTTCACAAAATTTTATGTTAGATAAAGAAAAATATAGTAATAAATTACGTTTTGAATAACTAAAGATGTATAAAATAATTTATGTATTCTTCCTCTTCTACCATTTAATGTGAAAAGAAGAAATTACAAACGTTTACTTAGCGCAATTTTCGTCATAATAAATATTTTATACTTTAAAAGTTTCATTTGAATGCTTGAAAAGTTCTGATGAAGAGAAAACTAAAAATTTTTTTTTAAAATTTAAATATCTATGATTTCATCTATTTTAAATGTTACTAGAAAGGACTAATATTAAGTACAATTTCTTAACTTGCATTTTAAGCAGTTACTTTCGGGCAATTTAGAAATTTTTTTAATGCACTAAATTATTTGGCAGAATTGCGACAATCATAATATAAGAAATTGAAAATGTAATAAGGAGGGAGCATATTTTGATTAGAAATTAAAAAAAAAAACAACAGTTAGTATCTCACAATCAAATGTAAACTCTAAAAAATAATTTAAATTTGTTTCAAAATGTGTGCTTATGTAGACTGGAATAAAAATAAATCGTACAGGGGCTTAAAATTCATATACTTGAACGAGTATTTTATGTATTGACGTCGCACTTCAAGAGCGGAACGAGTTACTGACTATGAATCTAATACCCTCGCATCTATTATCAGTGGAGTATGTGAACACGTTGAGCTTCAACATATTTTCTTATTAATTCGTTGTAGCAAAAATATTTTCTCGGGTCTCTAAGACATTTAGGGCTTTTAATCCAAATCAGGCTGACAAAACATCGGTGAAATTGAAAATCGGATCTACATTTGACCAGGTGCAAAAATTTAAAAGAATATAACAAATAAAGCGAACAATGCATGAAAAATTGAAAGGAGAGGAAGGGTGTGATGTTTAATGTATTTTCTGATATTGCTTTTATTTATGTATGAAGCGTGCATTACAGATTTCTATCATCATAACATTTTGAGATTTTTCTAGTATTTCTATTGTAGTATCAGTGCTGTGATACAACATTGAGGAAGTATAGGTAAGGATCCGTCGTGTAAACAGTTATCGATAAGAAAATTATTGCGACTACTTGATATAAACTTGAGAGAGATAATCAAGAGCAACAGTTTTCAACGGTTCTTACTGTGCGTGATTTGTTGTTTAAACTTGATTAGAGTATCTAAAGTTACACCGAGAATTTTAGTGCTCCAAGAACAGGGGAGTTGTTTGTGGTTTAGAAAAACATAGGAATTGATTTTTCTTTGATTTCGGGAAAAAAAGATGATTTCTGTCTTAGAAACAGTATTTTTTTTAGTTTTTTTTTTAGTTTTTATTAACGTCGCACTAGAAGCAACACGAGGGCTATTGGCAGAGTACCCATGGGGACCGAGCTCACCCAAAGGGTTTAGAGCTGCAAACCGGACCCCCGGGAAACAATCACTCCCGCACTCAGCATTTATTGACAAAATAACATAAGATTTACATAATTTTGAAATAAAGGTTAAACAAAATGTACAAGGTATTTGCACAACAAAAAATATACATGACAAAGAAACGGTTGAACAGTTGAAATTTTCTCACAGAAATAAGATACACAACAGGTTAAATAGCACAATACAAAAACGTCCACAAACTCGTAAACAAAAATTAAGTATTAGGCAAAGGTGGGAACATATATACAAGACATACAATTATAGCTACATGGTAAGGGATGATAAAAATAATGAGAAATATAATAAAAGTTTGAAAAAATTAATAAATTTGTTGGGTAATTTTACGAGCCGTAAGTATACAGGATTTAAGCTTAGAATGTAAGTAGGGATTTTCACACACGGACCTCGGCCAAATAGGTTTCGCTTCAACAACAGGACATTTTAAATGAAAATCTCTGGTAAAAGGAAAAGAGAAAACGTAGTGGTCAGCATCTCCAACAGAGCCACAGAGACATAAATTTGTACTTTTTAAATTAAAACGATTTAAATAAGAAATGAAGGGACCATGACCGGTTAAGAAGCGGGTAATAAAACTAGAATTTGTATAAAGACTCAAATTTGGTCTAGGAATATATGACTGAACCCGAATACCAGTATTACAAGTTGACCACTAGACCTCCCAGTCAGAAAGAAGCTTATTTTTTAAGGTCATAACTATATGAGACTGAGGGGCAGGGACATTCATTTTCTCACCATAAGTGATAGCGAGCTTTGCAAAGAAATCGGCAATTTCGTTACAATAATCTCCGACGTGGGCCCGAACCCAGTGTAAGTTGTAAAAATCAGAATAAGTTGTTAATTTTTCTCTAATGGTATTGATAAAAGCCGATTTATTTCTAGTACTCTGTAGTAGCAATATAGAGGATAAACTGTCGGAGTAAACAGAAACTTTAAAGTTATGAGAGACGGCCCACAAAACGGCAAATCCGATTGCTGAAAGCTCGGCCTGAAAAACTGAATTATAAAAATTAAGTTTGAACATGTAGACTCTGTTTAGGACACCCTGGTGGAAGACACACACGGCGAACCCAGTTTCGGACCCGATCCTTGATCCGTCGGTGTAAATCTCCCACTCGGAGGGTCCCGAAAATTTGTTAAGAAAAAGAATTCGTTTTTCAGGACGAATAGTTCTCAATGAGGTATTTGAATCAAATGGAATATTATTAATTAGGTGAAAAAAGTTTGGATTATGCCGCCTCCAAATTTGATACTTAAGAAAATGAAATTTTATGGTCAGATGAATAGGGGGAACGCCAGAAATCACCTGCAAAGCAGAAGTGGAAGAGGTCCTATAGGCCTTGGTAATTTTTAAAAGGAAAATTCTCTGAATAGAGTTTAGCTTAGTAATTTGCGAGGAGTTTAGGTCACCACCCCAAACCCCCGCACCATAGACAATAATAGGTTCTATAACGCATAAGTACCACAGTTTATAATTTTTGAAATTAAAATCATTGAAGGATACTCTATTAAAATTTAGTGAGAGATTATAAATTTTTTCTTTAAGATAATTAATGTGGGGACTCCAGGAGAGCCGGCAGTCAATTAGAATTCCTAAATATTTATAAAATTAACAAATTTTTATGAAGGAATTCTTCAGTTTAAAAATTGGGTCTCGACTAAAGACGCTGCCACCACGAACTCCCTTGTTGTGGATTGACGGGCTTCTAAACACAACCGAGGCGGTTTTCTCAATGGAGATTTCTAGCCTTAGCCGTTCCAGGTGTTCAGCAATAAGTTCGATGAAAATATTAGAATTATACTCTAGGTCTCTTCTCGAATTTCCTGTGGAAATAACCGCTAGGTCATCCGCGAAAGCTTGAACTAAGAAGTTTTCGCAATTTATATTCAAAATAGAATTAAAATATAAGTTCCACAGAGCGGGTGCAAGTACCGAACCCTGAGGACAGCCTTTGGTAATTAGATGCTTTATTGTAAAAATATTATTAGAAAAAATAATATGTCTATTTATTAAATAAGAGTATATAAACTTTTGAAAACAGATTGGGAAATGAAGATTCCTTAAGGTTTTAAAAAGAACAGACCAATCTATGTTGTCAAACGCACCCTGAATATCAATAAAAGTAACAGCAACGTGTTCGGTAGATCTTTTGCATTTGATATACGAAATCAAGTGGAAAATGGCGTCATCACAGCCAGAATTTTCTTTGAAACCAAATTGGAGTGGATGAAGAATATTGTTTCGATGAATCCAGAAATTTAATCTATTGACAAAAACCCGCTCAACAATTTTCCCCAAGGTTGGTAACAAACAGATCGGTCTGTACGATTTAACGGATGACGGGTCCTTACCAGATTTAAGGAGGAGTTTCAGTTTAGCGTCTTTTAAAATATTTGGAAAATAGGAAAATTGCACACATAAATTTATAAATTTTGTTAAAAGACTAGGGAATTTAGAAAAAATATGCTTCCAAATTCCATAGTCCAAGAAATCAAGGCCAGCAGCCTTCCCACCACTAAGATTTTAAAAACCAGAGATATCTCTTCAGTGGAAACTTTCAGAGGTGGTGTAGACACGTCAAAACTCAAATCAAAATTCTCCTTGGCTAACGGGAAAAGAGAACGTGTTAGAAATTCATATTTTTGCTTTTGGGATTTATCAGATGAGCCAGGAACCATGACCACAAGGGCTGAGAATTCAGGGACTTGCCAAAGGCCACCCTGAACTTCAGGCCAAAGTTTTCACTATTGGTGGTGCAGAAGTGCTCCCAGGCCTCATTTTTAGCATTAAGAATTTTGCCTTTATATAAAGATCTTTCTTTTTTATATTTTAATTGTAAATTATCAATTTCTAAGCGGGGGAAATTATTTTTAATTAAATATATATTAATTTCCTTTTGAGAGCGTTTAATTTATTTCTAAAAATTTTTAAATTGTTGTTCCACCAGGAGAAAACAGGAGTAGCGAGAACCCGTCGTTTACGAAAAGATATGAAAGCGGATGACCGGACGGTTGAAATGAATAAATTAGTGAACTCCTCTAGCTGATCTGAATTCCGAATTGATTCAACAGTTTGAATAAGTTTGGGATATGAATTCTTAAATTTTTTGAAAAATTTATTGATACCGTATTTAGTTTTTAAATAAAATTCGGATTTATTTAAATCACATCGCAGTTGAACACTCACAAACCGATGATCGCTCAGAGACTCCAGGTCCGAAACCTCCCACCTATCCACCAAATAAATAATGCTGTTGGATATCAAGGATATATCTGGGTTACCTTTACCTGAGTGAGCCACGAAAGTAGGACCCAATTCTGGAATATTTAAGACATTTAAATTTTGTTGTAACGCGAAATCAATCAGAGAGTCCCCTCGGGTATCAGTAAAATCATATCCCCAGATGGGGGACGTCGCATTGAAGTCCCCGGTCAGGAGACAACTATGATTTGAAACTTTATAAATAGAAAGTTCTTTTAACATGGTATCGAAATCATCGTGAGGAGGGAAATATAAATTTATAACTAAAATAGAAAGTTTTTTAAATTTAAGTAAGACACCTATTGTATGATCGGTTTTGTTAAAAAATTCGGGGTAAATTAATTTATTAAAACAAACAGTGAGACATTTATTTTTGAATGAGAAATATTGAATTGATACAGGAGGGGAGTTTAAAGGGGTTTTAAAATTAAGATAAGGGTCTTGGATTAGCAGAAGATCGGATCCGAGTTCCGAAGCGACCACAAAAGCCTGGAGATGCGCAGCACGCGAGTGATTAGCATTTAGTTGCAAAATATGGATTCGATCAGCCAGGGATGCAAAAAGCAAAATAACTAATGACCGAGGTCAGTATGAGAACACATGAAAATATATTACAAGCCGAAATCGGTATGACTGAAAATAAAAGTTTTTTGGTTTTTGAGTATGGGACAAATCTTGTCCCTACACCCGTGATTAACCGCGTAGCTAGATCCGAAACGCAGATTATTGCCACAACAGTTAATGCATTTAGCTGTACGCTCAGTTCTGTCATGCGAGTCTGTAGATCCGCATCGGAAGCAAATTTGATCTTTTACACAATGGTTCTTGGTATGTCCAAACGCCCCGCATTTCATACACTGCATCACATTTATAAATAGTTCAATTCTTACTCGTTCGAAATGACGGTAAAGATGCGAGAAATTTTTCATATTGGGGTATGATTTCGGATCAACTGTAATAACCCAATTATTACCTCTTTTTGTTTTAATTGGAAAATTAATTTTTAAATTTTCATTATTAAAAACTTCATTTTTCTGAATTAAAGTTTCTTTTAATGATTCGGCATTATAAGATGCATCCACTCCAATTAAAATGAATTGCGGGTATCTAGCCTTAGGTCTCCTTATATCGTAATTTCTTAAAGAATCGATTTTTCTAAGTTCAGATTCTAGCAGCTGTACATCGTTCTCATTCACCAGATTGATAGCCAAGCCACCGCGACTAATTTTGTTTATGTGAGTTATTTTGATTGATAAGTTCTTTTTGAGGAGTTCTGAGGTAACTTTATTTTTAACAGAAGTAAAATTTTCATCAGATGGGGGGCGTACAATTACAACTCTTTGAGGTTTAGGTTGTTGACGGAAAGAATCTGAAGTAGAAGTAGGGGTTGCCAATATCTGTGCATATGTTGGTTTCATGGATTTGAGTACCGTTTCAGAAGCTTCCTTGAGAATTTGAGTATTGGTATAAAGTTGTCTATTAGTTTCCTGTAGGCCTTGAATATTATCAATAATTTGCTCTTTAATATTATAAGTGAGAACATCAAAACTTCTTCGGGCTTCTGCAAGACATCCATTCAGTTCAGCATTATTCCTTTCAAGTTCAATAATCCGGCTGGAATATTCATTCAGATTAATTTTGTAGCTATTTTCCTCTTCCGGCTGCGAAACATAGGTTTCACGATTACTTCTACCATTTTGAACCACGGTCAAGTGACGAGGGCGACACCTGAGCTGGCACCCCAATCTCATAACATCCACACCACGCCAACGGGAGGACTTTGGTCCCCGAACAGATTTAACGTGCATCAGCCCCGGCTACACGGCGGGTCTTTGGCGGCCAAGGATCGAACCCACGACTGAACGAAAACCACCAGCTGCGAGTCCACGACCTGGACCACTAGACAAACGCGGCCCTTAGAAACAATAAAGGCCATTTCCTAAGACTAGAAACAGTCCTCTAATTCAATGAGGAATCTGTTTAGGGTGTGACTCGTAGCTTATTGGGTTTCAATTCCTGCCCATATGTCGGTAAAACGCCTGAACGAGAAGAGATGTACATTCACTTTGAGAAATCGACACTAATATTTCAGCAATATAAAAGTTTAAGATGAATGCATTGATGAATGCTTTTGAATTTCCGTGGAAGTGTACGAATCATGGTTGTGGATTCGCGGTCGGCGTTGCACTCGTAGTGTCGTGGGTTCGAGCCCTGATGACAATAAAGTACCGGTAAGCAAGGCGGGTAATACACGATAAATCTTGTCGAGGTCCATGGTCCTCCCTTTGATATGGTGCGAAATTTAGAAAGGGAGGTGCCAGAGCAATTATAATCCTCATCACATGACAGAGATGTAAGACTGCAAGGTCCATCGCCAAGAGATATCCTGTTACACCCTATTTAATTTTTTTAAATTAAAATAATTCAAATAAAAAGGGAAATGATCGTCTTTTTATTTGAAAAAAAAATGTAATTATATGTAAAATACTGTCATCGGGTTTCGTAACTGTAAATCTTTTCAAAGAACTTCTGACAGAAACTTAAAATTGATTTCAGTGATTAATGTTTATCTGCTTCAAATTCCTATTGTGAACTTTGTTGCCTAGTTCTCATAGACTCCTAATGACCAGTGGTTTTCGTCAAGTCCAGTGTTCGAGATTTGATGCCACTAAAGACCCGTCGTGTAGCTGGAGCTGATGCATGTTAAGTCTATCGTTGCTCAAAGTCCTCCTGTTATATCTGTATGGAAGTTAGGAGAGGGAGTGCCAGCTCAGGTATTGTTCTCGTCACTTGACCGAAGTTCAAAATGACGAGGTCCGTCTCCAATATAGCCCTCGTGTTGCTTCTAGTGCAACGTTAAAAAAAAATAAACGAATCAAATCCCAAGATCAAATCAATATTTCAATGATGAATTAAAAGGAACTTCGAAGAAGAATTATATAATCTATTGAGTTTTTAAATCATGATCATATGAAACAGAAATTCACGATTGTTATGTTGGCAAATGTAATGGATTTTAAGTTATTAATAAAGAAAATACTGTAATTGTCAATTTGAATAACGAGAATGACAGATTAAGATCTAAAAATCGTAGAATGCAAAATCGACCTGTACATGAATTTAATGGTAGAAATTAGTGCTCATTTTATTTTGAAATAATACAAAACTCTAAGTAAAGAGCATAAATTCAGAATTTGATATCTTATGTCATTGTTAGTAAATTACAAATTATTTCTTTCGTATTGAACACATAAATCAAACAATAATTTAAAATTTATGCGTGCTAAACGTGTAGTTTTTAGGACTTTAGTTTTGCTTAGATAATATATGGAATAATTTTTGTGTTGTTTATAATATCGCACATATGTGTGTCTATACATGTTCCATATTCATAACTGAGTTATAAATTTATTCCAAAGCAATTTACTCGTACGTAAGATAATTTTGTGTTAAATTTCATACTTTAGTTTTTCATTTTAAATCACCAATTTTTACAAACAAATTTGTTATTTTCGTTTATTAAAATTTTTTTTGTTAAAGTCAAGCAACTTACT
Organism: Nephila pilipes; assembly: GCA_019974015.1. NCBI lineage: Eukaryota > Metazoa > Arthropoda > Arachnida > Araneae > Nephilidae > Nephila > Nephila pilipes. Next base: position 2,717 of record BMAW01005777.1, on the reverse strand, counting down.
CTATGTCCTGAATATAAAAGATCCATAAACTGTATAATATTTATAATAATTATATCAGAAATTAACAATAGGATCAGGTAAATCTTAAAACGTTTTTCTCAATAGTCTTTATAGAAATGTTTTATTTCAAAAACAAAACGAAATATTTCGCCTCCGGTTGAAATTAATAAGATATTATCAATAGTACGATTTAGTATTTTGTTTACCATACATAAATTATCTATTTTTGTATATTAGAATCACAATGAAATTTCTTAGAAGGCCAAAGAACTTAAAGCGTTATTAGCCTAGCTTTAAATTACTCCTGTCCTTTATAGGAATCACAGTTTTCATGTCCTTCAGTACCCTTGATTTTATACTTAATTTAGTCTTTTATTTTTCCAAATTATTATAAGCTTTTTAGAAATTCATCAACTTCTTGACAATAACGTTTCTCACAATTCTTAAGAACAAAATAATTTCCGTAAGTACCTCAAGAATGATTAGTTTTACAATATAACTACATACAAGAGAAAAAGACTAAAACGAGAATTTTGTTGAAGAATTTACTTCCACCTCCAGTTCAATTGATCATTCTAGTTTTTGGTGCTGGCAGATGGTTTGTTAACTCTCCCCCTTCTTCTTTTTTCAGTTCCATTTTGCAGCGAGTGAGAATGAAATCTTCGCCGCTAACAAGTTTCGTTGCAAAATAGCTCGAGATAAAACTCCTCAAAAGGAAACTTGATGGTTGCACTGTTCGCTTAATTTATTAGCTACAGTCGCTCTTCGTTACTGAATTCGTATCAGCAACCGTCAAAGGTTACAGTGTTGCTACTGTGAGTCAAAAACGTAGATTATGCGATATTCTGCATCATACTTTCACATACTGCCTTGCGGAAAAGCATTGGTAAACAGGCTCATATTCATTTTTGAGCGCGTGGCATTTTTTTCTTCTTCTCATATAATCAGTGGTCGCTACAGAGATTAGGGGATTTGTTTCATCTGAAATTATTTCCGTAATATGTATTTCTACGAGATAAAATTGACGAATCTTCTTTTTCCATTGCTATTATGATCATTCCCATATATCCAGTTGTATTCTTCTGATTCTTCTGATTCCGATTTTCAGGATGAAGATCAAATCTGCATTTATTCGCCAAATGCGTTTTATTCACAGAATTTGTGGCATCGACCCTGGTCAACGTTCAAGATCAAGTTGATCCTCATGTCATTTATGAATTTTCCAGTATGAAATTCATGGGAAAACGTGGCCCATATCCATGAAGCAAATACAATAGTGATTTCAAGAGGAAATCTTTTTTGTGGTGTAAATTACCATTAAAGCATTAGGCAGTAATAAGTCCAATTTCTCTATATTCTTGTCAACCATTTTTTTTTTCAAAGTTGACGTAATCATCCCATTGTCTCGTTCAACGATGCTATTAGCGTGTGGAGAATAAGGTGGTGTCAATAATTATGTGATTTCATATTTTTGAGAAAAATGCTGAGTTTGGCGTATAGTGAACGCAGTTCATCTATGTGTTGAATACTTACTTAACGGCCCATATCAAAGTATAATCTTATGATTGACAGCATAGGTCACTATACATGCGGCAAGAGATGCGTAAGGCTTTGCAATCACTTAGTATGTGGCATGGTTAATCTTGATAAGCCAGTTGATGTTCCCAGCTTTGGGTAGTTGCAAGCATATTATGTAATCAGCGGATACAGTTTCCCACGGTGTGGTTGGATTTGACAATTGTTGCAATAAGCCACAGACATTTGCAATAAGGCGGTAAACAATTTTAGAATTGGTAAACTTTGAACGTATGAATTACAGTCTTTTCTCATTGGCCACCTACAGCATTTGTGTAAATTGTAAAATGTTCTTTTGTCATCCTAATGCCCAACATCCTCGAGGCAAAAAATCAAATGTTGTTTACTACTTGTTTTAAGATTTAGAACTACAGATTAGGATCAATTTTTCTGTAATTGTACAACAGTATTGTTATCGATACAGTTATTACGTATGATTCTCACTTTCGTATTACAAGATTTATCCTCTTAGAACAAATGAAACATATACTCACAGAAATCATCTTTCATTTGTTTAGCGTAAATTTCTGATTCATGACTTGCAGTAATTGTTAAGAAAACTGGTGGAGTTGGGTAACGTGAAAGATGATCAGAGATAATATTTTGTTTTCCCGCTGGCTACACAGTTGTAAAATCAAATTGAGAAAAATAAAGGAGAGTAATATTTGTTGAAAATTAACTTTCCTGGGCATCAAATTAAGTAATTAAATTTTTCATTTTTCAGTTTTGTAAGGTATATATATGTGTGTGTGTACATATATAATTAATGCGTCTGCATTTATTAGAACATGTAAGAAGAAACAGTAACTTTACTTGGAGTTTTGTATTAAAAAAAGGCTGTTGTTCTTCGAAAGTAAGCCAAAAAATATCCAAATTTACAGAATAATATATTATATCTTCCTAATCAAGAAGTGTATGACTTGGTAATGTTGCAGCATTCACTGAAAATTACCGGCAAACATTTTGCGAAACTACATGCATTTTCGTTTTCAAGTATATTATCTCTAATACATTCATGAGGTTCCTTATTTAGCGAAAAAACTAAATTTTTTATTTATATCTGCTTCAAATTATACAGAATTAACAAATATTATTGATATAAATAAAAAATTTAGTTTTTTCGCTAAATAAGGAACCTCATG
>BMAW01005768.1:0-16520 GCA_019974015.1 Nephila pilipes | reverse complement strand
CTTTTCCATGCAGACATTTGAAATAATGGACAAATAATTGTCGGTTTGCTATATATGTACAGTACGATACTCCCACCCCTCAAATAATACTGCTCTATCCATAAGTTATGGTAATTATCAATACCACGACGTATACAGCGATGTATTTATGGAATTGATTGATTCATTGTTACCGTCACATTAAGAATCAAAACAAGAGCTACAGGTGACGGAATGACACTCGTCAAGAAAATAAGACGATAGTTGAGCCGCAACCTAACTTTACATATCATTCCAAATGGAAGACATAGATAGATTTAAAATGCCTGTTTCATTAATATGCGAGTATGACCGCGGTAATCTAATGTTTAAGGCACATGACTCATGGCCGGCGGTTTTCGTCGAGTTCGGGGTTTGAACCTTGATGCCACTAGAGAGTCGCCGTGTAGTCGGGGCTGATGCACGTTAAATCTGTCAATGCCCTCAAATTGGCTTAGTGTGAAAGTTAGGAGAGGGGGTGCCAGTACAGGTGTCGTCTTCGTCACTTGACCGAGGTTCAAATTTACGAGGTCCATCGCCAATTCACCTCGTGTTGCTTCTAGAAGGAGATTAATAAAATCAACCAACTAATCATTTATGTGTGATGTATTTCCCTTGTTATTTAACTGTATATCCCTCTTAAAGTCTAATTATACTGTTAATTTCAAAATTCCAATTGAAAATATGTAAAATCAGGTTAAAACACTGTTATCTAATAAAATTTAGATAAGATTCTCAACTTTTAGTTGATCCTAACATGCAAATAATAAAATCTTAGCTAACCCAAACTTGCATAACTACTCAAGCATTTCTCATCTATAGCAGCTTTGATCATGTGGGTCACTTCAAAGTATTATAAATATAAACGATTAATTACGATGATTAACTCCAAAATACAACATATAGTTATTAGCTTGTTCTTATCCCTCATTTCCCTTCTTTTCCCTTTCAATTCTAATTGTCTCATATGTTATTACATTTAATCAAATTCCCTACACTTTTATGTTAATCTAATTTACCTAATCACGTTTCATTTGGTTGGCAATGGGTTGAAATTGTGTGCCATATAAATTACCAAAACGTTCCCGAGGCTAGTGAAGAGAAAATTACGAAAATGAGCTGTTCGTAATTTAGTCCCAGGTTCTAAGCCATCGAGTTGAATGAATCATGCAATAGTTTGTCAAGTAAAATCAACTGAATTTCATTTAATCCTTTAAATAATCCAAGATTCAACTTGCGTATTATGAAATGGAGCAATAAGCCATCATGCAATCGCACTTAAATATTATTATAAAATTTTAGTTATCTTAGAAATAACTATACAGATCTGAGTCAGTTAGAAGACTAGTAAGCTGTATCCGACTAAATTTCCTTTAACAGATGATCACTTCGCTCTAAACGTCAATTCGTATTATCTCTTCCTTTTTTTCTTAAGGACTCGTTTAAATCCGTTTTTTAAATATTCTGCTCTGTTTGTCTTTCTTTATCATTAATTGTTCATTGCCTATAAGTGTTTTCCGATCAATCTTATTCACTGTTCTACTTCATTCTCTCTATTCTAAATTACATAAGTCACGGCTCATTCAGAAGAAGAGGTTCTCAAATAAAATAAAGTCATATGAAGTTCCACGAAGTTAGCTGCAGGAAAACACATCGAAGAATCTGTTACAAATTTAGCACGCGTCATTTCGGTTACACGACAGATATTTTTTGGTATTAAGACTCAAATCCTTAACTCGTCTGAAACAACGTAGGTTATGAGCTCTCTACCATAGCTAGAGAGCGACCACGGCTAGGAACTTAATGGGAGATATTTCTGCATTGATCAGTTCTTTAAGCTATGGTATTCTGGTTGGGTGATTTACACTGAATAAATGGATGACGTATTTATCAGATACATGTAAATAAAATTAAAGCAAACAATAAATGATTAAGCTGAATATATTTAAGCTAAATGTAATTAAAATTAATGCAAACGATAAAAAATTGAAAAGTGATCTGGGACGCGAATAATGATCCAACTAAAACAATAAAATAGCGAATAAAACAATATAATGATCCAAATAAAACTTAAGTGGCGGAAAAGAAAAAAAAATAGATCGACAAGAAGGGTCAAATATAGAGAAGTATCGCTAAGTCTTTCCGGTACAGTAAAAATAATAAACCTCATAAGAAAAAAAAAACACTAAGATATTTTCAGGTCATGAATCCTGAACTTACCACAAAAAAGTAAGCGAATGGGGTTATTCTATGCAGGGAAGGAACTTGTTTTCCTAGCAATAATCTGCCTCCTCATCTGGCTTATACATGCGCTATCATAATTTATTAAAGACTAATATATATTTTTTTATTTTTCATTTTTAATTGGCATTTTTATTTAAATACTTTTGTTACATTTTGATATTTTGCAGCGAATAAAATTTATTTCCCGTGCAGTTTAATAGTGGGGAATTCTAAAAGAATCATAAGACTTCTGTTCAGTTTAAATAAATTTTTATTAATTTAAAGTAGAAAAATGTCTGGAACTCAAACGGTATTTGTATTGAGTTCGTGTTTGAATGAGGAAGGTATTGAGTTCGAGTTTGAAGATATCGAAGTAGATTTATTACTTCAGAAGTAAAATATAAAATTGGAAGAATTTTGCTCTGAAGGACTTCTTTTTCCAATTTATCAATGATTTTTATTAAATTCACAATAAACTCGTGATACCATTTCCTTTACTGCATATTATGAAATACAATTTATATTGCGAGCTAATTAACGTTTCAAGAAAAATATATATTTTAAAAAAATATTTAAAAATATGTAAAACTAAATTTTTAATCTTTTAAATTTTTTGTTATTAAAAAAGTCAATATTTTTAAAAGACTATAAATTTATCACTTGTAAGAAATTAATTTTTTCAATCCATATAAAATGTAATTTATTGTTGCAAAATTGCTGAGATAAAAATCTCTTTATTTGATTATCTCTGATTTGTTTTCCTTCACAACACCCATGCCCGATGTTCAGAATCTAATATGGATTTATCTCAAGGCCTGTTCTCCTCCGGCATCGGTCATAAAAAAGAAATAGAAAACAGAATTCCTTTTCTTCCTTTTATGAGTTGTCGTAAAACTGATTTTATCTTGTTTCTCTTCCGATAGACTCTTCGAGTGTACCGTATTGACTGATTTTTAAGAAATCCTTTCTTTGGTGAAATGTTTTTAAGCGTAATCCAATTAGATAAACGCAATAATAAAGAGAAAGGTTTAGATTCTTTGAGTGATAATTTCCGACACACAATAAATTATGTGGTAAATAAATGCCTTACTTAAGAAAGTCTTAAGAACTATCAATTTTAAGAAAGATACTGACAATAGAACATGCCTGAGTCTCTCTCGCTTGAAATTAATGTTCCATTGAGTATGATGTTATTCTACTTTAACAATTCTATTTGTTTCAGAGAATCCTTGTTCGTTTGAAAATATATTTTAAGAAATGAAATGAATACATGGGATTATGAGATATATATAATCCGTGTGGCACGTAAAATCTGTCGGTGTGAGTGTACTCACATTGTCATGGATGTAGAGAATAGAGTACCAGTTCATATGTCGACCTCGTCATCTGGTTGTGGCTCAAAATTGAGCAGCTTATTGGCTTTGTTTAACAGACCTTGTGCTAAGCAATTGGAAAAATTACAAGTATTTTTTCCTGCTTTTATTGTAATTGGTTTTAGATTATAATGAAGTTATTTGAATAAGAATTAAGATACAGAAATGAATGCACTATTCTGTTTTATATGACAGCTTATTCTTTCTTCTTCAGTAATATTTGATAGTTATAAATTTTCTGGAAAAAAAAATTTTTTGTTATACATCGGGAGATTAAAATTTGTAATGTAGTTATCTTATAAGAAAGAAGTCATGTTTATTTCTTAGTTTGTTTCTCAAGAACTGGGTAATTCAAACCTCGGAAACTTTGTAATTTATGCAAGAATTAAACCATGCACTAAACATATCGATTTCTTATGTGTATATATTTCTTTTTCATGATAACATTTCTTTACTACTTAACAATTTAATTGGTTCTCTGAAAGTCGTAAAACCAAAAGAGAAATTAAATAAAATTCTTATAATATTTTTAAGAAACCAGAAATTTAATTTTGTTTCACAGTACAATGTGTTTAGAATTATTTTTCAATAAAATAAAGAAAATAAAGTTTATCGGTAACTGTAAGATTCTTGTTTTCATCTTTTAATGAAATTGCAGTCAAGTCTATAACAACATCTGAATTGTACCAAAAGGCAGTTAAAATATTTAAAAGGACCGTCATCAAAAATTGGATCAGTGGGAGATCAAACGTCTTATCTAGAAAATTAGAACGTGGAAATTCATTGAATTCATAATATTCAAAAAAAAAATATTAAAAATAACCCAAGGATTTTTTTTCTTGTTTTGTAAAACTTTTAAAGCATTATATTAAAAAAGTAAGGCGAAAAAACTTCTACAACATTTCTTGATAATATGTCACCGAAAAATTGAAACAGACCATACGATATTTTTCTTTTCTTTAACTCAATAACTTAAGCAGAAATTCTTCGCTGTTGTAATATGATTTTGAAAATTAATTACTGGTGAAAGCTGGCCAGAACATTGAAGTAAACTTTATACTTTATGTTTAAATTTTAATTTCTAGCACATGTATCAAATCTTATTTCTTGTCATTAATTTCCTACTTTTTCACAAAATTTTATCACGAAATTTTTTATTGATAATTTTCTACCTTGAAATTGCAATAATTAGAAATTATTCTTCTTCTTTGTAAAGGATATTTGTTACCATATAACTCAAAAATATAATTCAGGCACACTTTTTGTCTATATTTAGATGCACGATGGGTTAAAGAAAATAAACACTTTTCATGAATTGGAATGCCGAAATTCAAACGAATTTGGTGACCTGGAGAATATGTTTCTGATTTTTTTTTTAGATACAAGCCAACAACTGTAATCTTATCTTAAAAACTGAAATGTAGGTCGACATGTCTAGACATACATATGAAATTTATTTTTTGTAAATTTGAATAATCCAGAACTCGATTTCCATTTGGATAGGTACTTACTAAAACTCCAATTTAAAATTTACAAACTTATGACGTACCTTTCATATGGATACATGTTATTTACTCTGATAATAATTAATATTAGACATTTGTTATCTTATTAAGGATACGGCCTTCATACAAAATGTCATTTTTTGACCACTTGGATCAATTTTTTCCCTTTGATAATCTTTTAGTTTCAACATTTCTCTTCTCAAATCTGTTTTCCTTTTCAATTTACATGAAAGAGAAATAAAGGTATAGCAATTTAAAAAAAAAAAAAACATCACCGACTGCAAAAGAGATCCTGAAGTAACATCCTGTTGCCGGAAGTTGTACATAATTGTATTTTTTAAATCGATTTCTACATTTTCCTTTTTCATTTATAAATAATATTTTAATAATTTTTCTAGTGTTTTAGCCAACTATTGTGCAGTTTAGTTTAATGATTTGTTGCCGAGAATTGTCAACAAATAGCTTTTGTTAACATTCGAATGTATGTTTTGTCTATGTATTTCTGATCTCTTTTTTACAGAGATAATTTATATTTTGCATTGCAATTTTGCTTAAAAGCGATTCAAAGTATTGTAAATATGGGCCACTGCAAAAATTAACGCCCAAAGAAACGAAGATTTTCAAGAAATCCGTACAAGTATCAGTACAAGTAACAATGAAAGTAATTATTAAACGAATAAATGAAACTTTGTACTGGGGAAAGATTTGCATATGGTATGTACCTAGGAGTATAGTAAAGTTCTTATTAATATTGAGAAATAACCGAGATATTTGGATGAAATCTAATTCTGAATAGAAATTGATCCTTATACAAACATTAAATAACAGGTATTAACGTTAATTTGTTTAATTTCATGAAGTCGTAGATAGAATTAAACCCATAGTATCATAGATTTTTAACAATAATCACTGGGTATAGAAAAGTTTTAATTATTACAAAAAACAACTAGAGTTATACATTTTTCCACGACCTTTCAAAGGTTGTCATTATAAAACTCAGAAGATTGAACGATATTTTCCGAATATTACGGGTTACTTCAATTTATTACGTCTTCCTGAAACTAAACAAACTGACATTAATAGTTGTAATTTACAACATTATGTATTTAAGGATAAGTTTATAAGGAACAATTTACAACACTATATATATAAGGAACAATTTTTATCGTCATGTCAAAATTATTATTATTTTTATAGTTAAAACATTACGATTTCTCCTTGTGTAATTGTAGAAACTATGAAAAATGGGATATTAAAATATTCCTAATTAGTATATACTTCTAGAGGTAATCTTTTTTGAAGTCCCAGCTTACTGTAAAAAGCAAGTTCAAAGAATGGAAAAGACATTATCTTGATTTTCTATTCAAATTAAATTTTTGAAACAATTTTATATTGCAGTGAAAATGTTAATTGCTTTTTTTCATTTATAACAAAAGTATGTCTGTCAAAATTTACTTCAAATACAAATGAAACATAAAGAGTATTAATAGATATCTAAATGAATCTGATGCAAGGTTGCAATTTACAATTACAGATTACTACATGAATATTTCACTTTCAACAAATTAAAAACAGTATCTTTAAATTAAAATAAAAAGTAACATAGAGATAAGAGAACGCTTAAAAAGTATTAATTAGAATCATAAGAAATAAAACATAGATATATTTTAAATCATATGCAAAGCTGGGGATGTAAATTACTTTCTCAGAAATTTAATTTAAAAAATCGAATCGTTAAGAAAACCACACTTTTAGAAGACTGAAATTTTGATGCATATTTTTAAGTCAAATGACAGAAAAGTGCATAAATACTGAATTTAATAAAGAATTAACTTATGGAAATAGGAGTAGTTATCTATCCCAGAAATTCCTTAATTCCCACGCAAAATTAAATCTCCATAATACATATAAATTTTTTTAAAGAAAAGAATGGAACCTTATAAATAACAAGGTGAATGAAAAACATTGTGCGAAAGAATAAGTTTCTATTGTCAAATTCATCAATGAATTTTACGTATAACTGATGTTTCAATGCATATTTATTCTTTCATGTTCCTGTGTGTGGTTTAAAAATTTTAAAAAAATAGTAATCACATCTTTAATTATTTCAAAAATTTTTATTGCCACTACAAAATCGTCGTCAGCATCAATTTTTCAAAGGGACAGCTAAATAGTTATACTTTTGTATTCAATAATTAATTCAATAAAAAATTAATTAAGTTATCAGTCTGAATTTTTCTAATAGGAAACTAGAATTTTTGTGGAATTAAAAAAAAAAAAAAAAGAAAGAAAGATTTTGGTAAACTCGATTCCAAATTTCATTTGAATCCTATCATTAGTTGTAGAGATATATATTCGAAAAAATCTATAAGTTGCTGGGTTCTAGATTATTTCGCACAACTGGTTCATATTTTCTCTGTCTTAAAGTTAAGCATGTAAAATAGTCCGATATCTAAAATAAACTGTTATACCACCCCTTAAAATTTTGATTTTGGTTCTGCTTCTAGCATGGAGACAATAGGAGTATATCGAATTTTTGAGCGATCGGAAAATCTGCGTAAATTACAGTACAGGGATTATTATGGGGACGGTGACTCTAAGGGATATGAGTCCGTTAAAAATATGTATGGCCCAAATACAGTCAATAAATTTGAATGTATTGGCCATGTTCAGAAGAGAGTTGGGAGTCACTTGCGGAAATTAAAAAAGTCTACGAAAGGAATTGGAGGAAGAGGCAAGTTAACAGATAGTTTTATAGACAAGCTGCAGAATTATTATGGAATTGCTATTCGCAGTAACATAAACAATTTAGAAAGCATGCAAAGTGCAGTTATTGCTGCCTTTTACCACTGCTGTTCTAGTAAAGATTTTCCTATGCATGGTCAATGTCCGCAGGGAAAAGACAGCTGGTGCAAATTTCAAAAAGCAAAAGCTCAGGGTAAAACATTACCTGATAAATCCACTGGACTTTCACAAAATATCATAAACATAATTAAGCCAACCTATATGAAATTATGCGACCAAACCCTATTAAAAAAGTGTTTGCATGGCATGACACAAAATGCCAATGAAAGTTTTAATGGTGTTCTTTGGAATATTATTCCAAAACAACATTTTACTGAATTGCAAACTTTGCAATTAGGTGCTTACCTAGCTGTTCTTCAGTTTAATGAAGGTGCCAGTGGTTTCATTGAGGTAATGAATAAGTTGCAGCTAAATGTCGGTAATTATATGCTCCGTATTTTGAAGCAGTATGATTTTCGACGTATCTCCGATGCAAAAAGACATTCATTACCCCTTGTAAAATTACAAAGGAAAAAAGCACGTGCTAGGAGGAAAATAAAAATTTTGCAGCAGGAAAAAAAAGAAGGCTTGACATATCATCCCGGGGAATTTTAGATTATTTTGAATAGGGTAAGTGGCTTTTCACTGCAAAATAAAACTTTAATTGTGTTTTTCTCAAAATAGTGTTTTTGAAGCAAATTTGAAACCATTTACATGATATCTCAAGAAATAATGGAGATAATGTCCTGAAATTTTCTGAGAATGTTTTATATTCTATTCTTAATGAAATGGACCAAAATCTTTGATGTAGGGGGAATATATTTTTATTTAGGACTGTTTATGTAAAGATAAAGTTGAAAAAATTGCAAAAATGTCCATGTTAAAAGGTGCGATTACCTGCAGATTTTTTAAATTTTATTATTTCACTTAGATTTTGGTTCATTTTGAAGAAAATTGTTATATGTATTTTGTGTGCAAAGGAAAGTGATGTAGCTGCATTAGAAATTTTAATATGGTGTTAGCCGTTTCAGTCAAAATATGCTGAAATTTCCTTGAAAACGACCAATTTATCAAAAAGTACAATATTTATTTAAAATTTTTTATGTGTTTTCTTATTTTTATGTACTATTTATACTAACAACACAAAAAAATGTGCAAAAATTAGTTTTTTTAAAAATTTTGGTCTCGAAGGTAGGCAGTCACCTTAAGGTGAAAACCAAAACTAATTCCTTACCTATTGCAGGGAAATGTTTGAGACTTTAGAATTAAGAGTTCCATGACTCGAAAAATATTTACATATATGAGACATTATGGGTACTTACAGTTCACTTTGTTTTCCTTTCTGTATTTAGTTGTTGTCACAATTGCCTAGTGGTTATGGTGGCGAAATCGCTGTTGGAGTTGTTTTCGTCGAGTCGCGGATTTAAACCCAGATGCTACTACAGAGTTGCCGTGTATTAAGACTGATATACGTTAAATCCGGTCGAAGCTCAAAGTTGCCGATTACATCAAAGAATTTTATAAAACTAAAATTTCTGTCTTTTCATAAATAGAAATTATGTACGATTAAAAAAACAGAAATCAAGTTTGAGCAAATTCTTTTTTAAACGATAATTAATGATATTAATGAATGAATAAACAGCAAAATTGGGTTCTTAGTGTACCTTTAATATGCATACCAATTTTGAGGAACTTCGACGCAAAATAACAATTCATATTTGAAGGCTTATTTTCAAATAGTATCTTAATTTGTTTAAATATACAATAGTACCCGTTAATTTGGAACCCTTAAAATCTGATATCCGGATATCCTGGATTGGTCCAATCGAAGAATTTTTTTTTTTTTTTTTTTTTTTTGTTATTGTTGTTGTTGTTAAATTTGCGGATTTATCTGACAATTTCCATAACATCTATTTGTTCCTTCCCGTATTATTTTTTTTCTTTTCTAAAATCTTCAAACAAAATTATGGATGTAAAAATTTCAAACTTATGTACTCTACAAATATTTTGTTTAAAGTCAATAACATCTCAAGTCTCTCCTCTTATCACCAAAAACATAAGGTGCTACACTGTCTAATTGTAAAATACAATAGAATAATTTTAAGCACTTTTCTATCATTTAAAAAGCAGTCGTCCTCTTGTTTTGTATATGTATGGCCCTCTCTCTCTTATTCTATTTGTACTATATAAAAAAATGAAACTCTGTAATTTTTTTTTGATACCCCACACTGGTTCTGTCTAAAATTAATTCAACTTTATAAAGTTTTACTATACAATGTAAAAAAAAATCGTTTTCAACATTTCCAACTTCAACCTCAGTGATGTTCTATTTCATAAAAATGGAACAATCTATACATTTTCGTAATAGTATTTATTTCCTCGCATTGCGAGAAGTATATCACATTTTCTACATAATCATATGGTTCCTACATTTCATTTGGGTTCCTACATTTCATTTCTCATTTCTCGGAGATTTCTATAATACCTAGATTTCCCCAAAAAATTACAATACAAACTACAATAATTTCTACTGTGTTATTATTTTACACTTGTACATTGTTTATTGATCGGAGCATTGCTTTACAATCTTAGATGAACAAAATATTGTAAATTTTATAATAAAATAAACAAAATTCCTTATAAAATTATTTTTAATAAATACATTTAAAAAATGCAGATGTTAATGAAAAAGAAAAAAAAATCATTCCAAAAAACATTCAGGTGTTGATGTACAAACAAGAAAAAAACATTATTCTATGCAATGTATATTAAAACAATTAAGGTGTTGTAAGTAATTCTAAATAGTATTTAAATGCACAATGATAACTGACTATTACTTTAAAAAAGAACAATCTACAAAAAAAAAAAAAAAAAAAAAAAAAATCAAAGTTTTTAAAATACTCAAAAATAAACAATAAGAGTATTAAAGGAAAAATTCAAGACCTAAGCTAAGACCTAAGCAGTGAGGCTTTGGTAAAACTAATAAGTTTCGAGATATTTAATGAAATAATAATATCTCGAAACTTCTCAACCATAATAAATAAAAGTAAAATTTTACTAACAAAAACAGAAGTATAATTTCCACGATCCCGAAATTGTATCGAGAATTAACATATGTGAGCATTGAAAATATGACATGGACATAATGGTAGACATATCTTTAATACCCATGTGGAACCAGTATTCCAGAACATACGATTGTCTAATTATGTAGGGGCATATAAGATATAAATTTACAGTGCTCGCCTTTCCAGGTAATAAAATACACCGTACGTCATAGAAATCTTAAGAGATTCCTTGCATGTAATTATGTAGAGCTTAAAGAATGACGAAATATTTTCTTTCGAGAAGATAGAACCGTAGAACAATGCTGTTTTATTTCGAAACATTTTATTACTTTTTCACTTATTTATTTTTCTTAAAACAATGAATAAATCAAAAAAGGAAAGAACAATAGCGATCCATGTACATGTCAGTTAGGGATAGCAAATTCAGCGTCTTTTTTTTCTGTTACTGCTAATTCGGTTAGATTTTAAACAAAATCGGCTTATCAATAAATTGACGATATATTTAAACAATAAATGGGAAAAAAATTGATAATAATATGACAATTTCATTTAATTTTTGTATAACGTGTCAAAGTATATAAAAATCAATTGCTTTATAAACTTTCGTAATATAATCAAAATCAACAATTTTATAACAAACACATGAATACTTTTTCGCATGGAAAAAAATTTTATGATAACAATTTTATGATAAAATAATTTTATGATAGAAAATTATTTCCCCCCCTTTTTATATTTTCCTATTGAAATTACAGTTTGTTTGCAATTGTTAGAAAATAGTCAAAATTATTTTTAGCGATTTTAATTATATTTTTTATTCGTGTCAAAAGCGTATTTAAATACTCAGTATTTCCACACCAGCTGTAGTTCCATTGTCTGATTAATAACACATTACTTAGAAGCATCATGCCGCGCAGGGGCTTAACCTGTTAAAATAAGTAGGGTCATCATATACCCTAAGAATTTTAGTGATTTTTTTTCCGATGTAATTTACTTTCTTTGGGATTCCTAAGGTATAACCCTGGTGATCATACTATAGTTTCGATCTTCCTTCAGGTCAATAATTTTCTTCAATACATTCACACACACACACGTACATATTACAGTTACACCTTGTTGGTGTAGAAGCAAGCCTCATCTGGACCCTGTGCTATAGTAATACACTCACTTGGATGCAACACGAGGGCTGTAGTCAAAACCTTTCTTCATTATTCAACGCTAAATATCATCTTTCTTTAACACATTAAGTAATAATTATACTCCAGTAAAAAATACGTAAGATCAAGATAAAATGTTTTATTAATAATCACAGGAGAATAGATAAGTTCATTATCTCTCGAGTCCCACTTAATTCGTCAATTCTGCATTATGCTCCAATTATGAAATTTGAGCTTACCAAATCACTCGTTCTGATTCAAACTCTTTTCGACAGCAATTGAATTTTTTCTTGACACGTAATTTGATTTTGCTTCAATCCAAAAATCTGGCAGAGATACTTCAATTCAAATTAAAAATATCTATTCAGCAAGTCATCATCCTCAATCCCTTTCATTTTCTTCTTTTCTTTTTATTCACTTCATTTTTATCTTCATTTTATTTACTTAATTACATATCATATTACATATTTTGGTTGGAAAGGAATTGTAATTTTATTCAATTTAAACTACTATAGAGAAACTCATTAGTTTAGAAAAACTCACGAGTAGCCCAAAGTCACAGGGCTATTTAAAAGAACTCGAAATTTAAACTTCGGTTAAATGACGAAGATGAGACTGGAACAGGCACCATACACCTCCTTTTTTCAAACTTCCACACCATACCTATGAAAGAAATAGGAGACTCGACAAAATTAACATGTATCAACCCCGCTACACGGAGGGTCTTTAGAAGAATCAGGACTCGGAACGCAAGATTATACGAAGAGTACCTTGGCAACGAGTTCGCGCCCATGATCACTCCGTTACCACTCCCACCCGCAGCTACTGCACTCCAACGGTTATGTACATAACTATTTTACTATTATGCACACAATTTATAGACTTACCTGTAAGAACAATACAGAATTACAGGTTAAAACATAAGTTAAATTCCCATTATATGGTTTAACAGATTTAACGATATTGCATTCATACGATCCCTAAGATATTAATATATTGACAAGTAATATAAAAAAAATTAAAGCCAATATCTACTTAAGTCAAAATTTCTTTTTATTTTAGTTAATTTTTATTCAATAATTACAATTAATATAAATATGGATATACATATGACAGAAGCAAAATAGTAAGTGACAATAATAATTTTTTTCCAGCGATCTATACGCTTCGTCACTGACGGTACATATTCCAAAATTTATATCTTGTTAAATATCTTATATAAGGGAAATTTTTTTTCTCCCATATAAAATTTAAATTAGTTATTTGAAAATCAAATAAAAAAAATTTATGCTTCGACGAGTTTCGATCCGAAGGCATGAAGATTCTACGCCGACGCTCTACCAACTTTGCCATTGGAAGACAAATGACATATTAGAAGCATTGATTTGTTTCTCAATACTTCTGGTAAATTGAATGTTTGGAATACAATTTAGCCCAAACACCCTTGGCGACAGGAATTATTTGGCGGTATTTTGCCAAATGTTACTAACCTGGTCCGATTCGCGGACTTCACGTTCAGCCAAAAAATCGCCAAGTTTAGCAATTTTTGAAATCACGCCAAGTGGTGGGGCTAAACTGCATTCTCACAAATTAAATTTAAAATTTGAAATAACTGTATTAACATCAGTGTCATCCACTACAAGTTTAAAAAACTGTATTTTAACTTGAGTGGATGAATAAAAAGTATTTTATTAACGATTCAAAATTTGAACAAGATATAGAGAGAGTGTGTGTGAGCTAAGAGTAGAAATTTAAAAATCAAAATTCACAATAAAAACATAGCTATGCTATTTAAAGTTTTCTTATATTTCATGCATCGTATTCCAGATCTAATGATCATTAAACATGGATTTATCAAACCGCATTGGTTTCGAAACCTCGAAGAGGCAATTACAGTTATATCGCTCATTACAAAGAACGATTTCGCGTTGCTCTCTGTTAAACATTATTGGTATTATAACCGATAAATCGACAATTGTGTGAATACAATTATTAAACTATTCCACTAAAATAGCCAAACGGAATCATTTGAGTCCGTCACGATAACGATTATCATTTTCTTCTGGAGAGTTTTACGTCATCCATTTGCCGGAGGCTGTTAAACATATGATTTCTCTGTCTAGACGCTTAAGAGAGAATCGAAAATTCTGATTCAGATTGTCTGTTTGGGAATGGTTTATTGTTGTTAAATAAGATATCTGTTGTTTCTTATCGTATGATAAAACAAATACTTGTATAATATATGTAAAATATGTCTCGTTTTTCATGTTTATTTCGAAACGAGAAAATGTAAACGTTTTATTTACTTCTTTATCAGGTTTCTCATCAAAACTAAATTTAACTCAGTTGGAGGGCTTAGATTCATATATCTTGATAATAAGAAAATTGTAAATTTGTATGTCATTTTTAAGTTTAATCTTGATGTAACTTTTAGACCATTTTATAAAGATTAAATGAAAATGACAGAACTTTGAAAATATCTTTAGTTTATTATCAGTTTTTAAAACGGTCAAAAAAGAAGACATTTTAAATACCTTCCGCAATTCCCATTTGGGCTGAATTCCTTACTGAGTTGGAAGCATCTGTTACATATTGTCTGACATGAAAAAAAAAAAATTGAAAATTTTTATGTGAACGCAACTTTAAATATACGTTAGCTTATAATCAGTTTGTTTAGTTTAGTTTTTATTAACGTCTCACTAGAAGCAACACGATGGCTATTGGCGACGAACTTCCGAACGAATATTCGTAATTTTGAACCACGATCAAGTGACGACGACGACACATGAGCTGGCACCCCCCTCTCCTAGCATCCACACCACGCCTACGGGAGGACTTTGTGCCCCGAACAGATTTAACGTGCATCAGCCCCGGCTACACGGCGGGTCTTTGGCGGCCAAGAATCGAACCCGCGACTGAACGAAAACGGCCGGCCGCTAGTCCACGACCTTGGCCACTAGGCTCCCGCGGCCCTTAGCTTATAATCAGATATAATTGTCAAAATAATATATCACTTTTAATAGCTTCCGCAATTCTCATTCTTACTGAAATCTTTTGAACTGGACGGCTCTGTTACATATTGTCTGATATGAAAAAAAAACCCATCAAATTCATATGAAAATTTTATATTTAATCTAAATGAAACCTTATACACCATTTTGTGCGGATTAAATGAAAATTGCACAACTTTGAAAATGTCTTTAGTTTACACTCGGATACAATCGTCAAAAAAGGGACACTCACAACACAGCTTCCGTATTTCTTATTTTTACTGATATCCTTACTGGATTGGAGGGCTTCGTAACTTATTATCTGATATGAAAAGAGCTGCAAATTTATGCGACTTTAATTTTAATTTTAATGCAATTTTATAAGTGTTAAAGGAAAATAGCATAACTTTAAAATTTACTTTAGGTTATATTCAGATTGCAATCATCAAAATAAATAAATAAATAATGGGACACGTTTAATAGCTTCCACAATTCCTATTTTGACTGAAATCTCTACTGAGTGAGAGGTCTATGTTGCATATTGTTAGATATTAAAAAACACTGTAAATTTATACTTGAATTTTATATTTAATTTTAATGTAATTTTGTAAGGCATTTTGTAAGGGGATTAAATGAAAATGGCGTAACTTTAAAGATGTCTTTAGCTTGTATTCAAATACAATCGTCAAAAAAATCATCACTTTTAATTGATTCCGCAAATCTCATTTCTGTTGAAATATTTGTTGAGTTAGAGGGCTCAGACACATATTATTTATAAATCTTTTTAATAACGTGTGTCTGAGCCCTCTTTTCATATACCCATATGAGTGCCTTCTTTTCATTTCCTACTGCGATCATAATTTTATGTAGGTAATTACACTAAAATGCTATTAAATGAAAAAGTGCCATTTAATAATAACTTAGTTTATTTATATTATCTATAATTTAAAATAATGAATGTCCCAGCTGTATTATTCACCCTCTATGTCCAGATTTTCTGAATGAACATAATTATAGTTTGTAATACAAAGGGAAATTCACTCCTACTAACTCAATCATGTTCGAGTAAGTAATACCATTGAGGTTGAGGGTTCGAGTGGGAAATCTGATTGTATGAACACACTACACAACAGACCATTAATTGAATGAATGAGTGAATGGTATTAAAGTTTATTGGAGCAAGAGCCAGATGTGCCCATACTGCGCCAAACAAGGTAAATCTGTAATCTAGACGTTAAAATTATAAAATAGATTAGTCGATAAAAAGTATCAAGTGAGAAAGTAACGTTTATTGGCGCAAGAGCCAGATATGGCTATGTTGCGCCAAAAATGATTTAACTGTGGTCTAGACGTAAATATATATATATATATATATATATATATATATATATATATATATATA